>JBBMOE010000009.1:1159556-1632056 GCA_037975065.1 Chaetodon trifasciatus
TATATATATATATAAAAATTAAAATTTGTGTTACTAGATAATCTACAGTAAAATGTGTTTCTTAAAACAAAATCACATAAAGGCGCGCACTGTAGGCGCACATTCACTATTTCTGTAATTTCTCTTAAAAGTTCCACAAAATTTGTTCAAATTGTTGGAAAAGAAGAAAGAAAAGCAGTATGACATAGCTCGGGCTGTGTACAGCGTGTGCAAATATGAATATACCTAATTTAGAATCCATGAGTACATGAACACAGTATCCTCTCCTACACCTTGTAATTTCTTGGACGTGCAACATCATTTCTAGTCTGAAACAGAGTGATTATTCAGAGAAATGCTCTCTGCAGAGGTCACATAAGAACACCAGCGCTGGTTAACAGCTTTATACTTGCATGAGATCAAACAGCAGTCTTAGCGTTGGTTCATCCATCATTACCAAAAATAACACTTTGTCTCAGTGTTTTGAAATAATATCACATTTTCAACGTTGCCAGGTGTTTTCCAATTGTTACAATGAGAAAGCAGCATGTGAAGCAACCTTCAGCAAGTCTATTCTCGATCATTTTTAGGGATGAAGTAGCCGTTCTTGAAGACGCGGAGACGGAACCACTGAATGGGTGATTCAGCCGATTTGGCTTTAAGGTTTAAATTAACATTATCAAAGTAATTTACACAGGCAGCAGCACCCTATGCACTCTGGTAAGTGTGTGCATTGCTCCCTCTACTGGTTAATAGGCAGTTTTATGTTGGAGGCAACTGTTGCTCCTTCTGTCACATCATTAAAACAGCAGACTTATGTGTGAGGAGGAGAGACGCCGTCACAGGTCACTTATTTTGAACACTGCCATTTATAATAAGTGGAATAAAGAATTTTTTCCCTCATAATGTTGATGTACAACATTCAGCTTGATTCAATATATTAGAGAGGCGTCAGATACTACCAGATGTGTATATTTTGGCAACAAAATCAGGGGAGTTTCAGCCACAAAGGGAAATATTATAATTTACAACTGATGAAATATGGGGTGTAAAATGATACTGGTTATGTATCTGATAAGAACATAATTCAAAACCATTCTTTCTGAATATTAAAACATATTCCAGCACAGTCCACGCAGGTTTTACAGCTTTTTGGTGTTCGTCCTCGCAATCGGCTGAGGTGAGTTAGCGTTTCATGGGCTGACGAACCTGAGATTGAGCCTGAAATCACCATTCTCAGGTTGGACAGTCCTAGAAAGAACCACTCAAAAGTTACGACAGAGCTTGGCGTGCTGTTCAGGCTGCTCCATGAGCCGCAGTGCACAGTGTCCACGCTGAGCATGACCCCTACTTCGACAAAAGCAAAATCACTTGATAAAATACATAGAACATAGATCTAATTTACAGTAGTTATGGTCCAGATACATTTGCACATCTGGAAATATGCTTCTCTGAGAGATTTGCTGGTGGCTGTGGGTTGTTTTTTTGCTAAATAAAAATTTCAAATGCACAAAAGTCCACATTAAAGCTGTATGGAATAGATATGTATGATAAGATAATACTGCTGGTCACACTATGTTGGTCACCAACTTTGTTAATCACATCATCTGAAAGCTGTGTCTTTAAAATAAGCTGCTGTTCAGATGAGCTGTGCTGCAGGTTTTTGATATTTGTGACCAAAAAGGGACGATTTTGTTTTTGCTGTCAAACAAATAAAAGTATGAATTAAAATAATTTAGCATCCACAATGTATAATAATTTAGATTGTGTGCTACATGCGTCTTTATGTTTGTTCGAAATTTGGCGCCAGAAACAACATTTGAAGTACACTGAAAAAGTATACTTAAAAAAATTAAATAAACAAAGTACTTTAAAGGATTAAAGTCATTTTCATTCAGTCATTGTATAATTTCACTTTCTCTTGTAAAAAAAAAAAGTCTCAGTAGGTCTCTGTGTTTATAGGAGGGTGCAGATGCTGCTCCCATTGTATAAATGTAATATCTCATTTCACTAAAATAGAGGTTTTAATCTAATGACATACTCCAATAGCCACAATTAAATGCGTTTCAACAACACATCTGGCTCATGTTTGTGCAAATGTTCTCATTCAGAAAACTCTGTGCGCGATACAAGAAGGTTAACACCGTGGCTGGCTCTCTGTTGTTAGCTAACCTGCACTGAAACCACTCAGAGAGCAATTAAACACTCAGCCGACGGAGCCTAATGCACAAACTGCATCTCATACTAAAAACATCTAAATCACCCCGGCCTGACTTTATGAGGACAGTCCAGTCTCCTAGAGATGTTCCTGTCACGATAAACTGTGCAGATGGAGAGCACTGGGGAGCAGAAAGAGAGCATGAAAGGAGAAGGAGGGAGAGAAAGGGAAAGACAATGCTTTGCCCTCTTCAACCGACTAATCCAAACCCTCTTCACATGATTCAGAAATACTTCACTGTCTGAATTATTCATCCTCAACTGTCTGCATTAAGCCACTGTATTGTGTTGGCCTACTCACACCATCTCTTCACATTTACAATCCGGACACACTCTCTGCCAGACAGCACATTAACCCGACAAATAACCATAAATTCATAGTTTCTGTCCATGTTTCCTCCCTTTCATGTCACAGCAATCATCACAACAGTGGAGGATTGTGGCAAGTTTGTCAAAGTACTTCTTACCCACATGGCAGACCCTCTGACTCCTCAGACCCAGCCCAGACTGACGGGGAAGCAGTCTTCATCGCTTTAAAGTCGAGGCCCAAAAGAAAGCGTACAGGAAGAGAGCAGAGCAACCTGGAGCAAAGCTCGTGACATGAGGATGAAAAAGAAACACAGGTCGCTGAGTTAAAAAAGGCCACTCCTGCCTTCTTATAAGCTGTGACCTCATCGTGCTCTGTACTACCAATGGGGATGCAACTCTCACACACAGACGCACTACCTTCCTGTTTGTCAGTGCTGGTGGTAAACTTTCCACTGACATCTCCATTCAAAGGACCAGTGTCTCATGAAAAAAAAACAAAAAAAACATCTGAGCTGAATTCAAGTACACCTTTTAGGTAAATGTCATTATTCAGTGGAGGATATCACTAAATTGTATGCGTGTAAAAAAATGCTGTGACTTGAATAGCAGATAAACAAGCAGCCGATTTAACAAATTAAATTGTTAAAAAATGTTGCAGAAAGATCTATGACAGCTGCATATTTAACAGTGGATGAACCAGCGCAGCACAGGAATGAAAATGCTGCTTCTGACCTTCCTAATATCTTCAGCTCTTGCGTGTCTTTTGCCTGTCCTTCTCACACCTCCTCGCTCAGAAAAAAGATGCCTCTTGTGGGTCAATATCTGCCTAATAGGCTGCCCGTTTGTAATTGTCCATCAGCCTCATCAAATTTGTGTCAATCATACTTTGCCGTGGCTGGCGTCTTGACAGCTGTCAGAGTGATAATTATGGAAAGTGATGGAAGATATCAAGGTTCCTTTCCATGAGATGAGGACAACCACAATATCCTTCCTGTTCATGTTCAAAGAGGTAATGTTTGTCTTGAAATGTCTGATTAAAAGAAACACGCAGATGATTTTAATGTTACTTTTTGTCCGTTATGTGTTTTAATGGTTCCAAAATTCACATTTGACATATATGAAATAATGCACTGGGAGCAGTATAAAAAGCTCTATTGCACTTTTATTAAATTATATAAAAAAAACATGCAGCAGAGGTGGTAAACAGTCAAACACTGAGGCTGCAAACACAATCGATGGATTTTTTAGAACAGAATGACTCACTGACAGTTGTATTCAGCAGTAATACACACACTGTACAGTTGCAGGTGACTGAATGGAACAGTAATGGTGAGCCAACAATAGTAACAGTACTTGTGGCAAATGTGACTAGTTTGCACTCTTACATTTTCAAAACGTCTCATTACATCCTTTAATGTTGTTGAATGTAAACTACAATAAAAGCATTTTTTACTAATTATCCACTGAAATCTGTATCACGGTAATGTGAACTTGCAGAGGAGAACGTCATACTAATGTGAACAGAGGACATAATGATATAAAAATGAACTTTGCATTCAACACTCCTTCCTTGTCTCCATTCAAACAACCATATGGATGGATATTATGGAGTGTGACCCAGACATCTGGCAAACTGTCAACATTTTTCTTCAAAAAACAAGGCAATATTAAATAGGCATCAACTACAAACATTTCACTTCAGCACTGATACCAAGTAAAAAGATCAGGCACTGGCTTTGTGAACACCACAGTTTTTTCTGAATCCTCAACAGCCCTTTAAAAAAAACAAAAAAACAATCCCATATCCTGCATGAAAAACAGAAGCATAAATCAGGACGTGTGAGACTGAAACAAACACTTAATCTGTGTTTGTTAAATGCAGATGACCCATTTTCACAACAGCAAAAAGATATATGACTTGCCTGCTGACTGGTCAGGTCCATCCATATCCAAATATGTAAATGAAGGACATGCTGCATAAATATACACAACAAGTGCATACTTTTAGCTGTATAATGAAACGGTTTTCAACACCCGTTTCAACTGGTTAGGTCAGCATCCACAGAGAAGGAGAAGGGTGAACCAGAGAGCTAAAAAAAAAGACAGATACACCTACACATTTTCCGATTGAATGGTCCTTCAGAAAGTGCTCATGGCGATAGAAGTTGAGCAGCACGAGTTCATGTTCTGATTTAACTTTTGTGAAAGTTGAGAGGAAGGTATGTCATCAAAAATAACCTTAAACATGATTTTTTGTTTCACTGCACGTGCTAATTCAACATTCAGTTGTGTCATCCACAGCTCACGGCTTTAAGGCGAGATATATCCTTTCAAAACAACATGCCTGCAAATTTCAAGAGATTTACACAATTTAAACACTAAAATAAAACATTTGGACTTACAGTAGTCACCTACTGTATATACAAAAATACTTCAGACTTTATAACACATCTTTCCACAACAGCATTTACATGAGACAAAATAATAATTTAAAGTTTCAACAAGGTGACTCAGTCTCAGTTTATTTTTCAGGACACCTTGTTTGGCCCTTGAAGGATGTGCGTTACACCCAAACAGAGGCGAAGCATGTCCTCACATTGTCCTCCGAGGGGCACAGCCCAACTGATCAGTGCACTCCATTGAATTATAAAATCCAAAAACAATCATGTCATCAGTAACTGGGCTCATCCATCTCTTCGTCGCTCCAGTCAGGTGGTGCATCTGTTCCAAAGTATCGATCCCCGAAGTTTCCTACGATGACAAAAACCAGGTTAGTTAAAACATCATGTTTAGATGAAGCACGTCATGTGTACAAAGAGTAAATACAAGGCAAAATAATCAATATGACTCCCTTTTTTTCTGTCACTCACCTATGCCAGGTATGATGTGGAACAGATCGTTGACCTTCTTGTCGACAGCTGTGGTGATGATCTTGACCTGTGGGAATGCGTAGGCCACTGAGTGGACTCCCATTTCAGCCATGAGCAAAGACACCAGCAGGATCTTGTCCTCCTGAACATCATGGTCCTGAAAAGACAAAGAAAATAGGCTACATGAGGAAAGCACTCCATGGCAGACAACCTGGACTTGTGAACAATTAGGCTCACCCACCAGCAGGACTCGAACAGCCATCATGGCCGCAGCTCCCGTCGACACAGTGCAGTCCATCAGAATCACGTGATCTTCACTGATGTCTTTTGGCAGACGTAGGTAATGGAGCTGAAAATGTTTAGAGACAGGATGTGGGTTAATGCCAACACCTAGCATACATGACCAGTACCCTCCTGTAGCATCCTGTAGCGTGAGTGGCAGTGAGCAGAAATTGAGAACTGAAAGGAAATGTAGATGAGCATGAAGTGCCAAACTACATGAAACTCACTGTGAGATACCAAAGAATATGTTGATATGTGAATACGCATGCACTTGTTTGGATGTTGCCAAGTTTAGGACATTAAAGGTAATTGTAGGACGACTGTAGCAAAACACAAATTCTACAACTCATAAATCAGGATTTAAATGAGCACCTCTGGTTCTCCTGTGTCCTGGTTGGTCTGGATGAGGATCTTTCCGATGCGGACGTCTTTGCAGACGGCCCTCAGAGCCGGCTCCATGGTCTCCCCGGCTCGAAGGATAGACACGCCTGTGATCTGAAGAAAAATAAACAAACGAAATAAATAAATGAATTAAACAGAGGTTAGCTGCATCAGTTTGGGTCGAGACAAAACTCTTCTGAATGCTCTTTAAGATAAAAAATAAAATAAAATAAGAAAGTTGAGAAGACGGCAGGATGTAAATGGAGTTCACTCACCCTCTTCCCGTGGAAAGTTCTGCCTTCATAATCCTCTCCCTGGGGGGTCTGGACTGTGTGGACCTGAGATAACATTAAAAATCGGAACAGTATGAGCACAGTGCTGATTGCTGTAGTGAGCTTTAGAAGTCATGAAAAATAGTTTGTGACCAGCTACAGTGAATTTCAAACTCTCAGTCACGTGTGTGTTTGTGTATCTTACACTTAAGGTACAGAAACTTTCCATTGTGGTGACTAGACAAGTTTCCATGCTCATGCGTACGTCTATCTGATTCTCTTCATCGCAAATACAGGCACTTATTCTTTTTCCATTAATCTTCATCTTTTAATACTCTTCCCACATTTCAAGGCCACATAATGTACTGTGTCTCACTCTGTTGATGTCTCTTGTCAGCTTTTGCCTATCCATCAGTTATCTAACACTTTATTTCTCCTACACATGTCTCCATCTACGCCCAGGTATCTAATGGTTCAGAGTCCTACTTAATACAAAGGATTACAGAACCTTCATGCAGTGCTATGAATTAATTAACAGTGTCTGTCAGTGTTTGGCACCTGTGAGGGGAGGAAGGAGAGCGCTCGCTCGATCAGCAGACGCATCAACCTCTTGGAGTAGAAGATGAACTCATCGCGGCTGGTTTCCTTGTTTCTACATGTGGGTGATTAGGAACCATACAAGATTTATAACGCTGTTAGCTGCTGTGCACTGCACACTTCTTATTTAATGGAAACACATGTAGCTGTTCATGTAACAAATCCTGTTTCTCCGCATTTACCTGATGATGGTGTGCATGCCCCTGACCTGGGGCGTGCTCTCCAGAACGCTGAGGGTCTGGGGGAGGGGTTGGGCCTGGTGTGCAGAAGCCAGGGCTGCCCTGTAACCACGGAAACAAATAGCAGAATGGTGATTGGTGCAGGGTAAGAGAAGTGGAAAGAGGGAAGATGGACACATGAACTCAACACACATAAACATTTTGCACGCATTTATACAATATGTAATGTGTGTACATCCAGAAAACAAACACACACACGGACGTGTAAGCACATGCAAAAATCACGATACATCAGAAATCATTTTTCAATAGTAGTTAGAGGAAAGTTGATATTGGTAGTGTGTAACCACTGTAGTAGGATTACTTGGGAAAAGGCAGACGCACAAAATTGCAAAGCACACAGTGCCAGTGTTGAGTGTTTTAGTGGAAAATTACAACAGCACAGAGACCATGATGATGGAAAAGAAGTTAGACACGTCAACTGATCCGTTTAAAAATTACTAACAGTGCATATGGATTTGAAATGAAAGAAAAATTCACTGTGTAATACACATAAATGCATGATGATTATTTTCCATGATAGGTCTCTACTACGTGTAATAATTCCCTGGGACTCCACACATAAATATTAGGTTTGAATATCTAGTTAGCCTAGGTCTACCCTGGGCTCTATAGACACACTGTTACTCAGTGATGCAGTCATGTTGTCACTACAGTATCCACGATGTCACTGAGAAACACATTAGCCAGATGCAAAGAAAAGAGAAATCATAGCAAATCTGCTCACATATCCCAGCGAAGTTTCCTCTATGGGGAGAGTTTTTTGACGAAACAACAACACCAATGACAACAGAAGGGGACACAGAAAGACAAAAAAAGAAAAAAAAACAGACAAGAGGAGGAAAAAATGAGAAGAGACACAACATCAGGTGGATGAAGGGATGAAGGGACGATCGCACACAGTGAGAAGTGTGACAGCGGAGGCTTGAAAATGTCAAATGTCTCGGAAATAACGCTCACCACCGAGTTAGGCTGATGTTTTAAGCCAAATAATAGTCCATGTGTTCTCAATTTGTATGTGCATCATGATTCAGAGAAGAAATGCAGTAACGGGCTGTGCTTTCAAAGATTTTTGCAGATGCTTTGGCAAAACAGACAACAGTTTTTTAACAGATTCTGATGTCTATGCACATGCATCCACTGTGTGCTCGCGTGGGAGGTGCGCAAGCTATCGTGTGGCTGTCACTCTTTCACCGTGTAGAACAGTAAAGGTTGGTATTTGAGCTCACAGGCCCCAGCACATCCTGTGTCTAAAGACAGACACCAACCTCACTTCCTCTCTCTCTGTCTCAGATGCTGTGGCCGACATTCAATGGAAAAACTCAGCGCTTTGTAGTAGGGTATTGGAAACTTTCTCTGTGGCTGAGGTATATGATAGTCAACAATAGCTGTAGCAAGAGCTTCCTCTCTCTTGCTTTCTGTTATAGTCACTCTCTCTCTTCTTCATGTTGTCGCTGAAAGGAGGGGTCAGTGACTTGACTCATTGGTGTATTTTTAGACACAGAAGGCAGGAAGAGTGTGAGTTGTCATTTCTCTAGAACGTAGAGAAAAGGAAAACCAACGTCTTTGCATTAAATGCTGGCTGCACCACACCAAATCCAAACTTTTGATCTTAGTTCAACTGCCCAATGGTGTCAGCAGCTTTCATGCAGTTTTTATATTCATTCAATGCTGGTGTGGACTAAGTCTTTTTTTTGGCACAGGCTTGCTACTGATGACTAATTAGGTATATCTGCTCTAGAGATACAACAGTGCCGCCTGGTGATGTGCCATGCAGCCAGCAGATCAGTGGAAGGTAGAGGTTGGTTTTGCTGGCTTATGTTCCTCTCTCTCCCAGTAAGGAGCTGGAGCAGTCGGGGAACTGGACAGATGGTGAGGAGAGAAAGATAGACAGGATAAAGGCCACTCTACCTGACGCTGAGCTCGCGCTGTGAGCCATGGAGGGATTTTGGGTGGTGGTGGAGAGAGAGTGAGAGAGCAGTCCATCAGCAGCATGTGTGTAAATGTGTGTGTGTATAGCAGGGAGGGAACAAGGCAAATTCTATTGTGGCACAAAGTGCTCCCCCTGAGCAAAAATGTGCCTCTGGTGACAAACAGTGCATGTTGCACAACAGATCCAGAAGTCAAAACAGCAACAACACTCGGTTCACTGTTGCAAGGCTTCTTGTGAAGAGCAAGCAGAATGAACCATGGAGACAGGATTTCTATTACAGCCGTGCAATTAATGGCACATGTTTCAGGATTTAAGTGATGCACAGTAATAAATGTGATGTCATCAATTCATCTGAAAACTTTTAAAACACTTTCCCTCTAAAATAAACAATCAAAGTGGAGCTACAAATGTCTGCAGACTCTTGTTTCATCCTTTTTCCTGTTGATTTTCTTCAGCCCACTCGTCATTTCAACATACACCGTATGCCTTTCACCTACTTCTGTCCTGAGTGCGTATTTAAAGGGCCATACTCACATTCTTAACAAATTTTAGAATATTTAATCGATTACCAAAGGAAAACAACTACATACTTGGCAAACATCTTTCTTTGTCCTAAAAGTGAAAATACAATATTTGGCTTCAGATTCAGACTCTTATCAGATGATGACTGTCAAGTATTTCTTCTTAGTTCTTATTATTAGGGCTGTAACTGTGATCAGGGGTAATCAAGTACTAATTTGCAAATTTCAAACCACAATTACACACAGACAGCAAGAATGAAGGCTTAAGAGTTGTTACTTTGCATCAAATAAGTAAAAAGAAACTGAGAAAACATTATCATTCTGTTCAAAATTGCAATAGTTTTTCCTAAAACAAACACAATTACAACTGAGGACTATTCCAGACTATGGTTAATGACTGCTTTTCACAATACTTAGCAAAATAATATATTCCAGTCTCACTTTTCTGTTCAAACTTCCTGAACAATCCTGGAGCCATCGTGCACATTCAGCCTCCCTGAAAATATGTGCAATGTCTTTTGTATCCACTAGGGGGAGTGAGGGAACTTGTAATTACTGACAAAAAAGCGCTGCTTTCAACTACACCCAGCAAGTCACCCACAGAGTAAACTCACAGCAAGATGTTTTTAATCAGAAAACAAGCCATAAAAGTAATACCACCAGGGAGGATGAATGCAGGGTCATAATTCCCCTCTGTGCATTAACATGCACTTGATATAAACCTGCATGACACATGCTGTGTGCCAGTGTGTGCGTGCAAGTATGTAGGTAGGCCTTTAAGTGTGAACTCTCTTACCTCCTCCAGCTGACTGTGGACATGCTGCACGATCAAATCGATGGCCACCATGTTGCCACCACCTGACAGCACGACAAACACAAAAAAAAAAAAGAGCCATGGAATCAAAAGGAGTTTGCAAACATAAAACTTATTCAGCAATAAAATGAACATTTGACTAAATTCCAAAGGAAACATACTTGAGTATACTACTTTCTTGGTTGCACTGTTCATTGAGTTTACTCCTTTTTATATTACTACTATCATAGTAACCCTTATGTAATACTGAACCTGTATACGCACCACGAGGAACCACAATATCTGCCAGGCGCATGGTGGGTTCAATGTACTGCTCAAACGCTGGCTTCACAAACTTGTTGTACTGCTTGATGACACCTTCAATGTCTCTGCCCCTCTCTGTAATATCCCTCCGCAGCCGACGCACCAGCCGGATGTCAGAGTCTGTGTCCACAAAAATCTTCATGTCCAGCAACTGACAGGAGAGCATGAATCAGAGAGAAAATGTTAAGCTGCGTTTTATAGCACACATTCCCACAAAGAAAATGACGAGCTAAATATACCTTCTGGATTCTATTTCTAGCTTCTTCGTAGTGTTTTACGGTCAAACTCTGGGAGCACAGTTTTGCTTACAGTTGTGTTATGACATATAATTTATGTCAAGGCATTTTAAAGTTGAAGTTTACTGAGCTTGCAAAATCCCTTTTTGTGCACAGAAAAATGTATCTTGAAATGAGTTTGAGTTGAATTAATGCAAAAATTTACCCTGACAAGGACAATTTAGCTGTTGAAACGCTGTTTTCTTTAAAAATGAAAGATCACAATGGGGCTTCAAGTGTGTGGTGGCTCTTAATTAACCTTTATAATTTATTCTGTTTATTTCTGTCAGCTGGCAACTCATTACAACAAGTACGTGCTTGACCTACTTCTGTCCTGAAAGCAAGATTAAAGGGCCAATGTTTTTTTTTTTTTTTTAGCATAGAAGTTGCAGACATATTCATACTTATATTGAACAACTGGTAAATGAAAAATAAGCATTTTCAACTCATAATTATTGAAAATATTCTTTTCTCCAGTGCTTATAATCATCTCTCATATCAACAGACCTTTAACAGCAATTGGAAACATTAACCTTTCTGTATTAGTGTGTGTATTAAAATATCTGCCAATCAATTTCCCAGTAATAGGCAGATGTAATGATAGGGGATACAACCATTAAATAAGTGTCATTTTACAGCTGAAAAATAAACCTATCAATGCGCGCTGTAAGACAAAGTAAGTGATGCAGACAGTTTTTAATTCACTTTAAACACACAGTATCTTTGGCATTTGGCAACACATAAGCCCATATCAGTATATCTGTGATATCGGCCGATTTATCGTTCCAATCCAGGGGTCTGAATTTTGAATTTGCTTACATTTTAATTGAAAATTGTACATTTAGAATGCTTGACAACATTTTGCATACACAACACAGGCTGGTGTAAGTGTATAAAACTGGGGGAAAAAAGCCCCCTCCCACATATGCATAGAAAAACATGTTTGACCACATGCACAGATAAATATGAGGCTGACTTGAGCACCTTCCACAGGCCAGCTGAACATGTTTGAGGACAATAACCTTGCCCTACCTGCAAGAGCTTTTTATCTGCGAAGGCCATGATTCCCTCGAAGATGATAACACTCGCTCCATATACGGTTTTCTGTGGTGGACACACGTGCATGTATTATTACAGGACAATGTACATACTCAGTACATGGACATAGAGAAAGTAGATGAATATGCATATTGCAACAATCATCATGATGAGAATGTGACCGCGGATGAGAGAATGTGTAACTGTGGTTAATGGACATTAAAGTATAAAAACAAGAAAACAGAAATCACAGAAATGGTTTGTCAGTGACCATCTGGAGTAGCAGATTTGCAATGTGACTCTAAACCTCTAGTGAGGGAGATTAAAACCCTCTTAGGTAATCGAGAAACTGAGATTATATTCAGCAACTCTGACATGCCACTCATTAACTTACAAAGTGCATTGCCTTGTGTGCGTGTGTGTGTATGTTCATCCTCACCCACTCCTTCTGTCTCCCATGAGTTGTAAAGTCATACACAGGGATTTTCACGCTCTTTCCCTGTTTGAGCTTGCGCAGGGTGTGTGTCAGCAAATCAAAGTCAAAGGCATCAGGGTGGTCAAAGTTATAGTCATTACTGGCTGCCAGAGTCTGTTGTTCTGAGGACAGGACCTGAGGATCACAACAATGTTGGAATGAATTTACAGTGAACTTGCCACCATTATGATGCTTTCCAAGCACAACGAAAAATGATTTCCTGAGCAAAACACGTGTATGTCTCAGTTCCTGGATCTCTTTGCTTATTGAGAATAAAGACTGATAAAACCATTTTACATAAATGCATTGTAATAAAACAAGTACACGTGCTGAAATATTGGTTTGGCACATAATTCATTTAAGCTTGTGCAAAAACACTTGGACACAAATTGCTGTTCAAGAGCAGTTGAAGTTAGGGGACCTAAATTTAGGAGAACATCATGCGCCACTGTGACGTCTGTACCAGGAGGTGTGTGTGCATGTGTGTGTGTGCGCCCTTAGGGTGGTTGAGCATTAAAACCCCAGATCTGGTATTTGGCAGTTTCAGAACAGCAACACCCCCTTCTCAAATGAACTGATTACACACTTAATATGATAAACCAGTGTTACAGGTTCTCTGGGGGCTGTGTGCAAACACGAGGAAACCCCAACAGAAGAACAGGAGATATAAATTAAAAGATATAAATACTTAACGAAATGTTCTGGATGCCGACCTCTGGTACTGCAGTGTGGTGAAGGCTACAGTCCCACTGGCCAGTGGTAAATCCCTCCCACTCTGCAAAGTCTGAACCGCTGTTGTCAGATTGTGACTGGATTACATAACCAGAGAGTGGGTGGAGGTATAGAGGGGCAAGAATGATGGCTCTTGCTTGATTGCTCTCCACCACTCATTTTCCCTCCCCATTTCGCTCACCACTGCGCTTCTCCTTTGACTCATCCGCCTCCTAATATTTTATCCTTTCCGTTTCCTTTCTCTCCCGTCACTCCTCTTATCCTAATTTTCCCTCTGGGATCCAAAGGCAATCCTATTTTCTCTCTCTTTCACTCTTCTTCTGTCTGTGTCTTCTGTACTCAGTCTCACTCTTTCCAACCCTTCCTTCAGGCCACTCGGGGGGTTAGCAGCCATATAAGACATACATGAAGTAACTATGAAAGGAGGAAGTGATTTCTTGGACTCCTGTGATGTTAAGATTTTATCTAGAAACATTTGGAATGATATAAGGACATGCACAAACATATCTAAGACCCCCTTTACACCTTTCATTAAAATGCATTTTGGGTGATTGGATTTACAGATGTGAATGCACCTAAGATGAAGAAGAAGAAGAAGAAGAAGAAGAAGAGGAAGAAGAAGAAGGACAAACTGGACAGAGTGAATGGATTATCAGATACAGTCTGAATATGAGACCCATTCTACCTCAAGGTATAAAGGGGGTCAAAGTTCAGGTAAACCTATTTTTTAAGTACTAGGCATCCAGTGTCTTGACATTACAATATTTATAAACAGGTGCATGGTTGCATGCAATTGGACACACACACCATCAATACATAGCAAACATACTTCACACATATGCCCACCTTGTAAAAGGAGTCCATAGACAGCAGCACAACCCACGGCACATCTAGAGCTTCAATTATTTTCCTGGCCACAGTTGTCTTTCCTGAAGCACTGCCGCCACACAAGCCTGTAACAGACCAGGAAGACATTGCATAACGCTTGCATACATTTTCAATGGCACAAGTGTAATTTTAAAATTCCTTTGCTTACTGGGAGTGTACTATACTAGTGCTAGCTTGACAGAACACACTGCGTGTTGAGGTTACTTCAGGCTATCATTTGCATGTCAGAGGCAGGCAGAAACAAAGAACAGGGCTTTCTCTAACAGTTGGTAAGGTTCTTTAAAGGGACAGTTCACCCCTAGATCAAAACCACATTTTGTTTCCTCTAACCTGTGATGTTATTTATCCATCTAGATTGTTTTGGTGTGCGTTGCTGAGGTCTGGCGATATTGGCAGTAGAGATGTCTGCCTTCTCTGGAATATAATGGAATTATATGGCTTGTGTTGTTCAAAGCGCCTATACAGTACATTTTCAGGAGCAGTTTCATGTAGGGACTATTTTCTTTCTATTGAACGATCCCCGTCAATACAATCACTGCACAGAAGGAAGTGTGCATCTACACCCCTAACACTAGTCTGACACTGCTTGCTTGTGGGGATTAGTTTATAGCAAACCGATACTGCTACCGAATGCTACATCTCAGCCAAGGAGGGCGCCATTAACGTTTACAACCTGTGCTGTCACAAGCACAAGTCTCTTGTCCATGAGTAGATGTACACTTCACAGTGATGCAGCTGGCAGAGGTAGTTAGGCTGAAAGAAAGCACTACAGGTAAAAGAAAAAAAAATGTTTGAGATTTTGAGGTGAACTGTCCCTTTAAGGTAAAACTCCCCATTAACATCTGAAGGTATTTTCAGAAATTCAATTCCTTTGCTCAAAACACTGTCCTGCTATATGTATAACACCTCTAGAGCAACAAAGCAGAGCCACATCTAACACATTTAAAATGTCAATAGCGACACTGAATGAGCCTGTCAATACCCATTAGCAATAAATGCCGTGACTGCTTCTTTCTGCAGAACACACTTCTTATGCGCTTGTACAGGGTATCTGATAACTTTGTGTCCAACACACAATACATGTGTCCAAAAGACCTACAAGCTCAAAACTGGAATAGTAAGGTGGTCAATTCTTCAGAGTTAGACTTAATATTCAGTTCTTGATTTAGTCTGGAGCTTTATCCTTCAGCATCACCAGCTTCACCACTCACTCTTAAAAAGACTGTATTAAAAGACTGTATAGAAAGTATTCTGATATATGCGAACGCAAAGTTTTAGGAGAATTTACTCTGAATGAAACAAAGACATAGAAGGAATGAAAACAACAGTGTTGCTCCACCGTGAAATGCATCTCTCTGAGTGTCATACCAATGACGAAGGCCTCTTTGGACTGTGTTCCATGCTCGTTGTACCAGGGTGGGCGGCCGGCAGTGTAGATGGTTCGTTTGGAGGTGCGTAGGAGAGGAGGCTCAGACTTGCACTGGCTGGTGGTCCTTTTTCTGGGTGAAAGGCCTGTGCTTACTGCGGGGAGAAGCCGGTCCAGTGATCCCTCACCACCTCCACTGGAAAGCAACAAACACAGTGTTGAGTTTGCAAATCATTTTATAGAACTGGACAAATTACTGGTCTTGCACACAAATCTGTACACCTTTAAAAAGGAGCAATTTCTTGTTTGTTGGTTGTCGTTTTTTTCCCAGGCATAAGCAAAAGCACCATCATTATGAACAAGTCCATCTTATAAAGTGATATGTAATTAAACAGCTTTTGGTCTCGGTGGTTTTCATTTAACTTAATAAACTGCACAGTGAAAGACAGCACAACACCATAGTACCACTGCTCATTAGTGCGCTTGTGTCAAGAGTTGTATGTGGACAGTGGTGACAGTTGGTGTTAAACAGGCAATAAGGCATGGCAAGAACAAGATAGTCATGACAATAAGACACAAATGTAATCTACAGCATTGTCTTTAATTAAAAAAAAAAAAAAAACTCCTTCATTGTCTCCCGTGTGTGATGCATGATTGCAACACACACAGCAACAAACAGACACACACAGACAAACGTCAGCTTGAGTATGTAACAGTGGGATGGACTTAAAATAACAGTGACCCAGTTAACTGACAGGAAAAAAGACGAATTACAATACGGACAAGTTCAATATCCAAATCGCTCAAGCCGCAATTTTTTCAGAAAGGTAAAATGTGTCACAACATACATAATAAATGAAACATTGTGGTGTTACAGCGATGCCCCGGCCTACAAATTAGATTCTACAAATCAGACATAAGGGAGCATGCTGGTTTGGTACAGACCCCAGCAAAAATCACATCCAAATAACTATTGGATTTCTTTTTCAGTGAAAATACCGCAATCAGAACATCTGTCAAAACAGGCTTTAAAGAAAAAAAAATAAATATATATATATATATATTTAACATATTGTTGAGCCCTAGTTAATGTTTAGCTTTTACATTACACCTGTTCAACAGGTGAGCTTTGTCCAGTCGAAAGTATGCTGCTGGAATCAAAGTTCATTATACAGTATATTAACTGGGTGGGAAAACGCTGTCTCAACTACATGTCGACTGCCGAGGGAGTAACCGATAACTAATACCACAGAACTAATGTGTTCCCATAGATAACAACGTGAAAAGGTCCTCATAAACAAATGACAACAAACTCATTCCAAACAGGTTTGAGACTCTTGTGGGAGCTGGTGAATTTGCATGAACTACTCAAACAAGCAAAACACGTTGGTCAACCACTTCGTCTGCGCAACATAATAACAACCCTGATGACAAAATTTATGTTATATAGTGCAAGCATCCGGTATTTCAACACTAAAACATTGCATCTACAGACTTTTGCAATGACTTCGCAACTTTTGCCATAGCATCTGGCAATATAGACACTAACTGCTTCACTCAGAGAAGAGGAGTCTAATTTTCTGACATGACAAGAGGAATGTGAAGAAGAATGAGCATTAACATTCAGTTAATGCTTGTGACTAATTAAGATTCAGAGCAGAACAGTACAAAGAACTGGTCTAACCCATTGCTCAGTAACTCTACTTCCCCTGAAAAACTGGCTTCATAACTTTCATTACAGTTTAGTAGGAAGAAGTCATCTGTGGTGCATTATCTGCAAAATATCATAGCCTGAAGAAAAACTACTTGGGCATAGTCAGTGAAGCAGCCACTTTCAATTCCCTGATGTCAAATAGTAAATATCACAAGACGTATCACCAAGTAGCAACAAAACAAATGCAGAATTAGCTGTTTTACAAACACACGTTTCTTTGAGTCTGAAGTCTAAAGTCTTAAGTCTTACCAGGTAACAGTTGCTAACAACACTTACTGCAGTTTCCGAGACATCCACACTTCATACAGCGAGGACTGTAAAAATCCATAGGCCATAACTATAGTAGGCCATATACCAGAGCAGTCCTAGATGTTCTCCTGTCTATTTTTCTGTTATTCAGTCAACTCTCAGCTTCACATCTTTATATAAGCCATACACCCGTCCAGGTGGAGTGTCAAGAGGTCAGAAGGGGAAGCAAACAAGAGTGAGCAAAGATTTATCTTATCACGCCAAGGGCACCTGAGCCTGGATGGAGGCAGGGAGTGGGCTAAAAACTGAGAGGAACACATAGACCATGCATGAGGCACAGCACACTCCACCTGGGTTATCAGTTAAAACCAAACCAGGGTGCCATAAAAGATTAGCCCAGTTGACTGTGCTGAATCATACCCTTGTTCAGAGGTTACAGTTATAGTGCTGCTAAACATTACATGCACTCATCTATGAATGACAAGTTTGTGAAAAGAAAAGGGTTGCTAAGAGGTAGCAGTGCATGGTACCTGAGACCAGACTGCCTGAGCAGACATGGGGGACCATCTAAGCAGTAAATAAGTCAAAGGGTCATAGCTGACACTATATGCTCTTTCTTTTGCCCTCCTTAGTAAACCCAAGACTCTTGACTTTGTGGGAGCTCTTCATAAATATGAATCAAAGACAACACAAATCCACAATGGTATTAATTGAACAAAATCCAACTTTAAATCTACAGTGCAGAGCATGACTACAACTTCTCAGTTCAGTTTGTGTTAGGAGTGCAGCATACAGCTGAAATCAATATATATATACAGATATGATGAGATATTTCTGAAAATTGAAAAGCAATTGAACTGTTCATCCAAATAAACAGTATTCTACTCTTACTGCATACCACAAACTCCTCAGACACCTAAAACAAAACTTAACCAGCTCTTTACTTTTCCGTTACAATTTGTGTGGAGTCATTAATTTGTGTAACAGACTATTACACAAAAGCACTGTCACAGTCACTCATGCCAAATTCATGTTACCAAGTGACAGATGCAAACTTTCCCAAACCATGTTAACAAAAGCCAAACTGCTATATGCCCAGACACCTATAGGCATCCTATAGCAGTCTATCCTGTCTGTCCACATTTGGAAGAGAGAACACTTTACACACATTTTTTCTCTTACAGGGTTGATGGGAAAACAATAAATTGTTTAGTACACCTGAGAATACTAGAATGAAAAGACAAAAAAAAGTATAGAAATAAATATAATGCACTTACCTGCCATCAGATCTCAGAGTCCAACAGCCAGATATTCTAGCTCCTGAGAAAGCTGGTAGCGAGTTCATAACTGAAGAAAAATACAAGGGAGTTTTTCCACTGTGTGTTTTAGTTGTGTTTTAGACCTATATTACTGTCAACAGGTATACTAGGTATACATATACACTGAAGCACAATGAAGCACTTAGCAGCCCTGCCCTCTGGTACAACCCATCCAGAGAAATAGAAAGAGAGAGAGAGAGAGAGAGAGGTTGGGAAATATCGAGGGGTATCAGCTTAGATGAGAAACGAAACTTTAAGCATCTTTTTAGCTTTCTGTTTCGTCCATTCAGTGGAGCAACAGAGGGAGAGAGAAGGCACTGCAGCTTGGTAGAGAGAGCGCACTCAGTGTAAAACTACAGCACAGCTTTTCCCTCCTCTTTCACTCGCTCTCCACTCCTCCCCTCGCTGCTCCGGCCAACAAATGTAAGAGGATAACCTACCCTCCAGATTATGTTCATTAGGTGATATTAATAGCATTAGGTTAGAGCCAGACCTTCCCACTCCTGGCACACACACACACACACACACACACACACACACACACACACACACACACACACACACACACACACTCACAAACACACACATGCCAAGCTTGGGTCATCTGTCTTTGACAGTCAGTGTCGCAATATGTGGCTGGAGGTGAAAGAGGGACCAGAAGAGAGCGACAGAGACACCAAGAAACAAAACGGGGGGGGGGCAGAAAAAAAGAGAAGGAATAGAAAACAGTGAGCCATTATTCTCCTCTGATGTTGACACAGTTGAGCGAATGTATAACAGAGACGCTCCAGGCTCTGTTGGGGAGGTGAAGAGTGGGAGAAATGGAGAGGGGAGAGAGAGAGAATACAAGAGAGGCTAAGGGCAGAGGGGAGGCAATGTGCTTTTTCCCCTGCAGGGACTCGCCATGTCTCTATGTGCCTTACACCGGAGTCTGGAGACGTCAGCAAGGCAGCAACCAAACACACACACACACACACACACACACAGCAACGCCCCCTCACAGTAAAGAGTGGGGAATAAACAGCATGATGAAACCCAACACCACCTCTACTGCTCTGTCAGCTGACAGTCTGAGGAATAGCCCTTGGCAATGCACACATACTACACATAAACACACACATGTACACACCCATACACACACACACACACACACACACACACGCACACACGCACACACACACCAGCAGTCTTCCCAGGCCTTGTCTGTCTTGTTGTGCAGACAAACAGATCATTATTCTCAGAGATCAGAGGAGACAGACTAATTGTTTTCCAGGCCACAGCATCAGAACCACACTGCTTAGAGAAGCTACTAGATGGGATTTAAACCAACATTTAAAGCATTTCCAAATATTTGGAGTTTGGACTTGACAAGACCTCATTTCTGTTTACTTCCTTGTTAAAGCCACAGGGGAGAGACACAAGGGAATACAGTGTTTTCTCTGATCTTCAATGTAGTTTTGGGACTGCTGCTGTTGCTTTAAAGTGCAGTCTGAAGACAGCTGCAAAGCAAGAAAGCCACATCGAAACAAGATGCCTGAACTGGTTGCTATGCCAAACATTCAGCTATCTCACTATGGCTACAGAGACGCACAGAAGGGTCACAGTCCCAGCTGTAGTAAAACTTACTAATATTGCAAGTGCAGAGAGAGAAATGTTATTGTCAGGCACAGCATATAATGTGGAACAAATCCATTTGTCTCTTATGACCCATTTAAACTTTAATAATTTAATCATTAAAGTGACTGAATGTCTTAAATGAAAAATGGAAGTCACATGACCCAAACTCCAAATGCTTATCTATTTTAGAAAATAGGACAGAGTTATGTAAGTAGCTATCTATACATAGGGTGGACAAAATATCTTAACTCCAATAAGCTGTAAATTATTACCTTAACAGTGCAGTTAAATACAATCTCTGCAAAGCTTATGCTGTCTAATTTCTGTAGTGTATCAGGAAGGTGTTGATTCACCTGGTGATTTTTGAGGCTATAGTTTGTGGTGGTTTTGTGTCAGATGACATTTTGTTCACCTGAAAGTTGTGCTAACAAATATGTGCCAATTTCACATCACTTTCAAACTTGTGCGTTTACTCGCAGCTCCGCAATTTTTTTTTCCAGCTATATTACTGTAAACAAGGTTTTACCATGTGAGTATAACTTTAATGCTTGTGGTTCCGGTTTAGATAGTCTACTTAACAGGAACGAACCCTCACTTGCTAGACCAATGCAGTACCGCCCTCTTGTGGCTAAACAGGGTACCAAGTTGTAGGCTGGTATTAATGTGGGTGGTTTCGGGAACCTGACAAACTGGGTCAATGTGACAGCATGACATCTGTATGTATATTCAATTGTGCTATTAGCTACCTTAAGCGACATGTCTGACAAACTATTTCCCCCTGAGAGGAGGGAATGTGTTCAGAAATTAGCCATTTACTCAGGTCGCCGTGCCACCAGAAAACGCCATGCTTCTCCTCTGTGAGTTGTCTTCCTGCTTTATTCAGGCTTCTCTGTTCTCTCTAGCTACACCCGATACACGCTACGTTAGCATATATGTGGTGACGTAAAGTGTTTTCAATTATTCCCGTTGTGTTTTCATGGTTGGAGTAGATGACAATGAAGTTGTGTTAGAGGGGGCACCTCGTGTAAAATGTCCACTGCTATAAGCAAGTGAAAGAGAGGACAAACCGACGGACTAAAAGTAGACCGACTTTGAATGGCATCTGTTATTATCTAACAATTACACCGTGACTTCCTGGTTGCCATTACAGCGACTTGTCACTTATGTATAAGGTACAACGACTGTACCCATAAGGCATACAGTGTGACAGGTCGTGTTTGCGTTAAGATGCTGAGCCCAACTGTCAGCGAAAATGTTTCGAGAAGTCGCCCAAAAAATCGCTATGTGATGCCAATGGCTTCCGAATAGCCCCCAGAATTTACCTGTTCGGTACAGAGGAAGTTTTCTCGTCGTTCTCCATCTTTGCGAGCCTTTCTTCCCTGCTAACGGCAGACATTGCTATTCTATTGACAATCAGTTCTTGGGCGAGCGCACGAGCGCTGAGGCATCATGGGACTCGTAGGCGTATCGTCCTTCACCAGTGTAAGGCTACGCCTGTATCGTACCGTGATGGACTTCAAGCCCCAGAATGCTTCTGTTCCGTTCACACTATCAACGTCCAACAGCGTGGACAGTATCATGATCATACAGGGCCTTTCCTAAAGCTGGCAGTGGGAGAGGTGCAACAGGCCACGTGTGAGACTTTAATTCTGAATGCTGATTTATATAATGCATATATGTTATCCTATCACGTACATATACATATGATTTTGTTACATTTTATGTGATGTGGTTATATGTCATAATTACAAACATTTAGCATAATTAAAAGACAATTTCTGACTTTATGATACAATACACTTAATGAAAATTCAGTTGCAGCTATAGTTGCTTACCTCACACTGTTAACACTGGGAGAGATTCTGCTGTAGCTATGAAAGTCAAATTGTTATTTTTATTATTACATTTTAGCAATAAGAATTTTTCACATTTGACATTTTGCCTTGTCATAGCAGGAAGATCACAGGTGTTGTTTAATTAATGATGGCTCTCTTCCATTAAGGTGTGTGAGTCAGCAGGCGCAAAACACAACCCCTAAACCTGGCACAAAGTAATTCTGCCATTATTAATCTGTTATCTATTAAATATATTAGGTACACCTGTGTTTGACAAGTCAAAACTTGCATACTTAATCTAGCAACACAGCTATCAAAACTTACTTAAAAGTTGACACAGTTAACACAATTTAGTCAACAAACTTTTATTAATTAGTTGAGGGATACTAATGCACAGGTAATACAACAAGTTTGGGAGAAAAATTGTAACAGTTCAGACTCAAAGGAGGTGTTGATGCCTCCTATGTTAGGTTCTATACAGCTTCATTTCAGATAGGGAAATCTTTAATACATCATTAGTCTCATTTCACCTGTTTCCTATATATCATAACCAGTTATGAGCTACAACATCATCTCTTAAAACTCTCGACAGTTTCATCACAATGGCCCCGACAACAGAGGCGGATACCATTTCTTGTTTTTGAAGTAGGTAGCATACAAAACGAACCACTGTTGTCCAAATAAAAGGGTAAAATTTTCAGGCTGTCTAAGGGGATTTCTAAGGATTAACCTTGGTTTTGGAAATAACATTGCTGACAAAGGGAAGACACTTGAGCCTGCTGTTTCCCCAGGTACAAAAGTCACACCACACACAGTCAGGGTAACTAGAAAGCTCCAACAACACTCCTATTTCAAGCCTATTTCATGGTATATTAAGTGCACTAAATACAGAAACAAACACACATACATATGCCTTGTTGTCCCATATTGAATAGGTAATAATAAAGGACTCTTTCAATGTGTTTGTCATTGTGTACTGAAAAAGCTCAATTTATGTGCATCATCAAAATGGATAAAATAACAGTGTATGCCGACACATTGGCCTACAATGTTCTTTGTGGTCTACAAATTTTTTCAACCTTTTTTTTTAGTTTTTTTTTTTTTTTTTTTTTTAGATTTCGTAATATGTAAAAAGCACTTTCAAAGCAAACAAAGAAAAGGGGAGTGAAAAAAGCCATACAATTTTGAGAAGACACGTCAATATCAAAATATCAGCAAGCCAACAAAACCAGCTAAATATGGTGTATTGCTGTACTCTCTAAACATGTTGCAGTTAGCTCACACTGCGGGATAGATATGTGTTTTCCACATCATAGGAAGACAGATAGTAAAGGGTGTGATAAAATATAAAATACCCACTGTTAAAAGCAGTGCCTAACTATCATATTGCAACACCAAAGCTTGTCAGGTAAACACAGTCAATGTGACGTTATTAATGAAACGAGTAACAAGCAGCTGATGAACTGATTCTGTGCCACAGCATAACACTCAACGAAAAGTGTTACCATTTCTGACATCCAGTCATTACAAAGGTGCTAACTGTTTTGTACACACACACACACAAGGCCCGGACAACTCACATCGAAAGGGTCCGAGGGCCAATCAGTGCTTGTCTAACTTCTCCTCTGTGTCAGTTTATCCTGGATAGAAGATAAAGGTCCATCTCGCTAACAGAGACGGACGCTTGCATAATCATCCCCACCTGAATGGACTCCATCAGCTGATTAACGATGGAGGAATTCAGCTCAAATCTTTGCTTTACGATATAAAAGGTCACGGCGTAGAGACGACACCACCTGGGACACATAAACTTCAAATTCAACGCTTCTTGGAAATGTTCTGCTGACATCAGTGCTCGATTTAAACGATGACATTGACTTTTGTTGGTGCAAAATTCGGAGGTCTTGCCAGTAAGGAGGAAATGGCAGGATGGATTAGTGGACTTACTGATGTATCAGGTCCTTAAGGTAGAGTGGCAAGTAAAGCACCCTTATGATCTCACCAGAATATCCTCACATCACAACTTTATCCAAAGCTATCACATTGCTATCTAGGTAACACACACAAGAGAATATAAAATAGATTTATGATCTGATCTTTTAAGCAAGCTAGTCATTATTTTATGGACATAGACTGCAAATATAAATCAAATATTTATGGAGTTTTCATTTGCTCAAATCGTTAATATAACTGTGGATTCAAGTATCTACTTTAAACACGTTAAAGTGAAAATATTCTCTGATTGCACACATTTTAGATTTGAAAAGTCATTTAATAATATTGGATTATTATTATTATTATTTCATCTGAAGCTAAACTAACATTAGAGCAGCCTTAAAATTCAACAAGACCAGTTATGGCTTTATGTGGTGAGTCATAATTATACGGTCGTGTTGGATTGCAGATACTATCTAGAAGGAGTTAACCATGCTGCTCATTACCAATGTAAATTTAGTTTTCTCTAGTTTCATTTTTCCTTTCAGAGTAAAATATTCCAGCTGCTGTTGCCTGACAGCCACTAGGTTAGGTTGAACACCCCTGGAGTGCAAAAATACAAGAGGGGAGCGAGAAGGGTTAAGGGTTAAAGTGCAAGGCAATAACTTTGAGCATCCAGGAGTTAATTCATATACATCATTACATGTGAATCTTCATTTGCAATTTTTCTGTTTAATAAAAGATTATTTTCCTCAACCTCTCTATAAAAGATAGTTCTTTTTTTAATTCTCTCCTCAGCTCTTTGATTCAAGCTAAAGCAGTAGCCAAAATATGGCCTCCTTTAAAATGGTGTCACATCATTTGATTGTGCCGCAATGGTGCAACAAGCTTCACACAAAATTCACCCTTCTGTCCATCATTTAGCTTTACCAGTCCTATTTTAGACAGAATGCTTCAAGTTTCCTTTTGTTTAAAATCAATTAAACAATGCCATATCAAGTGTTATCATAAGTAACTTATACCTTACAGATGGAAATCTCAAACAATCACTTTTTTGGGGGTGTTCTGCTTATTAACTTCAGTGTAAAAGAACTGTGGAAATAATCTTTTGACACTTAATTAGGGTTGTCAAAGCAGACACCTTTCATCCTCATGTGATTCAGATAAAAGAAAAAGAAATGTCACTGAAATGATGAGCCACAAAGCTGTCGGAAAAACAGAGTGGAATATGATTAACGACTGACCAACATTTTAGCTTATACAACATTTGCTTACTCGAAACATGAAAAGTAAAAAAACAAACAAAAAGAAAGAAATTAAAAAATCAAGTTCAGAACGACATTGCACTACAGCACACACTGCAAAAATTCTGATTGCTCATGATCCAATTGGACGTGTCAGGCTTGAAAATGACAGATGGCATCATTGCTTTGAGTATATAGATATATAGATATAGATATTGTTTATGTACACAGTACAGTATATCTGTGAAAAAATGTGAAAACACTAGCTATCATTAAATGACTTCACCATGCTAATAGAATATCCTTTTTAAAACCTCTCCAACACAACATGAATCTTGTCGAGAGAATTACTCTGCGTTTGTTTGGAATACTACCTCTGTTTAGAAAACGCTATCCATGTAGAAGTCAGGATTTTCTCTTGGATTACCACTGACACCCCTGCTGTGAGTACAGAAACTGAAATGTGTGCCTTAAAAAGGAGACAAAAGTGGAATGGATAAATAAAACACTACTGTCACATGAGTATTGTTTATAACAGTAGACACAGTAACTCTGGGGTTTCAAAACCAAGATTTGAAGTCTGTACTAAATGTGTTACTTCCTAATGGTTGATTTGACTTTCTTCTCAGTGCCAAGTCCTTGTGTAGTTAGAAAGGTCTTTTAGCTTCCTGGCATAACATTTACAGTAATCATCCTCTCTGGCTCCTGGGTCGACAAAAGCAGAGCTACTCTGACAGCGACAGCCTCTTGGGTTTGCTTCGTCTGGCGGCGGAGGCCGTGGGCTGTCTGTTTAGGCCTGAATTAGCACTGTCCGTTGGGTCGGGGATCAGGGTGGGGGACTGTGGGCCCGAGGAAGGGCTCACGGCAGGGGTTGAGTTTTGAGTGGTGGTAGATGCTTCAGTTTTTGTTTGGAGGTGTGCAACGACAGGTGGGCGCTCTTTGGGCTTGCGGCCCCTCTTCTTACCAGTGGTGGCACCGTTCCTCACCTCGGCTTTGATCCCATTGTTCTCTGGCACTTTACTCTTGCTACTGGAGACCACTTGACTGGCTGCTGCACGAAACCAGTTCTGAAGCAATGAAACAGACTGTAAGTAATCAGCTCAGTCTCTGCAGAAGGAACAGCATTATCAGGGCAAACAGGCACATCTGAATACTGCAGTATGGAGCCTGCAAAGTCCAAGAAGATGGTGATCATTTAAGATGTTAACCTTGTGGGAGCAAGCTGTTCTATTGTGGGGCAAAGTTGTTATTTTTCTTCTTTACTGTGCTTTAGTTGTTCCCACAAGTTAAGCACTTGTTTGCACAACATAGGCATCTTGTTTCCCCACAAGTTAACACCGTGCTATCGCAAGATCAGTGTACCTCCTTCTGCAACTGGTTCTTACTGTATGTAACAGAAACAGAAATGCTGCCTATGAAAGTTCAATTTAAGTGAAACTGACCCACCTGTGAGTGTGTCTTGCTGATGTGGTACTTCACACCGCTCTCTGAGCTAAACTCCTTCTGACAGATCAGACAAGTGTACTTGCCCAGTTCTCCACCACTCTGCAACACACGCACACATACACACAGCATATATACACGTTATTCAGCTCAAAACAGCCTCGACAGCAATACATGCCTGATGATGCCGCAGCCATTTCCATGAACACCACGTCACCTCGTATTAACCTGATTATTACCAGAAGAAGGAAATTAAAATGTGCACTCATTTTCTCAAACCTTTCAGGTTACATTGCTGTCACGTTTAAACTATCTCTCAACTTAGGATTTTTGTCAAAACAGGTTGCTGTTCATGTTTATTGCTGTATTGTACTCCATTGTTTTCTCTTTCAGTGATACAAGTAGGTTACAGACGCAAAGAGCACACACAACAAACTGGTTAAATAGAAACAGAGGTCATGATAAGAGCAATCCTGACCTGACTATGAACTGAAGCATGAATCTGGGTTAAAATTCTGTGGGAATTCCATGTGTGTGTGTCACTACAGTGTCTACAGAGACAAAAGTAATCAGGTCGTTGGCTGTGCTGCAGGTGAGCGTTCCTACCTGGCTGCAGTTGGCGAGGTGGGCTTTTAGGCCTGACACGCTGGAATAGACAGCTTCACAGTTCTGAGATAAGAGAGAGATACAGATTCCTTTGAAATCAATAACCTTATTATTAGAAACCTGAAGCTCGATATTGAGACAAATCCCTGAATCAATGTTTAGTTTAGTTCAAATATGGAGAGTCATTTCTATATATGGTGAGACATTAAACAAGTGTTCCTTACTTCATTGGTGCAGCAGATGAAGCCCTTCTCCTTCACTTGGTTCTTCCAGGTCTCTAGTAGCTCTGGGCTGAAGTTGGGGAGGCCAGGACGGGTGTAGTTTAACTATACAAGAAAGAACATGTATATCAGTATTCCTGTTACAATTTTAAAGTATGTGTGTAAAAAAGAGAGACTGGGGGGCATATTTATCACTTTTTACCACTTACACCTGGTGTTTGTGTGGAGCCTTTTCCTGTAAATGTCGGTTTTGATGAATGTCAGCGTGTAATCCTGTTTGGGCTGCTGTATGTGAGTGTGTGCTGATGGTCCTTTGGGTGGTGGTGTCTACTTATGTCCGAGCCCGTGCCTGTGTGTGAGGTGAGCATGCTTGTGTTTACGTCTGTAATGTCTACATGTCCTCAAGGAATCGTGTGAATCCGGGCTCTGTGCTCACCCTCTTGCTATCAGGCACCAGGTCATCCTTGATGCGGCGCTTGGTGCCCCAGTCTTTGGCCAGCTCATCCTCTGCTATCTCCTGCAGGTGGAACACCGCAACCTGAGCCGACCGGCGCCTCACTCTGCCGCTGGGGGTCCGTTCAAAGTCATCCCCTTGGCTTTCTTTCTGTGCTGTTTTGTCTTTGTCTCGCTCCCTCTCCTTTTCCCGGTCCTTGTCCCTGGCTTCTCTTTCCTTTTCCTTAGGCTGCCCGGATGGTGCTTTCTCCTGCCAATCTTTCTTCTCAGGCTGGCTTTGCTCCTTCTTGCCAACTGATGGAGATTCCTCAGAGACCACCTGGTGGAGCAGCATGACACTTTTAGTGGAAAATGTGGGTAAACTTTGGCTACTTATTACAGTAATATCTACTTAAAAAGAAACAGAGAAAGGCCTGCCTGCTATCATAACTACTGTCCTCCAAGATGATCTTACCCTGTCTTTGCCGGTGTTGTTGTTTGTGTCAGTGATATTGTCCTTGCTGTTGTTGGTGGTGGCTGTCATGGAGGTGGTGATAATCGAGGGGTGTTCGGTACGGACATGGTAGTCTCTGCCAGCCTTGGAGCGGTAAGTTTTTCCACAGTGCTGACACAGAAACACAGGCCTCTCATCGTCAGAGAACTCTCTTCCACAACGTTTCTGGTGGTACTGGTAGCCCATCAGGCTGGAAAAGTGGGCTGTACAGCCCTATATATGTGGGTGTATTTGCACACATAATGTTTGTGTGATTGTGTGAGACAGACAGACGCATGTGACAGAAATGAGACAGAATGAAAACACATTAAGCAGGAAATTGAGTAAGTGGAACGAAGTGTAGGTTTAATGGAACAATATTACTGCAATTGGTTAATAGTTTGCGGCTAATGTTAAAAAGACAGAGGAAACAGGAGGAAACTGCTCATTTTTCAGTGTGAGGACATGTCACAGTAGAGAGTCTATTTTTTGCAGCTCTCTCTCTTCCTCTCTCTGCCTTCTGCACTCTAGTGTGAGTAATGGGAAGCAGAGTGTTGATGTGGTTTTGGGCAACATGTCAAGAACAAGGCATAAAGGAAAAAAGGAGGGAGAGAGGTAAAAGGAGGCAGACACAAAAAGAGGAGCCTGAGGAAGAGGGAGAAACAAAATCGAAACTGGCAGATGAGGAGAGAGGAAAATGTGACATGGAAGACAGAAAAGTCAGACAAATGGAAATGAAGGACACGAGAAAGCAAGGGTAGTAAAGAATAAGAGAAAGGAAAAGAGAAAGGGACACAGGAAGAAAGAGGGAGTGCATACCTCACTAGGACATTTGATTCGTCCCATCTGTTTGAGCACTCGGCGCAGCCTTTCTCTCTCCTTGTGCTTGTCGCCCGTCTGGCCTTCGCTCCCCGAGGGCTGAGGGGGAACAAACAAAACGTCGCGTAAGTGTGCGCCACCACGACACTTCCCTCTCCCTCCTGACTTAAAAAAAAAAAAAATGGTGATGAAAATGTGTTTTCCATCTCGGGTGTTCACACTGTGCCAGGATCATTAAATGGTTTCATGGTGAGGCTGTTACTCAAGGCATGTTTATGACAACTGTCAAACCCGTGTTTTCACTCAACTGTGGGCTGGTGCCAAACCCCAGCCAAGACCAGAACAACAGATGGCAAGGCTGCCAGGGAGGAGAAAGAGGAGGCGCGCAAGGGACCGGAGAGAGTCTGGACTCAATGAGGGATCCCAGTGGAGCGAACTTCATGAGTTTTCTCATGTGTTAACACACAAGAAAGAAGTGAGATGACTGAGACACGACCGTAGCTTTCTGTGAAGGTGCTGTATGTAGGAAATGAGACACTTCACTGCTTCAAGTAAATCATGCTCAAGCCTCCAGGCAAGAGAACAGACACCGGCTCAGCCACTGATTTACACTAGGGAGGAGGGGGGGGGGGCATGAAACAACATCGGCATGTTTTCTTAATGCCTCTATCAGAGACAGAAGGGGAGCAAAAGAGCAAGCACAGGAGAAAAAGAGTGAGAGAATAGGCGGCAGTATCACAGTAGCAACAGCAACATCAAGGTCAAGCTCAGTGGGTGACCCCTGTCCTTCCGTCAGCCCTGTTTTCCCCACACTGCATTGGGGCTGTGACACGTGACCGCACTGACAACACACTAGTCCCGACGTTTCTTTTTTTTTTTTTTGCGCTAAGTCATATCATTTAAAATAAATCAAATCAAATTTCACAGCTCTGCTCACAGGACAAGAAGAACAAAATGCTTTGAGTAGAAATAATTCATGAAAAATGAAGAGAAGAATGAAGAGAATGAAGAGATTCAACACAAATGGTAATATAGCCAGAAACATGGACAGAGCTAAGTGAGCTAAATGAATCAGTAAAATAATTGTTGCAGTTTCCAGTATATGAACACATTTTCCATGCCCATATAAAGTTACTGTACTACCAAGTGACTGGAACAATGGAAAACACAATATCTCAGTGCATTTACAGAAACAGCATCTCTGTGAAAATGTCCTCAGATGACCAAGCTGGTCAGCACTTGCTGTGCACTGTGGCCACAAAAAGACACAGAGCACAAAAACTGTCTTCATAGCTTTGAATGACGCTGAATTAACAATAGATACATATAAAACGTCCTCAATACAATTGCTCAAAAACATGACCCCAGACACACTTCAGCAACACATATCATCAACGGCAATACATGACATGACTGAGACGAACTTAACTGGATATACAAGCATAATGGTAGAAAAGCAGACTGATATGGAGCAAAGGGTATGTCTGTGGATTTTGAGTAATGTGCTACATCCTTCTGGTGTTGATGGAAAAGAGAAAAATGAGCACACCTGCAAATGACAAATGCCATCTTTGATCAGCAGCTACTTGAGTCTTGAGCGCAATCACAGACGCCAATAAACTAACACAGAATTAAGACAATGATTTTAGCACAAAAGTTTTAATCATCTCATCTGAAAGACATGTTGCAGATGAAACACTTGAGCATCTAAATGTTAACACACACACACACATAGCTGGTGTCTTTTGCTCTGCTGGACTGGAATGCTGCCAGTAGGTCAGGGCACAACAGGTCCAGACTGAAGACAAATGACAGTATCAAACAGTTTAACTTGGCTGCCACAGATGGCACAGTCATCTATCATCACTATTAAACTGACAGGACCTCACACACATATACATGCATGTGCACATATATCGTATACTACTGGAAAGCGTGCTCCCGGAGAGAAAAAAACACACACAACACGCTGCAAGGTTTGATGCACGTACGTTCATTAATCTTTCATGATACTTTTTGAAACAGGCAGTGTTGAATTATTCAGCAAACTTCATAGCAGTACCATTGCTCTAATGCAGGAGTGTCATGATAATATCTTAATGAAGCTCTCTGCTGCCAGAGTTAAGACAGCTGCAGACAGAAATGTGAGCACTTCAAGGACAAGAATACCAGTCGGCAGTTCGAGTGTATGATCGTTTACAAACATCAAGATCACATTTTTTAGAGAAGGGCATTGCAGCTGACAATGATTATGCAAAAGATGAAATGTAGCATGGCTCAAGGGAAATGTTTCTCGACTCTGTATGCATACCTACATGTGCAGATATGTACATGCAGGACGCCCCTCATCAAACGCAGAGACAGCTGACGCCAGCAGCAGCATACGGTGGATGTCCATACATAGGCCCACAAGTCTGACCTGCTCCTGAACGGGTGCAGTGCTTTGGTGTGGTGTCCAGTAACTAACTACCCTGTTCAGTGGGTCAGTGTGACAGTGGTGAAACATAAGCTGTCTGAGTCCCCCAAGCATCTCATCTGGATTACTGGGTGATGGATTAGGGGGCAAAGATTGATCAGTAAGAAAGCCAGAGAACCACTGTTTAAAAGCAAACTTTGGGAATTACTAGCTCACATGTACACGTGTGTGTGATGTACCTTGGTGGTGTGTTCAGCCATGGTGTGGTAGTTGAGGCCGGCCTTGGACCTGAACTGTTTGTGGCACTGCTGGCACTTCAGGGCGTCCTGGAGCTGCAGAGGTCGAAGGCCAAACAGGGGATCAAATAACATTTCTCTGACAGGAAACTGACAACTAATCCACTATTGCTGGCTATACACTTTATTGGCTCTATCAATATAGCAACTTTTCATCTGTAACCTAATAGAGTTTGTTATTAGTGCACAATTTTGGTCAACATAAAGGACAAATGACATATCAAGCAACTGGACATATCAACCAGAAAAGCCAATTTAACACACGGTGTTCCTTTTCGTAGGTTTCTCTCCTCGCTTCAGTATTGATTCGGGGACAGAGGTGTTTTGATGGTGAGTGACCCAGCAGTAATGTGGTGATTCAGTCATTGCTTAACGGCAGACTGTCACTTTAATAGAGTCACACGGGCCATTGGGCCAAAGAGACATTAAAATGGCTGTAGGAACACGCTCTCTGAGGGCCTAGAGGCTACTGCACCACTCCAGCCGGTTTGTTCTTAGGCTAAAGCTCTATATAATGTAGTTGGATTAACATCTTTCGTCCTTCACCCCCATCTTCTTTATCACTACAGACCACAATTGAGCGCAATGCAAACAAACCACAGATGTGTGCAGTGTCCACCCCCTTGATTCATTTCAACTGATATTAGCTTTCATATCAGAGCAGATGAGTAAAGGATATTACATGAGAAAACTGGTTGAGATTACTGTACTGAGATACTGCCTGATCAATAACATTACTGTAAAGGCTCCCTAGACTCTGCACAATGGAGTCCTCAGGGAGACGCATCTAATAACGTTGCACTGAGAGTTATAATCAAATGTGGAAATTACAGCTCTGGGTTGAGAGATCTTTATTTCATACTCAGATGGGGTAAAAAAAGTTTGATAATATTTGCGGTTCACAAAAGTTTTGTCAATATGTAAACTGGCATTACACGGTAGTTTAATATTGAGGGCAGGCAGTCTCCTCCAGAGGCGGTGAAAGCAAGCTTGTACTGAGGCATTAGTGGTGGAATGATATTAACCAGTCTGATGAGAAAACAAACTCAGCTCAGCTCTCTCAGCTTCACAGCACGTCTGACGGACAGCCGTGCCACCCACTGACCTTCTGGCAAATCTCCATGTGTTTCTTGAGGCCGTGGATTGTTTTCCTGGTGACGATGGAGCAGGTGGGACACACCACTTCACCTCGCTCTGAGATCGCTCGCTGCCATTGGGTGTCAGGAACAGCCCCTTAGAAACATGTGGAAGCAGTGTCACTTTGTCAGTTATCAAATACGACTGGCACAGTGTCCTTATGGGTTTAACATTTCCATTTGTGAACTAAGTATTCCAGTTTCTTTGTCTTACAGTTGATGATGTGTACTGAGTGAGCCACTACTGTAAAATAATCCCTGATGGCTATCATAGTAGTGCTGTAACAATTAGTCAATTAACCTGTTTTCTGAGCATCATTCAGATCGTTCAGACTCATTTTAAAGAAAAACTGATCTATGTGTTCACCAGAGCTGGTTGTGGCTGGGTCTTTCCTCGAGGACTGACTTGGAGTGGATCTTCTCTGGGGCTCCTCGCTGAACCCACTCCCCTCTTGTCTCTTCGCACGGCCCGCCTTCAGCTTCTCCTCCACCTTAGTCATACCTACAACACACACATACACACAGTCATGGCAGTAATTAATACACCCATTGAAGATATTCAAGGTAAAGTGAGAGATACAAGCAAAGAGGGACAGATGGAGGACATTGCTGAACAAGAGAAATACTAAAAAAAGGAAAGCTGATACTGGATGTGAAAAAAGAAAACCGCTCAAGAGAGAGAAAGAGAAACGAGAAAAGAACGTTATAGAGTTATTCTGAATCAGTGACAGGCTGACTGAAAGGGAGCAAGAGAGAGAGAGAGAGAGAGCAGCGAGTCCTGCAATCTGTGGATGAATTGTTTGATAAGTGACGGTAAGTAGTTTACAGCCCTGTGTATGCTGTATGAGTCACTGAGCATATGAATGAGACAGAACGAGAGGGAGACTGGAAAAGCTGTGTGTGATGTGTGCTTGGTGTGTGAGTCACTGATGCATTTAGTCGCATATGAAACACCTCAACAGTCGCCACATTATCACTATTAAAAGAGCAGTACCACTGATCCGCAGCGGTAGGTAGCGTTCACAATCACTCACGCAGCCGATCACACGATGAAGAAGAGTTCTTTTGAGTGAGTGTGCAACCCACAAGCCTCATTCCTCGCTTCAAGCTGCGGTACAGACACTCTGTGGGCACTTTATTAGACACACCAGGCCAGTGCTGGGTTGGACCCCCTTTTACTTTCAGAACTACCTCAATTCTTTGTGATGTAGATTGAACAAGGTGCTGGAAACATTCCTCAGATTTGGGTCCATATTAACATGTACGCATCATCCAGTTGCTGCAGATTTGTCAGCTGCACTTCCATGATGCCAATCTCCTGGTCCACCACATCCCAGAGGTGCTCTATTGGATTGAGATCTGGTGACTGTGGGGGCCGTTTCAAGATTACTTCATTTGTTCCTTGGGAAATTTGTCTTGGATATAAATGCTGCCACATAAGAATACAATTATAGTGCAGTAACAGACATAAAGTTCCAAGAAAATATCCCCCTGACCATTACACCACCGCCACCTGCCTGAACCGTTCATACAAGGCAGGATGGATCCATGCTTTCATGTTATTCACGCCAAAATATTTCTGCTGAAATCGAGACTCATGAGACCAGGCAACATTTTTCCAAACTTCTATGCTAATTGTTTCCTGTTCTTAGCTGACAGGAGTTGCAGGCAGGTCGGCTGGTCCTCCGCTGCTGTCTGCTTCAAGGTCTGCCATTGCCATGAGTTGCTGCATCGTGATTGGTTGATTAGATATTTGCATTAACGAGCAGTTGAACAGGTGCTCCTAATAAAGTAGCTGGAGAGCGTATGTCCTCCTGTAGTTTCCATTATTTGGTGAATCACAGGGAACCTCTGGGCTGCTGTATTGCCAGTAATCAAGAATGAATCAGCCCGCACATAGTAACAATCTCCTCTGCACAACTTCATTTATTCACTCATTAAGATGGCAGCCACAGGACATGACTCCACACCAGTGTTTGATTGTTATGGGCAACAGTTCATTAGAAAATGTGGTTTGCTCTCCATAACAGGGAGAGGTGAGAGAACGCCGTCTTTCGTATTTACCTTTCAATCCAAATGTTCCAGATATTGACGGCTGCTCTCCGGTGAATTTCTTAGGCGTTTTCTGCTTCCGTCCTGGCTCAAGAGAAAAACACAGAGCAAGTAACGGTCAAACATATACAGCGCCAGCATATAATGGCAGTATGTGGTCCTTTCCAAAAGATACGCTGTAATCTTACTGTGCCTCATTCGCTCTGGGTCTTCATCAGGGAAAGGAGGGGGAAGGCTGCCCCCCTCACTCTCACTGCCGCCGGCATCGGACGACGTGCTTTGGGACTGCGACTGCTGGAACTGAGGCTGGACTGGCTGCGACTGGTGAATCTGCTGTGAATGCTGGCTGTGGCTGTGCGGTTTCCTCTCACTCTTCTGGTGGGCCAGCTCCCCGTTCTGAGAAGGTGTGGACACCTCATGGGTCTTTTTCACTTTGAAGAACACCGGAGAGGGGGGACTGTTCTCCATGGGCCTGAATTCGCAGACCGAAGGAGGACACGTTTGGGCAGTCAGCATTATGACGTTACAAATACTATTATGTGGAAATGTGAGCTCTAAATCCCAGTCACCTTTTCTTGCTGTTGAACTTGACAGGGGTCTTTTGAAGCTTAGGCTGCTCGTCCTTGGGCTCCATACTAACCCTGTCTGGGTGGTTCCACAGCTTGTGCTTCTGCAGGCGCACCTTTGTGGCAAACACTGCCTCACAGTAGGGACAGCTGTGACTCAGCTTCTCAGCTACGGTGGCCTGATACAAACATAGACATGAGGAGAGGGGATTTAGAGTGAGCTCCCTCTCTACGCAAAACAAAATGACAGTAGGTAGCTTTAACTGGAAGCCTTCAGTTGGCTAATCACAGGTTCTTGAAACAGCCCAACAGCTCATGTAATAATCACGAAATATTTGGGGTGAGGATTATAAATTCTCTCAAAGTTTAAACTTTACTGGTAATTGATCACTGATTGCGACGGTCATTCCTCTTGGCCAATATCTTAACTGTTAACGTCTAATCTGAAGCATGTGGTAAAATAGCCGCACAGCAGGAAAAAACAGAGGTTAGTGACTCACCCCCTGGCAGCGTTGATAGTGGTACTTGACGCCATAGATGCTGGGAAACTCTAACCAGCAGCCTGAACACGGACACTTAACCCTGGAGCGGCGCTTAAACTCTTCCTTCCATTGTACTATCATATGGGCCTGCTCGGGGGTGAGGAAGAGAGAGTTCAATACAAGCAAGGATTATCGCTATACTGTACTGTATACTGTGCATATTCATGGGGAGCTGCCTACTCTGTGCAGGGAAAAAAGTGAAGCCCACTTCAAACACCCACTCAGTTCAAAGAGAGATACTCACAGGGATGCTTCTCAGTTCCTGCACTTCTGCTTTTGGACGACCTTTCCTCTTCCCTTCTGCTGGCTCATCACACACCGGACCTGGTAAAATGAGAGAGAAAACCCATTTCTGAGTTAGTGCAGAGTACTGCCAGTGCTTCACATTCACAGAACAGAACATTTTAATTACAAGGGATAACGTTACGATGCAGAAAACTAGAAGCTATTTTCTTGATCTAAAGAAGGACAAGTTGGCCTTTGACTTAGCACTTAAACCACATATGTTCTTGATATTTCACAAAGCTTCACAAGCACCAGACTTCAGTTAAATACTTTTTCAAACCTCCAAAATGCCTCAACCCACTCACATATTCAAACTAAATATGGACGTGAACACATATGACCAAAAAAAAACTATGCAGCTAGTGAGAAGTGTTAAAGATGCTAGCTGTGAGAAACAGAAGAAGTGAGAGTAGATGTGTATTACTCATGTTGTGGGGATGTAAATCTGCTGACTTGCCTTCCTTTTAGTGACAAAATTAAGTCCCCCTAACATAAATCTTTAAATTTTAGAGTCAAGACTCAAGGTTTAAGGCTAGGCTGGGTTACGGGTTAGGAGTAGTGGTTATGGTTTTGGTTCGGCCTCCAGGAAACGAATTTAAGTAAATCTAATGTCCTCTGAAGTGCAGCAAACTTGACTCTGTGTGTGTGTGTGTGTGTGTGTGTGTCAGAGAGAGAGGGCAGTGAAGGCCTTCTGTTGAGCCAAACAGATCAGCTATAAATTGCTAGCGCCTGTGTGAACCTCTGACACAGCACACAGCAGACCGACTGCCTCAGCTCTCTCCCTCTGCTCTCTATTGCTCCCACCCTCCATCCCTCATACCGCTGCTTGCCTCTTTTCTCACCCTGTGTGTAGCTTTCTCACTTTCCCTCCCTTTTCCCTCCCCACACCCTTCCCCATCTTTCTCCATGTGAACTTCAGACACTGCGCTGGCTCATTACTGCTCACTTCTCCGCTACAATTAGACCTCTGCACTATCAGCCCTGCACTCTATTTCCTCCATACGGTGCTGCTTGAGAGAGAGTGGGAAGATGGGGAGAGCTGAGGATGAGTGTATGGATGTGGGGGGGGGGGTGACACAGAGAGGAGAGGAGGGCAGAGGATGCTGAGGGAGAGAGGAGAGAATTGCAGAGGCAGATGACTTCTTCCTCTGACCAAGCAGAATACTGAATGACAGTGCTGCAGGTAGGAGCTGAGGCTGTGCTCTGCTCCTCAGAATGAAATATCTTTACATGTGCTCTCCCCTGCATTGATCTTCCGAGGCCGGATAGTGACGGAAGAAACGAGGCAAGCAGGAGACAGGGGCGCCGCTTGAGTCTATTCAGTCATATCAGATCTAGAAAGTGTCACAGGGAAGCTGCTTGAAGCAAAGATGATAGCCCTTTGTTGTGAAGTGGAATGCAGCAGTGGTCTTGCACAGGCTTTCTTTTGAATGTGTGCACTTCCCCACACTGAGCAACATGACATTACATCTGCCAAACTGCTTCCTTCTCCTGCAAAACTTATTGACAAGCGGCGACAGGATTGCACATGCCCAGTGCAGCCCATCTGTGGCGGGTCCCAAACTGGATCAGAGCAGTCCGTGTGCCGAGCAGGATTACAGAGATGGTTGGAGGATTTTTCATCAAATAAATGAATTGACTTCCAGCCATCGTTGCTCATGGGAAAACAGGTCATGCCAGCAAAGGGATAGCCTTCAACCCAAAAAACATCTCTCCGTGTCAGTGATGTTGATGTGTGTGAAAGCGCACTCCAGGCTGAACCTGCCATGACCTCCCCTCCTCATTTCCCTCTGTGTTTTATTACACAGTATCAACTTTCCTTTTCTACCTCATTTGTCTCCTTTTTGTTTCTCACTCAGGCACAGACACAAACACGGGCTGATGGATTATATGTAATCTTTTACTTCAGACTCACAATAATAAGGTAGAAAAGAAAATATGGCGAGGGTGAATAAGATTGAATGAGAAGTAGCACAGCACTGCTGGCTGTGTTTGAGAATAGTTCGTGACACAAGGTGTAAACACATGCATAAAAGCGCACACTGATACACGCAAACAAGTACACAAAACCATTACTAGTGTGTGTGTGAGTGTGATGTGTGTGCATAGATATGAGTGTATTAATATTCTCCAGGCGACAGAGCATTTCTCTATTAGCTGTTTGGGTAGCAGCTGGAGAGGTGATGCAGTCGGTGGTGCAGCTCTTGTGCTGAGGAGGAAATTGAGCATGCATTCTAATTCCTGTCTTAGAAAATAAAGGTCTTGTAAAAGAAAGGCATAATTAATGAATTCTGCTCTTGCAAAAGATATGTTCTTGTTGCTATGGGAATAAGATCCACTTGTCTTAGTTACCACTATCAGAGGCCTCTTTCCAGCAAGCAGAACAATCAGGACCTCATGTAGAAGGCTACAATGCAAATAGGCTTGTGCACACACAAGCCAAAGCAGCGCAGGTGCAAACATACTGTAAAAATGACATACACAACAGCAGACTTGTCTTTTCTGCGATGAAATATGCAAACACAATGTGTTCAGTGGCTTTTACTTTGCTTTACTTGCTTTGAGTACGGGTAACGCGCTCACTATGTTCCAGCAATCACAACCATTGTCTTGGTATGAAACAAAGCAGGCCCATTGTGTCAAATCTAAACCCCCGGTTCTCAGGCACAGGCCACGGGGATAAAACAGCTGTTCAACTAATGTCAGAGTATGACTCGCTCCCAGCTGTCTGCAACTGTTGCTCCACGCTGGTTAATCCTGACAGAGGAGAAGAGAAGACAAGAGGAGAAAGGAGAAGAGAAGAGTCAGGACCCAGGAGTGCAGGCAGCTGCCTAATGATCTCAAATAACCTCTGAGTTCTCCTAGCTACGCCTGCAACTGCTCCCCCTGAGTGCAAGGGTGCACACATTACCCACACACCGACACACACACATACACACACAGGCGCACGCACAGACCAGTCATTTGTTTTCCTCGACAAACACTCACACAGGAGCCTTTGTCTGTGTCTGCACAGTGGGGTTTAGACACACTGTAGTTTAGAAAAGAAAACACACAGATACAAACACCACTGACACAACCGCATAGACATAAGACTCAGTATCGCTACTTCCTCAAACTCGACAGACAATAGATGGAGACAGTGATGCACCTGGATACACTGCAGGGTAAACACACACAGACAGAGCGGAACCATCTCCTTCGAGTGGAAGCTACTCTGGTTTACAGTGAATGCAACCGCTGGACCTTACTGCCATCTTTGCTTTGAAGTTCACCCAGTGTGTTTTCACTTTTAGCTTCCTCACAACTCTCTCTCTCTCACACATGCTGTTTAGCAGCACTTCGCCACACACACACGCACACACACACTTTTACTACTTCCTTTCTTCCTACATGTTATTTTTCATCCTGTACTCTGATTTCCTCTCTCTCTCTCTCTCTCTCTCTCTCTCTCACCCTCTACACACACACACAGGCTCACACACAGGCTCACACACAGAGTACAGATCTTCCCATCATGTACGTACCTCTCTTTGGAGACGTCCCCATACTTCCCTCCCAGTCAGGCCTAATTCCAGACAGTGAGTAAGAAGAAGAGGAGAGGTGGAGCAGCACCAGAACACTCTTGCTACTCAGACACTAACTGAAAGAAAACCAGACTCTCTCAGTGAGTCTGGCTCTCACTCTCTGTCTTTGTTTTTTCCTTTCTCTCTCTCTCTCTCTCTCTCTCTCTCTCTCTTCCTGGCCTCTCTCTCTCTCTCTCTCTTTCTGAATAACTGTGTATCTATGGTAATCTCTTATACAGATACACTTCTGAAGACACACACACAAACATGTCTAAACTAAGCTGTTGCAAAGTACAAAATACACCTTTTTCTATTTTACTTTAATAGTAAAATTAAATCAGTCAGTGTTACAGTGGAGGCCCACGTAAATAATGTTACTTTCTATGATCTTCAGTGGTTCTGCGAGCAGAGGTGAAAGAAGTACTCAGGTCTTGTACTTAAGTAAAAGTAGCAATACCGCAGTGTAGAAATACTCTTTACTAAAAGTAAAAGTCATGCATTTACTTAAGTAAAAGTACAAATGTATTAACATCAAAATATATTTAAACTGACAAAAAAATAGTATTCATTATGCATATTGACATATTTCAGAATAATGTATATTGTATTATTGATTTATAGTTATTGATGCATTAATGTGTTCATCACTTTGATTCTGACGCTGGTAAAGGTAGTTTCACTACTTTACATAGTTTATCTGCTGCGTAGCTTGTGAATTTCCACTTGAGGACCAATAAAGTTTTATACTGAATTTATACAATTAAACAACTGTAAATCTGCAAAGTAACGAGGAACTAAAGTTATAAAATAAATGTAATGGAGTAAAAAGTACATTATTTGCCTCTGAATTGCAGTGGAGCAGAAGTATAAAGTCTGTGACAATAATCACAAAGGGTTAAACTTTTGGGCTGGATATGATGAATAAGATGCTATCTATTTCACAGATTTATTTCCTCCTTTAAAGTCCAACTGAAATAACATTTAGTCATCCATTTTTTTGTATTATTATCAAAAAAATGAGAATATCAGAGATGCTCCTTTTAGTCTCAGCTGGCTGGAGGGGCACATCAGCGTCTGTGTTTGAGCAGCTGGCAGGCTGACTGGCAGTGTAATACTGTAGGGAACAAGATACAGAGCAAAGAAACTTGCACTGCAGCCGACATGTCATGGGGAAACAGCGTGTTGTTAGTGCTATTGAAGAGTAAAGACCACACCAGCACCTAACCAGACATTTGTGAGTATGTTCACATGCTGTTTAATGTGCTGCAGCTAAGCAGCTAATTAGCAAACTGACATTAGCAGCACACTTTTACTCGGTGAATGTTTGTTCGGTGCTCGTTGAACAAGCTAAAGTGCAGCGCAAGACATGTGCTCATGATTGTAATTAGAAGGAGACTTAAGCGGGAAAGCTAATGTGGGTTGTCATTCAGGGGGTTAGGAATGGAACGGATGGAATGCTTCATGCAAGATTTGACTGGCTGTATCAACATAAGGTGTTCATCCATGTCATTGTGATGAGGAAAAACTCCACAAAAACAACATTTAGCTAGAAAAAAAATGTAAGAAACCTCAGGAGGTGCAACAGAGGACCGCAACATATATGAAGAATAATCCCAGCATGCATTGTGACGATGTACTCTTCAATATAAATATAGTAATTCTCCATATAGCGGCTTTTATCTATTTGCTCTTAACTTAGCTGTAGTTCAAGGTTTGTGCAGCTCTATGAATTAGTGATAAACACACTTGGAGAAGGAGATCTTCTTACTAAATAACTGGTAATTGGTGGCCACTCTCAGAAGAGTGTCCTGAGTGAAAACAGTTTTTACTGCCCTCAGCGGTCTGAACTACTATACAGGGAAATCACTTTGCGTAGAGGCCGGGAATCACCACACAGACCTGCGGTAGGCTGTCAGTTTAGTAGCACCACTAAACCACACTTAAAGCAGCCAAATGAAAGGAAAGAGCTCAGGCTTGAGATTCCTGCTACATAATCTGGTGACTCACAGTACCTCAACAGCCTCCTCAGACCTGCATTGATTTTACAGCCTTCCACAAAAGCTCCATGCTTCATATTATTGGAAACCTAATCTATTGCCTGATGCCCATTTGGCCCACGGCCAGTAGCGTGTTTAGTGACATCCAATCACAACAGCTTCAGATGACTGTCCACATATGTGGCCAGTGAATTCCTGGGGGATGGTGAACTTAAAGCAAAGCAAATAAAACATATTTAAATAGACGGAAAATTTGAAAAATATACATATGTCATGGTGGATTTTCCATTTGTGCACTGAGCCATGTTGTGGTATACACACAGTGTATATACCAGCAGCCATAAAAAAGGCATGTGTTTATGCAACAGCGTATACAGCACAGTATATGCGAGCCAGACAGACAATGCTTGCTCCAGACTGTTTGCAGTGCCCTCCTTATGGACAGTGACTCACCGGCTCAATCTCTCTCCTCTCCCATTTCCCTCTACTCGTTCTCATCTGCCATCCTCAAGTCTGCCAAATAAAGGTGTGACAAAGATGACAAAGGACTCTCCTCAAAACGAGATGCAGCATCAGGCTGAGAAAAGCACCAGAATTCAATTTCATCCCAAAACAAACATTCTCCGATCTATAGTCCTTTATTGATTTCATCTTTTGGTATTGAGAGACTCAAAGATTCAGCAGGCGAGGACTACAAAATATAAGAAATATGAGACATGAGGAGAGTGAGGATGGGAAGTGGGGATAGTGGGTGGGAGTACGGTGAAGAGGGTTGCAGGAATGGAATGGAAGGTGGCAGTGATAGTGAGACTGGAGGCCTTGTGATTCACTGCTGCTGATAATACTGCCTAATAAGTGAGACAAGGGAGAGATGAGGGGTTTGAGGATGAAATGGAAAGGAGCGATAGTTATGTGCAGAGAATGGGACAACAAAGCAAGAGGAAGTGTGAGAAAGCAATAGAGAGGAAGAGCAAGAGATTGCTGCTGAGGCAAATGTGCAGGGTCAGCAGATGGTGTCTGTGGGCCTGAAATGAAGGTCCCGCAGTCAGAGTGGTGGACTGTCATTTGTGAACACACATGCTTGCCCGCACAAAGGCCCACACGGACATGTAAACACAAACAAAAACAGCACAAACTGGCACATTCACACATAAGCACAATCATATGAACCTGTGCAGACCTCCTCCATACTGATAGAGACAGCACCATGCACACAGCGTGCCCAATGGAAAGACTGTGTCCTGGGATCACGCAGGGTACTGCACCACTCTCAGTGACGGAGGACGGTCACACACACACACACACACACACACACACACACACACAAACACATACACTCATTTATGCTTGCATTAAAGGTGGAGTTGGTAACATCTGAGAGATCAGCAAGACTAAACCAGACTTTAAAAGTATCCAACCGAAACAATCCCACCCCCTCCCTTCAGGCCCCTCTCCAAAGCCCCTCCACGAAAACACACGAACACGAAGGACAAGTACACGAGAGAGTACTGGGGAGAGGAGCGCAGCTCATTGTTGTCAACGCTAACTGTATCCAACAACCTCCTGTCTTAAAAACACCCAACATTATCAAAATGTAGAAAGTGCTCACAGTTGTCAAGCTAGCATGTTAGCATTGGGAAATTTTGGCGGTACTTTCTTATGCGACTAGCTCGCTATAGCTTTAACAATATATCTGCCTTGCCTTGTGGAAGACTGGGTGCATGGACAGAGTGTGAGCAGCTAGGCAGGTACTTAGGTAGATAGGCCATCCAATCTTTACATTCAGGCCGAATGACATGATTGGATGGGCTTATTAAAGGTCTTTCACAGCTAAAGAATTTCGACAAATATCACATAAAAATGCTTCTTAAATACATCACCCACCATAGCTTTAGTTAGTGCTAAAAGGGCTTGCCTAAAGCATTTGGCAGAACGGCATTAGTTCTGTCCAAATACTTTGTACGCTGTTTAACAGCTCAGACACTGCTGCAGAAAAAAATGACAAAACTAGAGCTCTAATAAGATGCTAATATGAAAAAAAAAGTGAGAGCAAGAAAAAAGAGAGCGAGACACAAAGAGAGAGAGAGCAAGTCACCCTCAAGGACCACATCCTTTCCTGCAAGTTGTCTGGTGTGGCAAGGTGACAGCTCAACCACACCACTCTAGGAAAGCACACAAACCCAATTTGCAGTCTTTGTTTCCATGTATGAAAGCATAGAGGGATTTCAGGAAACCGCAAGTAAAAAAACAAGCCAGCCAGACAGGATTTCTTCATTGTTACATCATGCAAAGTTTCCGACAAGGACGCCCGACATGAGAAATGATAATACAGTGAGGTGTAACAGTCCAAACTTTCCATGGACGTGGAGCGAAAAATGAAAAGGGACCAGTGAGAGGAGGTCAGATAATGTGGTATCTGGTTATGTGGACAGCACACTGTGTGCAACGGACATAGACTGAGCACTGAAAAAAACTCCACAGGGAGCCCTAGATATTGATGCCTTTGTTTCCCCAAAACGAGGCTCACAGCCCCCCTGGGACAGACGAGCTAGCACCAGGCTCATTATTATTAGCACTGTAGCATTTCTCCTCATCATTAGCCATCGCGAGCTCAAGCCAGTCACTGACGGGTACGCTAAGGAAGTAAGCATTGTTTGAAAGGGTAAAGGATTCTGATGCAAAGAGAGGAGCTACAGAAAGTCCAATCACAGCCAATGAATACCGTCTTGCTTTAGCCAGAACTACATCTGAGTGAATCATAACACACACCAGTTACGGTGCGATGGCTGGGGAATACAAATGCCACTCTGATCGAGTGCTTTTTGAAATGAAAATCTAAAATTCCTCATGCGTTTCTTTCACTCTGCTTTGTGTCTAAATCAATTCCTACTGTTGCACTAGGTTCCGCATGTTTTCCAGTAGCCTTGTGCTTCCCCTTAAGATTTCTGGATGTTCTTAGAGAATCTTCAAACCCCATAATCACATAAAACTCAGTCCACTGGCAATGTTACCAACTAAGCCACTCTAATGGCGAGGGAAACCCCTGGTAATGTTCCAGATAAAAGCAACTTTCCAGCCAAACAGGACAATTTTTCAGCTACAACATAGTGGAATGTAGATTTTTATCTCGTGCAATCAAATTGTGCTGGAAGCCGTCCTTAGAGCAGACTTAACAAAAACAATCTCCTTAGCACAGACTTGCATTATCAAAAACACTGATATAATTACTGCACTGGCATTTTTGAGAAGCTTTTCTTTAATGAGAGTCAAAGCAGATCGACGGTTGAAAATGAAGCGAGGCAAGCAGAATCAGTGGAGTCTAAAGTTACCAGAGAAAGTCCCGTGAAGACCAGGACCAAACCCACCTCCACCTGCAATTGCATTATCTGAACACAGTTGCTCACACCCACAATCATCGAGGGCACTCATTAGTGAACCTAAGCCAAGCGTTTCTCTCAATTCTAGCCTTCAGTCTCAAAACTCCCTCCCAACTTCGCTCTGATTGATTTATAAACACATCTTGTTTATTGAGTAATAAAGGCTAAAAAAATCGATAAAACATAAAACTCTGAGAGGCTGCGGAGAAAACCTCCCATTCAAATACACTGTGTTCTGCTGCAATAAATTCTTTAAGAGCAAAAACAGCACATAAGCCGGCAGCCTGTGTACGATGAGGAGTCAGAGACCAGACTACAGTGCTAATCATCATCAGATCAGGCAGATAAAGACAGAAAATTACAACAATTCAATAACTGCTTTCAACAATTTGTGAGAATAAACTGTCCCACTCTTTCCCGCATTCTTTGTTCTGTCTCGCAAAACAAGCTTTGTAGTACAGTCCACAGCGAACACACGCACGGACACATGCATGCACCCACATGGGCATGAAAATCCAGCCTATGGGGCCGAATATTAACACGGAAAGAAAACAAATTGAAGCACCTAGTGTAGTGTGGGTGCCGTGTGTGTCTGGGAATGAGAGGCTATTTTGTAGCAACCAAAACAACTGGGTCACATTAGAACAGCCCCAGTTTTCCAAGTCTGCCTGACTCCATTAACAAAGTCATGATGATCTGCTGGTTATTGGATTGAAACATAATTCCCCAGTCCGGCTCTCTCTTTCCAAAATCTTCCATCTACATCCAGATGGCTTGGGGTTTCACTCATGTCAATGCTTGGCACTACTTGTTTGTTTGGTTTTCTCACTGTAAGGCAGTCGGAGGAAAAATGTTGTAGTTTCCAGGCCCTTCTGTGGCGAGAGCGGTAGAATTACACCGAGGCTGGGGGACCACTGATTCTTAGCAAAATATAACCCATTCAAAAAGCAGCAGGGGCAGTTATATGTATGGTATGTTGATCAAATCCTCGACAAACAGCGTTGAAGATCTGAACAGCTAGCATGGAATTACAGAAGTCCAGCCAATGGAAAGTCAATTGGATATACAGACAAATGTGCAAACATACGACTCCAATCATCGCATATGTGTTAGTATGTCATGTTGCATGCAAAGAATGCTCTTAACGCTGCATCGTCACGTGGAATTCACCCTGGAATCAGTCCAGAAGCAAACCTGGATCACACAAACGCGAGCTCTCCCCATTCTCACATTTTAAACAGCGTGTGAAGAAACACTGCATAGATCTTAAGTCACACACTGCGTTCATTTAACAAACTGTGGCAGCTCGTCACTCACTGTGTTTGTTGTTGTTTTCAGGGCCTGGTATGGTTCTGACAGGCTCCTGGGGATGTCCGTGCTTGGGGGTCCGGCCCCTTGGCAGCCCTGACGAGGACAGCTTCCCAAGCCTGGGGCCACTTGGGCTCTCCATGCCTGCAATGGTAGTTGAGGGGGTACAAACACAGGAGATATAGAAAGCTTCAGGCGACATTCGTATGCTTTCTGCCGCTCATTAATCCTGTTCCTCTGCTTGTCAAAACATTATTATTAGCAATGTCCAGTGCATCAATAGCTTGTGATGACGCCGTCTCCTCGTTACACTGTGCACTTTCTTCGTGTCGGCCAATCGCTGCTATTGGACTGAAGGTTATCTGAGTGGAGGCACACACATCATCTGCGGTGGTAATGAGGGTGTGACCTTCCATGTTTCATTTCAAAATCAATACTCCCACTTACACACTAACTCCATGCTCTGCCCATTAAACAAAAGGTGAGTCAAAGCGAGAGAGGGTGGGGACACAAAGCTCCTTTCCTGAGCAGCTCAGCCTTCCTTCTTTATCATGAAAAGTCATGATGCGTGCCTTCATCAGGTCACATGGTCAGAAGTTTTTTATTTATTTTTTTGCTTTCAGCAAGGACTAATCCTTATTTGTTGACTGCTAGATAGATTACACAGCATAGCCCACCAATCCATTATAAAAGCCATGCCACCATCATCCTTTAGTAAGCCTATATGTTGGTTTTGGGCTCAGTGTGCTGAACCCTCAGTGCCCATCACCATGGGACAGTCTAATGGATGAAGGCTGACAATCGCTAATTATGCTAAGTGGGACTGATTACGGTCCTACATGCTTTCTCTTAGCACACATTCGTGTCACTCTCCTAATGAATTACAACACCACACAAAGGGTCACCCAGTGGGGGTCACTCGGTGTCTGTTTACACGCCATGCTATTCACTTTACATTGAGCGGATGACGGCTCATCCATCACAGCGAGAACATGCTCCAGGTCTGTTAGAAGTTGTTCACAAATTTTGTCTTTAAAAGGCACGGCGAGCTCGCTGCACAATGCAAGTTGCAGAATTATTGCACCCAAGACACCTTCCTGTTCCTGCATGATGTGTGAAGACAACTACAGCATTTGACTATTAGAAATAAACAGATGTGGAGAGAGAGAGAGGAAGACAGTGAGACAGACTGCTGATCAGTAAATCACCTTAAATGAAACTGTATGCTATTTGAGTTTCAATAGTGCCCTCTATACTTTTTCTCCACAATGCATTTTTACTTCCTGTGTTATACCCTGGGCATTGCTATGACATTCTTTAGGATATCACACTTTTTTACTTTTGCTCTGCCGTTTGTACAAAACAAACAAACATTGCAGCTGGTGTTTTGTTTTTTCCCAGTAAAGATTAATTCTACAACTAAACGACAGCCCTACATTACCATACATTTAGCTAGACACAACAAAACCTGGTGACACCCACTCACATCTCCTCACACAATCTGCTGACGAACCAACCTGGAAAGAAGTATTTTAGCTCCGCACGTGGCACGCTGCCATGCTGTGTGTGCGCGTGTGTATGTGTGTGTGTATGTGTGTGTGAGCTACAACAAGGTTACAGAGTTGCCCATTTCTGTGGTAAAGAAAACCAGTGCAACACTTTCTTCCTCTTGGTCGGCCACACCTACCTGAACTGTCGGCCAGTCACCCAGCACCAGGGGCCGGGTGGCCCCGGGTCACCCACGTGAGGGAGGAGGGGGTCAGGAGACAGGCACCTAAGTGGGCGTCTTTCCACCAATGTTATGTTACATGGCAATCACACCTGCTGTGCGTCTCGGACCGGTCAGACTGGGGTTGGGGGGCCTGAAAGGAAGCGGACAGTCGTCACCGTCGTCCGGTCCCCCCACTCTGCAGACGACGACGAGGTGGAAGAAAAAAAAGAGCAGGGCAGGAGAAGAGAAATTACAATTTCGTCTGTACATGAAAAGAAATCCTGGATACTTTCACCTTATTCCCAGTTTCCAATTGCCTTGCCCCCCCCTCCTTTCCTGCATTAATATGTACACCACGAGGCACTTCTTCAACCTCTGTCTTCTCGTTAAACACTCCAGAAATAGCAGAAATAGCCAGGAAAGATAGGTAGGTCGCCGACTCCTTGAGGAAAAATATTAGAATACGGGATGGTTTATATAGGCAGTGAAGCAAAATGGCGACTTTATTACGAAGGAGGAGTAAAAAAAAATCCTTGCGCTGGCTGGAGCTAAAGGGAGGCACAAAAATATGTTTAGTGCAGTAATTTCGACGGCTGCGAGACAGTTGGTTAGAGTAAAAGAAACCGAAGCGAAGGAAAATCAGCAGAAACGCCAAATCTCGGTCCGTTTCGGTACACTCCTCGGTTCCTTACCTCGGGATTATTTCGGTTTTTTATACGGATATTATCTCGGCGGCCGTGTACAGTATTACAGTAATGTGTGTTAGGTCATGCGCGTATCCACTCCACCTTTGACAGTTGCAACTACAGTCTTGAAGCAACTTGCAAACTCTCGCGTTATTATTTTCTCTATCGAGCAGATTAATATTGGGCTTTCTGTCTCATCAACTCGCTGCGATACCGGCTCGTGCTGCTCCTCCGACGTAGCGGCGCTCGTTCCTGACGAAAAAAAAGGGTCAGGGCTTAAATTCCTTAAATCAGCCTTCGCCAAGTATTTTAATGTAGTTGCTGCTAAATGATCTCCCCACGCGTCCTCCAGCCTATAGCAGCTTTACCAAATCAGACAGGGAAAATGATTATAGTCCAGTGAAGGCTGGCTATTCTTTGTCATTGCCTTACTGTAGGCCGGTGCTTTAGTCAGCCACTGCAAGTAGCTGTCTCCAAAAAACCACTGGAATTACAAAAATGCCCCAAATTTTGCTAAACCTACTGAGTTTAAAGTGAAAAGATCCTCCCAGCTATGAATGGGCTAATGAGTTTGCTCAGCTTTGTACATTTAAAACCAGGCTTTTATGTTTTAATCTATCCTGCAATCCCAAAATTCAAGGTCAATATTTAGGCACGAGCTATTAATCCTATTCATGTTAATAGCAGCTACATAAGCCTACAGTCAATATAGTATTGGATTTTTAATTGCTGCAAGTTGACTACAGGCGTCGTGCACACCTCTGGCATTTCCCACATTAAAGTCTGCTGATAATGAATGTTTAACATGTGGTGTGAAGCCACGTCTTCTTCTTGTATCACGGCTCACTAAATGAATCATTCATGGTATCACTGCCATCTCGCTCGGTTTCGGTAAAACAACAGAGGGGCTCTCTTAGTCTTTGATTGGTGCCTGTCATGATGACCTAATATTTCCTATTAGTGGAAATCATCCGAAACCATGATGTAATGTGTGTGTAAAAAGTGTTTGCAGCGCTGCCAGCAGAGGGCAGCAGAGCCTCACGTTTCTACCGAGGCGTGTATCGGCCCACGCTACCACGTGGTTAAATAACTTAGAATATATTTTGTTGAATGGATGTTAGTTAAATCAAAGGGATTTTTACAATGACACCAGCAGCTACACAGATGAGAGTATAAAATATTTTTTTCATGCAGATATGCATAAAATTAATAGTCAGGACAGAAAGATGAAAGACCTTTTAATTACTAATCCATCTTTTTGCAGACTGCTATGCTGTCTTGGGTTTATTATCTAAGAAAAACGGATTCATGTTTAACAACAATATTAGACTATATATTAAAACGTTAATGTTTAATTTTATTACAGCGATTAACAAAAGATTTCTACATTTTTAATGCCCACTCTTCGTTTGTCTGCATTCATTCTCCACTAGGGGGCAGTCTTGTCCCGTCAGTAGGAGCAGCTCTTGAGGAAACTCGGGCCCCTGCAGCATCCTTGCCCCTATTTTAAACGTGTTGTTGATTTTCATGCCAGTGTCATGTGTGTTGATGCATCCTGGGACTACTACTTTGGTCTCAGCGGACTTGAGGGGATGACCGGCTGATTTCACGTCACACCGAGCCCGTGGGGTGTTTCTCTCTCTGCTGGGTGACAGCTGCCGTTCTCCTGCACAGTGTGTCCAATTGATAAAGTTAAATCTTCCTCCTGCTCTCTTTAATGGCTGCTGATGAATAGTTCACGCGGGGCCTTGTTTGACCTGTGATTAATCCTTTTACCGTGGCGGTGATTTATGTTCCCACCCCTCCTCTGCTGAGTGAGCAAAAGGCTACTTAATGGTTTTTAAAACTGGCCAGGTGGAGTGGTCCGTGCCCTAAAAGGCTCTTGACGAGTCCATCCAGCAGCTGATTGTGTTATTTATCTTTTGACCTTTAAAGTGAAAGTTGAGTGAGCATGCATGCATTTTTTCCACACTGACTTGCTTTGTAGTGGTATACTGAATATTAGCACTTGGGCACTGGCCAGAAAAATTAGTCTTCAGCTGTTTACGCCACTGAGCAGCTCCACTGGAGCAGCTGCTTAAGGGCTCCTCAGCAGAGGCTGATGAGTGAGGACAGTGTGTTTCTCATTCTATTTCAGTGCTGTCAGAGGACTGAGATCCAGCTGATCAAAGCCACAAGCAGATAACGATAAACAAGCTGGATGGAGACTCTCAGCGTTTGGGTGTTTTAGAGAATAATGACGAAAGACACGCTTTCAAAAAAACGCACAAAAAAGACACTTAACAATAAACAGCAACCAATTAACTGCACCATCCACCCATCTGCTCCACCGATTTATTCAGGGTTGGGAAGGCCACTGTTCACTGAATCTGTTTATCATACATGTGCCTTGTTATCAACTGGTGAGATGCTTCATGTCTCTCAGTAATTGGATCCCAGTGTGTGTGTGTGTTTGTGTGTATGTGAACTATATACAGAGACGAAGTATGTGTGACTCTTAAGACAGCCAGCACTGCTTTGCATTCAGTGTAATCGTAACTTGTGGACCCTGAGCGACAGGTCAGAGCAGTGGTGCAAATGTGACTCAGTTTGTACCAAATATCATGTGCAATCCTTGTAATTCAAATTTTGACATTTAGCGTTGGATTAGCTGTGTTTTCTTTTTAAAATGTTTTTTTTTTCTGCCTGTATTCTCACATACTGGGAAGATAAACATGCACTATTCAAGCTAATATCATGAATATAAGAAAGGAGGGGACAAACAGCAGAAGGAAGGTAGTAAAGAAGGACGAGCAAGAGAGGGAACAAGACAGAGAGAAAGAAAGACAGACGCTGTGCAGCATTTCTTGGTTTTGGCCAGAAAAGGACATCTGGGGACACTTTTGGGATTTGAGGAGAGGGCCACTGAGGTGAATCACTTTTGTGCAACTTAAATGGAAGCAGTTGGGTTTCTGTGTGTGGGTGCGCATGTGTGTACGTGTAAAGAAAACATCACACAGGGAAAGGGCGATTTCTGCACCCTCAGTGAACACATTATAGTAAAACGTTTTGTTTCTGCTTTTGTGAATCGTATTTTAGGTGATTCCACCTCCACCAGGTGTGTCACCAAAGAATGGGGAAAAAGAAATGAAGGATGTTGTTGCCAAAAGGGTTTGGAAGTTTGCATTATTCCAAATTCACACGTTCTGTAAACACCAGGCACAGGTTAATTACACACATTTGATCCCTCAGTGTGTCAGCGTTGAGACAGATGCACAGCTAAAGACGGAACCCTGTGACTGTCCAATGCTTGATTTCTTTTGGTCTAATGTTTTCCAATGGATGTTATCCAACTGTCCTTCCACACAAAAGCTTTTGTGGCTGCTCAGAGACACTCCATCTCTTCCTTCTCCTGTGCAATCAGCTTTGATGATGGGAAAACTGCCTGTCCAGAAACTGATTCTCAAAGACTGGAAAACAACAGTTCAAAACTTGTTTCAAAGAAGTGGTTTCTGTCATACATTTGAGGGAAAAAAAAGTTTTAACAACTTGAATTGTTGCCCCATATAGAAAAAATCTTCAGATAAATGAACGTTGACGTCTGTTTTTTGATACCTGCCTTAATTTGTTTTGGTTGCTTTTTGTAATGTTCCCTGTTAAATTATGCTTATTTCTAATCAGGATATTTTGTTGAGTTGATGTAACTTTTGTATCAAATGTGTTTCAGTGTCCGCTAACCGGCCTCTATATTAAAAACTCAAGAGGCAATTAACACATTATAGTAATACAATGTGAACATCAGGACCAACAATCTCAATTAGTTTATTCTAAAAAGACAACTTTCACCACCTTCCATACCACATGTCTTCATATCTGTAAAGCAGATAAATACTTTTCATTTTTCATCAATCATCTGACAAAGTAAACCAAAAGTGTCAATATTTACAGTACGTCAGGTAATCCAAAAATAATACAGCGTGTTTTCTCCCTTTTAACAGTCAATTACTTACATTACCTAAAGACTCCCTCTCAAAGTACAGGTGCAAGGATGGTTTTGATTGTTCAAAGTAATTTATTTAATTACGTGACTGAAACGTCGCCATCGTACATAGCTGTCTGCTGCTGTCTCCAGTGGCATCAAAGGTGCTCGCTTCAGTCACACCGGGAATCTTGCATCTGGGTAGCTGTCGTGCTGTCTCGATATCTGAGTATTTGACATCACAGTGTCACACCAGGGACAGTAAGTGGGTAGAATACTACAGAGGCTTGTCCTTTTTCTTAGTATTTGTGCGTGAGAGATGACGTACAGTATACAGTAGCACACACAAAGGACTGAAGCTACGAGGCTTGCAAATGCTGCCACTGTGACCAAAATTTCCCATAGCAGATACTCACACTTGCACCTCAACTCATTAAACAAAGACTTCTTAATATGTATCCCGTACAGTGCTACTCCTCTCCACCCTTTATGATTTAAATTATTGCTTTATAAAGCATATGCGGTCAGTGATTATCACATCAACTCCTCAGGATCCACTCCAATAATAAAAGACTAATACTGTTACAGTATACGCAGATTTTACAGTTATTCTACAACGCTCATACCGTACATTTATATTTCTAATTTCTTGCTGACATACTGCAGATCAGTCACATACAAAAAGACTGACTGTTGGAATGACATTCGGCTTTAAGTGTTATTGTCGATGCTCCAAACTTAAAAGTCCAAAATTAAAGAGATGAAAATGCAGTACGGGCGGGGAATTGGTTAAAAATTGTATTGGTATTAGTCAAAATGTATTTAAGACCAGCCGTGATTCCTTGTGAACACGCTCGACTGGAGGCTTCTTCTATCCACTGGTCAAATGGCGGCGCTGCATGTAAATCCATGTTTACGCCACATGTTTTCACAATCACTGGGCTCCGAGTTTAAGGTGATGTGAAGCTGTGCCAGAGAGTTATTCATGTAATGACCTTCACCAGAGGGGAACGACTGTGAGAGAAAATACTGTGCACATGTCAAGCATATGTCAAAATTAAACCCAAGCGCAGTTATTCATCACAGTTTTGTCTTAATTGCCCAATCAGTCCGAATGAGGCAGGAAATCAAAAGGAGATTTGCTATGATCAAGCATATACCAGTGAGAGGCCTACATCATCACTAGTGTTGTGAATCTTACATCTTATCACTATGTTACAGTGGGTTCCCCTGCCTTGAGCTGGGCTTTGTCTCTGTTTCAGTGTCTGTAAACCAGATTGGCCGTGTTGAATGAGAATCCTCCAGACGGGCTGGCATGTAGTCTATAGGCTCGTCCTCTCCCCTTTCACTCGTTGATTCTCCGCTCACATATCTGAAGACAGCAGCTCTTCCATGGCTCCTGGAGATGTATTGTGACAGGGGATGAGGGAAAAGGCTGCCAAATGGATCCAGGGATGAGCTAAGAGAAGTTTCCAAAGGAGGCTGCAGAGAGAGAGAGAGAGAGAGAGGAGGGGGGTGCGGGGCGGTACATAATTAGGATTTGCATGGATAGAGAAAGCAGAGGTTAAAGAGCAGAAACAGTACTCTCGCATCATGGCCCATTATATAACCCTGATTCCAAAAAAAGTTAGGATCCCAATCCTTATATATCCTTTATACAATCGTGTGTTCACAAAGTGGTGAACCTCGCTCCATCCTCGCTTGTGAATGACTGAGCCTTTCCAGGGTGCATTCCACAACTTTCCCAGTCTTTAGTTGTTCCTGTCCCAACTTCTTTGAAACATGTTGCTGCATCAAATTCAGATTAAGCATATATTTACAAAAGGCATACAATCTGATGAGGTAAAGCGTTGCCCTTGTACAGTTTTCAATATAGTATATATCAAAGTCGAATAGCAAATGTTCACATTCTGTTGTATTTATGCTTTCCACAGTGTCCCAACTTTTTTGGAATCAGGCTTGTAAGTCTGTCTCTGTTAATGCACCATGCAGCATTTGCTCCTGCATGCTAAAATGATCTCGTCTTGGAAACACATCACTCTCATCTAAAAGCCTTTTCAGAACACAAGTATGGGGCTTATAACCTTCCTGAATCTGTATGTGACACCTTACTCCCCCAGACTGTAGTGAATTATCAAGTAACCCACGTGGCTGGCCTCTCATCATGTAACACGCTGCACTCAATCACAGAGCAACAACCTCTGTAACAACCAATAATTTAGCATGAAACACTGGTTGACTGAATAAGTAAGAAGACCGTGGTGGTGCGCGAAGGGTGCTGCGATGTTGCCGATGCAGGTAGAGAGAGAAAAAAGAAGAACATCTTCAAAATAGAGGTGTTTAATCATCAAATGCAGGTGCAGAGCTCGATTTATAATATATACAAAGCCTAGTGTGCATATTTCTCCAGCATTCTTCTACTGTGCTGTTTCAATATACACGGTAGTTAAATTTGAAAGAGCTTTCAATAAATGCACAAAATTATGTAATTAAGCTAATCAGCAGGTAATAACAAGCCTTTTTTCTCAATGTCGTTACCTCTTTGTCTCTCTCTCGAAACAACAGATGTGACCAGGTGGTTTCCCTGACAACTAGCCACCTCGTTGTGTCCTGAAATGACACACGGTGTCAGTGGGAAGGCAGACGTTCCTCTCCCAGACTGCTGGCATTTCAGCCCTAAGCCCCCCCCCCGATAGCCGAGGAAGACACGCCACCTGTCTCTAGACACAGACAGATGTAATGTGGCACTAGAGTGAACCTGAACCAGGAAACGATGGAGAGAGAAAGAGAGAGAGACAGAAGGATGGAGAGGAACTGATTTGACTTGAGGCTTGTACAAACGCAGAGACAACCGCTTCTCTGATAGAAATCCTTTCAAATGAGCTCCCAATGGAGTCGTCAGAGCCTATAGGTGCAGCAGAGGAGGAGAGGCAGAGGGGAAGAGGGGCTTGAAGAGCAACCGGGCAAAATTTGCGCTGAGGAGAACTGACATGTTCCTCCTTTTTCTCTGTCTGTCATGCTCAGAGTTTCATTCATATTCTAATTCAGAGCTACAGTTCAGCTGGCAGACGCCACATGGAGCTCTGAGTAAAGCTCTGCAAGGACGGGCAACATCACAGGAGCGTTTCAGAGGAACAAGGTTAGCAAGACAGTCTCCCACGGCAGCGGACTGCATATCTTTTGAGGCGGGCTAGGGGGTCAAGGCTTGCCATTGGGGCTATTCTCAATGCCGTCCTGTTTCAGCTAATTACTGCTGAGAGGCTGAAACATGGCAGATGGCTACACACAAAGGCAGAGACCGACTTTGATGAAAATTTGATGCGTTGAGAAGGAAGGAGGGACTGACAGTTTATTATAAAGATATACCAATAACCAGAGGCTGAGAAGAAGAAGGAGATCAGATTCCCCCTCTGGGCTCTGATCTGAATCCTCCCTCCCAAAGCTTTGCAGATGTTAGCGCAACCCCTGCATGGTTCACACTACCCTGAGAGAGCTGTGGCTCTGGGCTGTGGAAGACATCATCCCTACTTTTCACTGACTGACTGGTAAATAGCACAGCCTTGCCTCCTGAAAACATGAAATATAGTAAGTAAAGTGCCTAAAAAATACAAACACAAGATACATGCACAAAAGGGAACAGCTTTCCTTCCCATGAAAGGGTTATGTGCAAGAGAAAACACGAACAACAGACTGAAATAATGCAATGCAAACGACAGCAGTGAAGGTTGAAGTGGAGGATGGGCCCGTGTATGTACAATTGCATTCAGCTTTGATGCTCTGCTTTGAATTTCCACACTGCATTATTTTTCAACTGGCAGCAACTTTAAAATTTGAATAAGTTTTGTTATTCAACCATGACCTGAAACTTTGCCCTAGTGATCCTAACACAAAAATATACGCTTTGAGGTTCACACCCTCTGTAGGATGGAAAAGGATGTAAAAAGTTTTTAGTTTGTTGGAGTTTGAATGGATTCGAAAACTTTAAAATGACTCCCAGCACTGATAATGCATATCGAAACTTCACTATGCTCAATGAGGGATGAAAAAAGGGGGATGACATTCACAACATTTTGACAGCAGCTTGATTTGTTGAAATTTGTTTTTAATCAGCCCAAACTTTACTCTTTGCTCGCCATTTCATACAACTGACATGTAAAAATGTCCAGTTTGTGATAATTTGTGTCCAGTTTGAGGCTCTTCTTCAGTTGTGGAAGAACATGAAGTCTACTACAAGCAGCCTGTAATTCTGCATTTGTGCATCTTACACGATGTTTGCAGTACTCTATTCCTTTGCTGGCTGCTGTGTCCCATTCTTCAAATGCACAAAGCGTCTGAAAGTGTCAGATGCTGTGCTGCGTGTTGAAAATAACACCACATTCATAAAATCATGGTTCCATTCACGTATTCTATGACAGCGGTAAAGAAGAAAGCAGAGAGCAATATTCAGCAGACAGCATTCTCAGAAGAGATGTGATAAAATGTATGAGAAAGGTTTCTGTTCACTGAGGAAACAAAGAAAAGTGTTACTTAGCTGCTATTACAGAGAACAAAATACATTTATGATTAAGGGGAACAGAAATGAAGTTTTTTTTTTGCATTTTGCCTTAAATTTGGGAGTTTTGTGAGAGACAGGTTTTAAAAAAAAAAGGTCAAAGTTGCTGCAGTTGATGGACTTCAGTCTTCCATCTCTGCACTTCCAGTGTGCAATGCACATTTTCTGGCAACTATTTTAAATCTCAAGCCTAATTCAAGGAAACCCTGAGGATGTTGTTTTTGTCAGACTTCAGAGAGTTGCCTCCAGAGTCATGGACGACATTATACAACAGTTTTGGTCCCCGACATGATGAGTAAGCTGACCTCAATGTGTAACACCGCTGAGGTGCCCTTTTAATACAAACTTAATTCTGTTGTTAAAACCCTTTCCTGAAATCATCCCATTTGCTCATCAAAAGTAAAACACGAAAATCATCAACAAATACACTTCTCCACATTTTCTGTTGACTTGAACAAAAAAAAAATCACCTCATTCAGTCACAGACATGCCTTTTTTTTTTGACTTCGCACTCATTTTTTGCCTTGGTTATTGTGCGGAGAACAACATTTTCAACAATAATTTGCAACAGAAGTAATGTGATTCCATGTTGAGTGTGAAATGTTATTACAGTGCTTTGAGCAAGTGAGCCTGCTCCAGACAGATTACCATGGAGCAGAACGTAGGGCCCCACAGCCAGGGAATAAAAAAATCTATCAGACCAAGCTTTCTTTCACTGTCCATGTTCCTTCATTAACCTCTTTACCCGTCTCATTTCTTTATCTCCGTGATCTGTATTTCTCTCCATCTGTTCAACATCTCACCTTCACCTTGCTCTATCCTCTTTTTTTATTGCTCCCTCTTCTTCCTTTTCTTCTCTCTCCATTTTTAAATCTAATCTTTCAGGCGTTTCGGTGCTCTTTGCTATCATTTGTCCTCTTAATTTTGTATCACATGTTTTATTTTCAAAAGGAGCTGGAGAAGACACAGAGAGAGCACTTACTGCTTGTAAAGGTTTAAGGAATCACAGAAGAGAGCATTTCACAAAGCTGTTGATGTGAGTGATGCGAGAGCCTTGTAAGGGTCGTGTTAAATCTTGCTATCATGGCTCAGATCAGAGACAAACTCGCATCACATTCAAGCTTATTTGTATTTTCGTCCTCTTTTCAACATTTATTGTGAGATCAATATTTAATTTTTGGTAAATCCATTGGAGATAAATCAAACCTGACAGGCGGTATGACACAAGGCTTTACTAAATCACACCAGAATTGTAAATGTATCGGGAGAATCACTCAGGGAGAATAGCTGGACGGGTGCGTTAGGTTGAGTGCAGTTCAGTGTGAACCAAAACGGCCTGTGCTCTGCTTCTTAACGATGAGCGTGACAGCAAATCCAGCAGGTGCATTAGCTACTCTGTGACAAGTCCGGCTCTTTATTTCTCACCTCCAGCCCTCATCCTTTCTATTCCACCATCACTACACTTCTCCACATACATCACCTACGAATTACCAGTCGAAACATCAGCATCATCTCCCTCCTCACCATATCGGTGTGTGAGTCTGCAGCCGTGCTAGTAGCTCTGTGAGGCTGCAGTGCTTGAAGATAAATGTGAGCAGTCAAAATTCAGCCTGTGAGGAACATGATTGTCTGAACCAAAGTTCATGGCAATCCATCCAAGAGCTGTTGAGATTTCAGTCAAAACCACAAACCTCATGGTGGCGCTAAAGGAAAAGCGAGAGGATTCGAAGTCAGCAGGATTCATCCTCTGGGGACCACGAATGTCTGTACAGCTGTCATGACTGTAAAGATATTCCAGTCTGGACCAAAGTGGTGAATCGTCTACCTGACATTGCCACCACTAGAGATGTTGTTAGTTTGGCTAAAAGCACCTATAATACTGTGCGAGTTCTTTAGAGACATTAACACTTAACATTATTTTTGGATATACCTCATTCATTAAAGTTGAGATGCAGAGACGTGTGTGTGCCTGCTGGCTGCCTGAACTCTGATGAAGTATCTGTTGTCATGCTGTAGATAGTGACAGGATTGACATTTTATGGTCAACTGTTTTTTTAATCTTCCACACTCAGACCTTCATCACCCCTGCCCTCATCTACACCTTATCACCATCTCATCACACTTCTCATTTCATTTCCAGCACTGAAACAACCCCCATTATCACCCCTTCAGACGCCTCCCACCCGGTCTTACCTTTCTCACCTCCGAATAGCCTCCAACCCTGTGAACCTCAGGTGTTTTATGAGGCCACCAAATTAGCTTGCCCTTATAGCTTAGAGTCAGAGCCTGCTGAACTGGCAAATTACATTTGCATTGCTCTATTAATAGAAGTGTCCAACAGCAATTTAATTTTTTCTCCTACCAGTCATTGCATTCCATCTTTCATTTTGATTCAATTCAACAGTCTTGATTGACATGTATGTCATAAAAAACAATTTCCACTAATTGTATAAGAGTGAGCTGAAATGATTAGAGAGGAGACAGATAATTGTGTGTTCTGGCCATCCACTGGTTAAAGGAACATGCAACTGTGACGTGCGAGGTACCTTTGTCACATATCACATATGTTTCCTGTCGCTCTCTTGCAAGGGTGGGATCTAAACTCAAGTACTGTAGATGAGTACAGCTTTGAAGTATTTGTATATTTGAAGCATTTTTAAGCTTTTTACTCAATTACTTTTAATTTATAACTTCAGTTACTAATTCATTTTGCAGATTTTTAATATACAAGCTTACTGAGCAGTACATAAAGTAATTAAAATGAGACTCGTCTTTATCAGCTGCAATATTAAAGTGATAAACGCATTAATGCATCAATGGTGATAATTCAGCACTATCATATACATTATTCTGAATTGGGCCATTCTGGAGTTTTACTGTTGGTACTTTAAACCTGTAGTGTGGAACTGTTGTCTCCCCCTTCTGGCAGTTCCTAGTTGCGGTAGCCTACTACGGTTGCTCCCGTCTGCAGCTGTGGTCGCCCAGTCATTGCTGGTTGACGTAAAACACATCATAACCGTTGTGCCAGGATCGTGTGAACTCGTGTGGCAAAGGTTTGAATGTCTATGTAAAAGTCCCACCTACTTTGATGTTAATACTTTTGTACTTTTACTTAGATCAGACTTTTTGCATGACTTTTACTTATAACTTAGTATTTTTACACATTTAACTAAAAGACCTGAGTACTTCTTCCACCATTGCTGTCTTTACTGAGTCAGTTCACCCAGAGAGATTCAGTTTACTTCCTTAGCTGGGCTGATCTTTTGTATCATCACCAGCTCAGAGAAAGGCTTTTTGGTTCGTGGTGCCTATGGTTTGTTTTTTCCTGAAGTTTTTGAAAATGCTTTGTTTAAACTATTTTATACCGTGCTATTCAATGACTTCACATAAGCTGATTATATTGCCAAATGCCATCTCACAGTCAGGAGCCCATTTATATGACTTGCTTAGTCTCTATAGATCCCAGAGTTGCAGTCTCCTTATCTTTTAGATCACATCTACCTCCTTCTGTCTCCCTCGCTCACAAACACTTTTCATATTGCTGTGGGAGTGTGGAGCTCTCACAAAATCTGTGGCTCAGATACGCAGTTGATGTTGATGTCTACAAAAACACATTCCGGTCCCAAAGGTGGGTCAAAGGAAAGATTAAAATGGGCATAAAATCTCGAGTTATTTATATCATTTCTGTCAAGCACTTACCTCAAAGCAGATTGTAGTGAGTAGGAGAATGCAGGGGAAAAAACAGCATCAGCAGCATGAATGATCACAAAGTGAGAGTGTGAGCTTGTCAGATTGCAATGACTGCTTCAATTACTTGTTTGAATGTAGCTGGTGATTGTAAGAGCCCTTACGCCATCAGCTCATTATGATCAGTTGATGGCATAAGCAGCTTCATTGCTCTGCCTGAACTAACGTATTAGTCTTTTTTGGTCAGACCTACTTATGTCAGGGGAGATTGGACCATTTAGAGCAAATGGTTATGCAGTTATTATTTTTTTGATTTCTGCAGAAAAGGTTCCTCTCTTCAGGGTGCTACATGAATCAGAAGGGAACAGTTAAAATTGCTCGACATTTTTTGCTCCTTGTTTCAGCGGTGAATTACTAGACAGCACATTAGAAACAACTAAAGCAACAAGCATGTTGCAGCTCCCCTTGCAGATTTCCACTCATTCAAGACATGAGCTCAGCCAGGATGCTGCAGCAGCTGAGTGTAGGTTATGGTCTTGAAGATTATGGTGCCCAAAGGAAAATGAAGGAGTGAAATAGCTGGAAGATGCTCAGCGCATTTGGCTCGGATTACAAAATCATGAAAGAAATGCCTTTTATTTGGGTGTAATAACAATGAAGAGTTAAAAAATATATATGCATGTATTTGCAATAAGTACATTTGGTCGACTTTTCTTCTGATTGATGGATACCTGTGTAGTATTTATCCAGGTGCCAACAGGGAACATTTTATTGCAAACTGGAAGACGTAAACAATCTCCAGGGAACATTTGAAATCCACTTCTAGAGAAAGGAAATTGTGTGGACATTTCACTTTGATGACTCAACAACCACCTACAACAATCACTAACAACAGTCAAAACAGGCTTGCAAGAAGGAAGCCACATCAAACTGCTGAATCCAGGTCAGTGGTGATAGACTGAGGCAGTTTATTGATGGCTGGATAATAAAAGTGTTTACTGAAGCCATCATTCAGAGGCAGGGCAGCAAATCAAGAGCTGCCATCAATAAAGCCACACACAGCCACAAACAATTGGACTTCAATGTCCAACTCCACGTATGTCACAGCAGGCATGCATGCCTCAGACTTCCTCCTTCCAATCTGGCCAAACCCAACTGTTCTCCACCTGTTTGTCAGTGTCTTTATCCTTCCCGCTCTCACAAAAACACAGTTACTCACAGAAATGCACAGAAACATGGTTGCTCACACTCAACATCTTGTTACTTACTTCTACTAAGGAGCTGCAAGTTGCGGACCTCTTCTCTGACCTGCAGCTGGAGGACTTGTTGGAGGACCTCCTGCCTCAGCGTCTCCTGGACGATTCCCATCCTCTCCAGCTTCTCCCCGTTCAAACGCAGCAACGCCCGTCCTGCCCGGAGGAGGAGCATGTGGATTAAGTTTCTCTTCTAATTTAGAACATTTTTCAATTATTACTATCAATAGAGCTGACTAATTTCATTCAGCTCATGTATATTTGTCTTTTCAGTCAACCAGATGGTGAAAGAGTTACTTTTTCTGTGAACAGCCGACTGTGAAACAGCAGTAGGTAAACTCCCTTCAATTTACTTCGTACACTCAAGACAGGATTAAATGTACCTTGGGGTGTCAATCTAAAATACAGACACAGTTGCATTCCAGATAGATTAAACTCCCTGGTGTTATTAGAAAATAATTTCCAGGCACAATACAACCTCTTCTTTAAGGGGTTTGCACATTCTTCCTTTGTGCATGCAGATTTCCTCCCATACTTTAAGCACATGCATTTCACGGGAATATGAGACTTTAAATGGCCATTTTGCATGTGTGTAAGGGCCGACACTATCAGTGCAAATGTGCACATTTATGTCGTAGATTCACTATTTAATTTGTGACTGTTTATTTCTTCGTTTGTACTGCAGCCTTCCAGTCTGTAGCAGTAAAGAGGCTGGCATGGGAAGGACTACTCAGGCTGGCTGTTTCCTGTGGCTGAGTTTTACTAGAGAGTTTGGCAGTTAACCCTGGGGACACACACATTTAACATGCCATTACCCACAGTAAACAGCTTTTACAACCAAGTTGCACTCACACAAACACAAAGGCAGTATCAGAAACTTGTGTGTGTGGTAATACAGGACATACACACACCCACACACACCCATGCACACACAGATTACTATGAGTAGGGGAGCTATGTCCTTCACAGGCAGACAGAAGAGGAATCCATCATACCTGCAGCAGCTCTGTACGATGCCCAAATCATAATTAGACTCATTACTCATGCAGCTCACTCTCCATTTCATTCCATTCATTCCCATTTCCTTTCAGTGGACATCAGTACCTCTGCTGTATCTCTATCTTTCTCTCTCTTTCTGTACAGTATCTATGCATTAAGGATGTACTGCAGAGGAAAACTCCTCCAAGCTATGTCCGAATGTATGTACAGTATATACGTACTTCATACATCACCCTGTTTACTTCATTGTAATCAGGGTCTTTCTCTCTCTCTCAACCAGACACACTCTCGCACAGACACACACACACACACACACACACACACACACACACACACACACACACACACACACACACACAGACTCAAAGTGTAGATAATGGGACACAATCATTAAACCATGTCTCTTGTTCCTTTATTTATCCACAGCAGCTAATAAGCAGGTCTGTCGGAAGAGTGCACGAGAAAAGAAGAAAGGAGAGAACAGAGCAGAACAAAAGAGAAGACGAGAAAATTAACGAATGAAAGGAGAATTAGTCCTTTGTCCCTTTTCTGAGCCCATGAAATATAAATATCCTTAATAGAGAGGCCGTGGTTATATTTCATAAAACTGGCCGTAGGGCTGAGAACAGATTTGCGTGTCTAACAGAGATAGAAGATCGACTGCGGTGGTCTGCTGTGATCCTCAGTGGACTCAGGCCTGAGCTAAGTGCCTCTAAAACCATCTGTAAACACTAACGTAACACGCCTCAAGCCATAGTATTCCCAGCATCTTCACCTCAGCAACACCGGTATTCTGTAAAGTAATAGCAGTGCAACAGTCCTTTGCCCATATCCCCTAACTGATACAAATACAGCGCATGTCGTCTGACCACATCCGGAGGATAAAGCTGTCTGAGCAACAACACTTGAAGGTGAAGTGAAAAGCTGAGTGTCATGGAGAGAAGCAAGATAATCGTATAAATACGGGGATAACGGCACAAAGAAATGGCTGTCTCTCCGGCAAGGCATTCTGTAGTGTTGTACACATGAATACTGCTGCATGAAGTATGTGTGAAAGTCAGATTACTGGTTTTGGGGAAGCAGTCAGACGCAGGCTGCCTTCATTCTAATTATTCTCCTAAAGTTTGGGATCTATAAAACTCTTCGACCATTCGACACTTCTGTTGATATAAACTGGCCCCTTGCTTTCATATTCCACCTCTGGAACACATTTTCCCCCCATCAGTTTATGCGCCTCCCCATGTTTTCAAATGTGTGACTCCGTAGACTCATCTGCCGACCTCATCTGCACTCTCACAAATCAATCTGCCTCTCTTTCTACTCCAATCTTCATTTCAGTCTTTTATGTTCCTCCTGCACTGTGCTCATAGGTGCATGTGGACTCTGGAGGTAAACTGAAATAGGATTTCAGCTTGGAAAAAAAAAGCTTTTGATAAAGGTATTGAACGTTTAGAAAATTCAGCACTGAATTCAATCAAAACAAATAAAAAAAAGAGTGGTGTTGAAGTAGAAGTGAAATTTTGATTATCAGGATGGCACAGATGTACTTTTACCTTTGTCTGCAGGGACACAACATTGAGGAAACTCAAGCAAAGATTTGTTGAAGTTAAGCGATTGGTACTTTGTATGCAACACGGACTATCAAACATCCTATAAGAAAGTAGAAATATATTAGTTAGAATTTTTTTTCCCATCCCAACTCTTTGAAACATGATATACAGCTCTCACTGGAGCTAGACAAGCCAGACCTTGCCATACAACCAGATGGGCTGGAACAATACTGACAATAGCTACCTCTACTGTGGGCAAGTCTCCACTCCCTGGGAGACAAAACCATGAAAAACCAGTTAGCTTTCATCATGGTTTAATGGATATGTGTATGTGTGTGTGCATGTGGTTTAAAAGCACATTATTTACTTTTCCTCAGAGTCCAGGTGCTCTCTGTTTCTAGCACATAGAGTAGAACAACCCATTTTGTGTGAGTGCAACTGTCTTGGGGATACAACAACAATAATTTTCCATTTATTTTGTGCACAGTTTCAGTAATCTTTTTACACACACACTTCTGCATGTACACGCTCATCAACCTCTTCACTCCATCTTGCTCCATCCAGCTTGCCAACAGCAGCACCAGTACGTCCTAGAAAAACCACTGCCCTTGGTCTGTGTGCATGTGTGTGTGTGTACAAATGAGACAAAGCAGATGAATGGGGCTCAAATCAATTCCCCTCAGACAGACTTAATACAGCTCCTAATAATTGCCTGCAGATAGGGAAAGCAGTGCTGTCAAAGGGAGAAAAGAGACACAAAAACAAAAGCTGTTTCAACAGAGATCGCTTTTCTCAATTTGGCTTCAAAATAAATTGCTTATTAACAATGTCTGTGGGCAAATGGGACGCAGTTCTGCCTTGGCTAGGACAATAATGACACTTAAAGCTGTCTGAAAAGCAATCCAGGAGGGAGGAAGGTAAAGACTTCCTCATGAAAGAACAACCTTTAGATTAAACCTGTGATAGCAGTCCAATTCAGTCCACGCTGTCCCTGAAGGCCGACACTGTATTATATTTCTTTCATGTTGTACATAAAGCAACAACAAGGTAAGTATGTATGTAGCCCTATAGCCATTTACTATTAACTTTATTTCACTTTCACTATATATTCTATGTACTGTTCTTCATGTCCTTTCTATGCCTCCATCCTGCCTCGTGCAATTCACACCTGGAATAAATTGTGACCTGCTTCAGGATACATTACACTGATAAGGAAAACAGATTATTACTGCAAGGTGTAAATTCATGCCTCAGCAGCTGGAATGCAATCCAGTCAGCACGGCCACTTCTGAAGGTGGTTGAGCTTGCTGCTTTTTGATCAGATCTCAGTCTGCAAATGCAATCTATACAGTTTGCAGCCATGAGAAAGTTATCCGCACATGAGCTAAGGACAGCAGGTGACAGTTTATTGACTGGCTGATGGCTGAAGTCTTCCAAACTGCTGCCCTACAGCGCATTTGCAATTTCTTATCACTGTGCGGGCAGACTGTAGACAACAACAACAAAAAGATGCATCTTGAATAAAACCACCCGGGGCGAATGGAACGTGCGTGATCATTATTCTGAGAACTCATGGAGCAACAGATCATATTGATACCAGGTAAAAACATGGCTTCTGTCATTAAGTCACATGCACACCATTTTCACAGCAAACCATCAAGCTTTTTCAATCTGTCAATATTGGGTGTAATCTGAACCATTACTTATACTCTACAGGAGCAGTGGAGGTCATGCTGCAACCAGTTCTCACTCACAACTCGTCACATTTGGACGCTTGGTCAGGATCCCTTGGTGTCACTTTTTAAGGCACCAGGTGCCCCTATAGACAGCCCTTTCTCACTCCCAACACGTCAAATGATCTAGTGTAAAGAGAGAGAAAATCTGCATTTGGAAGAGGGGGTGGCTGGATGGTTGCATCAATTTTACCCACGGGATCTGGGTTCAGGTCCCATGTGAAACCAACAGTAAAGATTTATTTCTTTCGTAAGTTAAGTAATGTAGCTAACTCAACTTAAGTATTTCTCATACTAATTTTAACTAAACCAAATAGTTTTGGTGTCTACCCATAATCGAAATACGACCGTTTCACAATGTTCACATTGAAAACGTTATGTAAAAGTGCTTATGATGCTAAATACTCCCTTCTCATAACAAACTACTGTACCTACCAGATACTATTAATACAATGCTCCAATAGGCTTGCTTGTCAATTAGGAGAAGAAATATGATGTGATTAAGAGGACTCAATCATAAATTCCACATACCTTACTCTGTGGTGAAGCAGAATTATACACATTGCACACATTCTGACTCTATATTTCCTGCTTTTGACAAGCACCCATCTAAATTGTCATATTGTCTACTATTACTAACAACATCATGAATACAGCCAGACAGAACAATGACAACAGTTGTGATAAAGTCAATACAACAAAAGATGATAGCAAGAATTTAGTGAGAAAGAAGGAGACACAGAAGAAGCTGCACCGATCTCCTCAGGCAGCCTGATCCGCTGTAATGGTGCCCTCACTGAGAGAACAAGAGAGGTGCAATTACCTTTGGGTCACTGAACTAAGATGATACAGACACAGAATCCATTTCTCCACTGTTGGCAAGATCCAGCATCTTTCTGTGCACGAAAACGAGAATTTGTATTGCAGAACCATTTAGAGATGTGATTCTTTGATTCAGACCATATGCACTGACAACAAAAAGACATATTCGCCCATCGTTTGCACAAGAAAACACAGGAGCTAATAACCCAGGCAAAATGGAATCCAGCTGGACATCAGGCAGCGAATACGTAAAGATAGCTGGATCCAAGCCTATCTTTGTCTCCTCTCTGTTTGAGAATATATAAATAAAAATGATCAGATCAGAGCTGCTGTAACTATGACGGCAGCAGCACTGTTAACCCTGAAGCCAGTGCGTATGCATGTGCTTGTGTGTGTGTTTGTGTGCATGCAAATGTAAGTGAGTGGTGGCTGACCCTTCGGCAAGGAACAGCAATCTGTTCTCTGAGAGACAGTGAAGAATAATAAAAAAAAAAACTGTTCCACCGTCTGGTCTGTCAAGGCTGTGGATGCGTGTGAATAAATGTGTATTTGTGTGTTTTTGTGTGTGACTGTCTGTGTACACATTTGTGTGCACCTGCTCATGTGTGTCTATTGGTGCTGTGTGTCTATATGCTTTTGCATGCATTTGGGTGGGCTTGCTAACAAATAAATGTGTGTATGTGTGTGCGTGTGGGTGGGGGTGTTGTTTGAACTCAAAGCGCGATAACCCACCATTTCCATTTTTTCCGCAGCTTTCCCTTTCTTCTCCAAAAATAGGCTGCACTCCTTTCGTTACCTCACATGAATGCCTTTTAAATCTCCTTTGGAGAGATTTGGGTGTAAACCTGTTTCCAGTTGAAAAAGCTAAGCTGTGGAACCACAAACCTAAAAATAAAACTTCTGTGACATTTGGTAAGCCTTTTATGGTATTGGTTTGCAGTGTCTTAGTCTATAGAAGCACCGCAGCTGTCCTTATTAAAAGGGGCAGAGGTCAGTGAGCAATGTTTGAGGATATCACCGTCAAGCAACATCTGTAGTTCATTTCTGCACCATTAAGAGTCGCAAAGATGAAATCAGTGATGAATTCAGTAAAATCTGATGCTACAACATCCTTTGTGTGCATGCATCTTCATGTGTTGTGGACAGTACCTGTGATGGCGTGATGGGAGAAGGCCTCTACATAGGTCAGGTAGTTGTGAGGACAGTGTTTCTTAAGCCACTTGCAGACGTCTTGCTGAGTCCACAGCACCACAGGTTTAGACAGACTGGACAGAGTAGGGCTGGTGTGATACACAGTGAAGGCCTCTCCAGGACGCAGCTGAAACACACAAGAAACAGAAAACTCTATATTAACTGATGCACTGTAGCCTGTGTGTGTGTGTGTGTGTGTGTATGTGCAGGTACAGTATAATATTAGTATAACAAGAGGGAGCCAGTAAATGTGGGTGTATGTGTGCAACTTTGTTTTCATTTCCTAAGTTACTATATGATGTAACTTCGAAGATTGCTTTTTTTTATTGCTTTTATTTGTTTATTTATTTTTTCAGATAATGGCCCCGTAATTGCTCTAGCTCACTTGAATATACAACATGCTGGATTTTCTCATTAACGCGAAATTAACTGGGATGATGCTACAGCACAACAAAATCCCTTCTGGTAGTCTAGTGAATCATGCAGTACACAGAAAATGTGCAGAGTGCAAATAAAGCCATGTAAAGCAGCTTATTAACGGTGTACACAGTATCACGTAGCCTGCGGTGTTATCTCATTCATCTCGTATACAAACCAAAAATGTACCTTGCTTTTAACCACTAACAAAGGTTACAGTCTTCCCTTGTGTGAAGCAAATGAAATTCACATAATGATCTCAAATATAACCCAAATTAACAGTGAACATAAGGTTTAAAAGCTTCCAGGGCAAACAGACATTGTTCTTTTGATTAAAATGAGCACCCAGTTTTTCACCTTTCAACCCTCATTTAGAGAGACGAATGTAAAGCTGCTATTTCCACTGCATCACCATATTTCCTCACACATGTGGCACTTCACCCTTCTGTCAACAGCATATCTTGATATGGTAATTACATTCCATTTATTATTTCTACCAGCATGGGTCGTGCAGTATTGTGGCTGGTATGGCCTTTTTCCAAAGGTAATTTTTTCTGACAGCGGTACCTTCATTATGCAGTCAGCGCCACATTAGTGTGATTCTGTCATCTTTATCTTTCAACAATGTGCACACACATCTTTATTTCTCTCTCTGCCTCCTTCTTCACGCACCTTCCTCCGACCCTGAATGCTGTCAGACAGCAGGCTTTGCTTTGTGTGTCATGGCTATGTGCGGGGAATTAATACAGACATTAATAAAGTCACCACCAGTTCATATGGGCCAAAAGCACAAGCACTCCTTGTCCCTTCAGCTCCCTCTCTGTCTTATGGGACTCACTCTCATATCTAATCCATTCATTCATGCTCTGACTGAGCCAACTCCACAACAAAGGCTTTGGCTGATTTTCAACAGAAAAACACAGAACTGCTGCCAAACGTTCCACTCCATAACTGACTGCGTTTAATGGGATTATGTATGCTGAAATGTCATACACACAAATGCAACTTGCACACAATCTTGTAGCTTAATATCCAATGTTCTCCCTGCCGCTTCATGTTAATGACACAAGGACTGGCTCCCAGAACACCTTCACATCTCAATTTGTGATAGACACAGGTTTATGACTATTTACGTCTTCGCCTGTTGCTGTAATGAGATCTCCTCCTGTCAATTTAAGCACCAATCAGCCCTATCAAGTTTTGGCTGGTCCACCAGCTAAGTGCGTTCTGCTTTGTTGGCCTTAATTGAAAACAACTCCATTTCTCGGCTCCAGCATGTTTGCTTGTTTCCTAATTACACACATACTTCTAACCCAACTCAATGGAGCGCTGAAGGCATTTTAATACCCCAAATTTACTGCTCACACCCCATCATTAATTGTGATTGAGTTGGGAGAGGTGTGGAAATGCTCTCTCTTGTGGATGACTGAGTGCGGACGAGAGAGGATAAAAATGTTCCCTCATCTGTGGATAGCCGTAATGTGCTCCCGCTGTGACGCTGCAGTCCTGCTGATTTAGTCAGTATCGTCTCCCCAGTCCTCATATTGGCATAGTTGAGTAAATATTGGAGTGAGTGGAGGCTGCAAATGCCTGGACAATCATTAAGTATGTTAACTTTATCGAGACAAACAGATCTTTGTCTACATCAAGTCAAGGGCAATAGGACCTGCTTGTACTTTCAGGATCAAACAGAAAGTTTTTGACATTTTGGTGCCTGTCTATCACCAGTTTACACAATGTGATTCTTGCTGATATCTGTACCAAACAAGCATGTTCCCTTAGATCTGGAAAATATGATATGGAGGCTGGGGCATCTCTGTAGTACAACAACACAACAACACAATGCTTCAGATATAATTTGTATGTTGTGACACATTTGACCTTTATCAAAAAATTGCCATTCCAATATCGCCATATTGCACTTTTGTTGGTATTTGGATTAATTGATCAGCCCTACCCAGGAGATAAATGAGGAGATTGATACCACAATGATGTCTGTACAGTAAATATGATGGTACATCTGGAAACTGCTAGCCTAGCTGGTCGTGGACAGTGCAAGGCTTGCTGTTCCCCATTGTTTCCAGTATTCATGCCAAGCTAAGCTAACAGAGCACTACTATACGGAACACTATACAGTGTTGTTTAACAAGAAATGCAGATATTCTAAATACAAAACATATTAGGTCAAGTCTGAAGCAGGGACTGTGAAAGTGCTTGACATTGAATTGAAGAGGATTGTGTAACAGAAGCAAAGAATGATCAGTACAATTCTGTCAAAATGATGTGGCTGGTTCAGCAGGAGATATATAGTAACAGTAACATACACCACAGTCCTTTTTCCTCAACACTGACACACTTCAGGTGTCCAGAAAAACTGCAGTTTATAATACTCACTGCTACCGTGACTACCTCTATTTTCTGTATGGTGCATTTGGTGTGTGCTGCAGGAGTCAACTGACACATGTGATGCTGCCAATGTATGTTGCACTTAGGAGAGGAGAGCAAGAGCTGCTGGCTCCGTGATGTTAAAACATAAATCAACCCGAACACAAATAGTGCAGTTATCTTTAAGAGCTCCTAAGATATATGGCATTACATCATCACAGAGGATATAAATTACTTTAAATCCACTAAGACGCCATTTAGTGGCCATAACAAATCTGTAAAAGAGATTCAGATCTTTACATGTAAGTGTGCAACAATTTATATTAAGTTACACACATTCACTATTAACTACTTGCTTATTTGCATACATATTAGTAACACACTGGCTCTTTACTAGTCATTTTAGTCATTAGTCACTTATTAAAGCCTTATTCCATATTCTACAACTACTAATCCAGTAGTAGTATTCCCTCCGTCACCTCCTAATTACTGCTTATTGATAGAGTACGTAAGGAAGTTACTATACATGAATTATGATCTTAATAATGTAACCCTAACCTAAGGCAATATGCTACTAATACGCATGCTAATAAGAAGCTAATTCACAGCAAATATGTGCTCCTTAATATAAAGTGTTACCATAAGCTGTAATGATTCATTACTGAATATTTTAGAAGTCATATTTGTTGACAGCCTTTCAGCTTTGCGCTGTATGCCATGAAAAAGTGAATGAACTACAAAGACAGACAAAGAATGACAAAAACAAAGGGAGGACTGTGTGTGGGGGAGTGGAATACTCTTTGAGTGAGTAACGGCCTTCATCGTCAAGAAGCCAGACAGAAGGGAAATGGAATGATAGCTCCCCATCATCCTTACTCTCTCACTCTTCTTGCACTGCTTTTCGCCATCCATCAGACTGTATCTCCTCTGGCCAGTTCTCTGCCATCCCCGTTCACCCTTTACCAACCTCCCCCACTCCTCATGAGACCTACTTCTGTCCACCGGGAGGAGCTCCCTCATTCATTACATACAAGAGAGGAGGGGAAGATGGAGCTGCGGGAAAGGCGAGGCATAGGCAAAGTGGAGGCTGTATATAGAGCCGAAGTCTAATGAGAGGTGGAGGACAGAGAGGAGGGAGAGAAAGAGGGGGAAGGTAATGGCTATGCAGTGGCACATTGTAGTCAGCACCGAAATGGCTGGGACAGAAAGCCAAAGCCGAGCATGTTTAACTGATCCTTATATAAGGTTAGCATCAAAATAACTGTTTGCTTCATTCAAGTTTTGGGTTAAATTTGCTCTCTCGCTTCGAGTTCGATGAGAGGATTGATAACACTCATGTTTGTGCTAAATATGAAGCCACAGCCAACAGCCAGTTAGCTTGGCTTAGTGTAAATACTGGGAACAGGGGAAACAGCTAGCCTCGAAAGCTCACAAATTAACATGTTGCAGTGTCTCGTTTGTTTAATCTGTACAAAAAATTGATGTTACTAGGAAAGCAGTGGAGACTGCAGGAAGACACTGCACCCAGAAAAAGACAACATGTCATTTTTACGCTTCTGATTTTGCTTGGATTAAACAAACATGATATAACACAGTGAGCTTTAAAGGTGCTAGAAGAGGAGTTTTTCGTACCTTGTGGTCATAACCACATTTGCTGTTTCCTGCTCCTTATGCTAAGCTGTAAGCTAATTGGCTGCTGGCTGTAGCTTCACATTTGGTGTGAAGATATGAGACTGGTGTCAATCTTCCAGCTCTGTCTCATTCCCTGTGTTCCTGCTTCCTCAGATCCTTTCCTTCTTCCTACTCCACATACATCTTTTCTGCACTCCTCTATTGATCATTCTGTTTGTAACCTCGAACAGCTTATTTGTCCTTCCCTGCTTACTTTGTTCTATCATTTCTCTTACCCCCACTCTCCTACTTGTTCCTCATAAATTTTATCCTCCGCCTGCCTGACTCCCTTGTCCCTCCCTGTCCTCTGTTTCTCGTTTCCTCCCTTCGATCTTTCCTCTACCTTGACTTCTGCGCACTGAGCGACTTTTTACCCATTTACCCAAGTGCCTGTGTTTGTGTGTGTGTGTGTGTGTGTGTGTGTGTGTGTGTGTGTGTGTGTGTGTGTGTTTGTGAGTATGTGTGCATGCCCTGTCTCACAGCATGTCTGAATCGGGGATTATCCGAAGTCAGGGGAGCGTGGGGAATCCTGAAAATTCACTCTTTGTGACTGACAACACCTCTCTTCCGATGCCTGCCTCTGTCTTTCCACATTCACACCTTGCCTGAGATTGATCAATGATGCTACACTAATTAGTAGTAAAAATGTGTGTATGTGTGTGTGTATTTGAGTGAGTGAGCCTATGTCCAGTCTTTCTAATCTGCACACCATGTGCTGTAGCTCACACCTGCCATCTCCTCTCTGCTCTGCATCTTTTCTTGCTGTCACTTTATTTCTCCACAGGATACTAAACACTCCTCCTCTATCTTCTCTGCATGCTCTGCTGTCTAACCGAACAACTCTCTCTTTCTATCTCCCCATCTACTGTACCGATCTATCGCTTGCTCTGCTGTCATTATAGAATCAGATCTTCAATCTGTCTCCCCTATCCCAAAGACTTTGACAGATCCTGACACATGATCCTTCATAATCTCCTTTGCACCTCTCTCCCCTGCACTTCTCATTTCATCTTATCCTCTCAGTAACACCGAAACCTCCCCCTTGTCCCTGGCAGCTTCTGTTGCATCATTTAGCACCCTTGTGTCTCCCACTGCTCGGTCTAGCCTTGTGCATATGTGTGTCTGAGTGTGATTCTGAAAATGTTTATGTGTGAACTTTTCTGAGTGTCCTGCTGACTGTTCCCATGCAAGAGAGTGTGTGTGGGTGTGCGAACTGTCAGCCTCCGTTAGCTTCGCACAACTCTGCCTCTGGTCGTCCTCAGGACTCTCAGTTTGTAAATGTCTTGCAGTCATGCGAATGCGAGCGGGCTCTCAGTGGGAGGACAAAGGGCCAGATGGGATTTTCACAAATCTCTCGATTTAGTATGAGTCAAACATGTGTCTCGGACAGTGCGACACATCACTGAGTGGCAGGACAAGGACAATACAGGGTAAAGCATTTCTGCCTCACTGCCCAGCAGCTCTCTTATTTTTCTCTCTGCTGTGTCTTTCAAACCTCTGCTCTCCACTGCACTCATCACTACACTAACAGCCACAAAGGTAATGCTTCCAAAAAGTCTCTCCAACAATAAATGTAATTTGTCACTGCCTTCCAAAAAACAGTTGTACTTTAAGGTTAAAGTTACAGATGGTCAGGGTTACAGGAAACAACAAGAAGCCAGTGCTGCCTGTTCCTGGGATGCAAATCACTGGTGTCAAAGTCAGACACTTTGTACGCCAGACCACCCACCCGACCTCCTCCCGAAGAGGTTTTGTGGCAACACGCTACTTCCGCCTTTCCTTCTGAGAGAGGAAAATCGTTATCTGCATGACAAGAGAGTTTTGTCAGTCAAGTTGCTTTAAGATTTTGAACAATGCTGTTGTTTTCTCCAGTGTGGACCATTTCAATGGCTCTGTTGACATCAGTGACAGCTGCTCCACCGCCCACACTTGCTAAATTTGAAATCGATTAAAAAATGACTTAAAAAGATAATATGAAAGGTAATCTACTTGGGTGATGATCTTAAATAAAAAGGCCAAACAACATGACAAAGAGTGTGCAGCTGTTCTCCTGACTGTGTGAGGCAATACTTCCTGTGTGTTTTGAGCTAATGCAAATGTCAGCAGACTAACATGATCATAATAACAATGCTAATATGCAGATATAATGATTACCACCTGCCTTAGTTTATTGTGTTAGCATGCTAATAATTTCTAATCAGCTCTAAACACAGAAGACAGCAGAGGGTGAGTGCTATTAGTTTCGATGAACTACACATGAAATGTCAGGCGACCGTCAAAATGATTAGAATTCATCCTGAGCGGAACATTACTGTCTGAACCAAGTTTCATGGCAATCCATCCAGTAGCTGTTGAAACACACACAAATGTAAATCTCATGGTTGCCCTAGAGGAAAAGTCAGGGATCATCATAGTCAGTGTGATTCATCCTCTGGGGACCATGAATGTCTGTACAAAGTTTGATCGCAATCCATCCAATAAATGTTCAGATATTTCAGTCTGGACCAAAGTGGTGGACTGACATTGCAGATAAATGTAGACTACAATGCAGAATCTATTAGGTCAGGTAAGTAGCTTAACTTGTTACAGTTCAGCATTTGTGAACACAATAACAATATAAGCAATACTCTAAGATATTATGATATATATATATATATATATATACAGAGCAACATACCAACACAATGTTGATGTCACCAAAATAGTGCACATTCAGTGGAGTTGACATTAGTGGCACTTTTCAATTACCAAAGCAAGGCAAGCAGGACGATTACAACAGCAGTAACTGATGGAGGATTCCATATACTAATCCAAACAGTGGCTAAAATAATGAGCTTAACTGGATAAAACCACCATAAAAATGGAGAGTGTATCTTATTAATTTCTTTTAAGGAGTGGTCATAGTTTGAAGGCTTTGTGTATATTTGTGTGTTTTGTTTCAGAGAAAATTTTCTCTGTTAGTTCACTGCTTTGTGTCGATGTCAGCTGAAAAGGTCAGCCACTGTGTTCTGTAATGAGGAGGGAAAAATAATCGCAGGCTGGTCTTTCTCATTCGCCCACCCAGCATGGCAAATTAGTGAATAAGGGCCTTACTTCCTGTAACAGGCTTAGTTCTGATGTCAGGAGAGAAGGCACAGTGGCGGCTGTAACTTCCTAAATTGTGTCTCTGTTATTTCACCTATTCCCCAGTCTCATCTGAAGGTTCACCCACAAGCTGTGTGTCAGACAGCAAAATGAGCCACCCACAAACCCCTCCCCTCACCCCATCTGGCTACCCAAACAACAGCCAATTCAGGGATGGCACAGAGGGTGCGCCAGCTACACAATGAGTCATTATTTGGAAAAATCCTATTAGCAGATAGGTCTGCATACAGGTCCACCTGCAGCAATGTAACAACACAAATGAGTATATAACCCATATTTTAACAAATCATTTCATCGGCTCTGCTGTAGAAATCAGCCTTATTCGGTTTTGTTACTCTTTCAAGGTTAGAAAACTAGTGAAAAATTAATCACCTTGTTGGTATTTCTTCTCTTCTTTCAAATAAAACAAGCAATAAACACTGAAAATTACATTGTGAATGAGCAAAAAATTATATATACTTGCAAGTACAATGGGAATAGGTACATCTGCATCCATTCGTGTGGCTCTACATTTGGTCACTACTGAAAAACGTGCTGGGGGAATATCTGGGAAAGATTTGTGCATGCATGCAACACCAATATATATCTAAGGCTTATGACCTCCGTGCTGTTACTATTTCTTGTCTGTCTGTCTGTCTAGTCTGAATCAACATATTTGTGTGCGTGTGTTTGTGTGTGTGTGCGTGTATGCACGCACAGGAGTTTGCATAGGAGAGCATAATGTGTTATATTAGCTTCATTAAACATATAAGAAAGTTTCCCCAGGTCCCATATACAGAAGCTGAGCTGTGTTTCACTTAACTGGCTGTGCACACATCAGCTATAATGAGGGAGCCAGAGTAATGGAGAATAATCTAATCATCACTCCTGAGAGAACTGGATACACAAACACCAATCCATACAACACGCACACACGCACACGCACATGCAGGCCTGAGAACACAGGTTTTTGAAATACACAAATGGACATTGAAAATTTTTGTGAATGCACAGACACACACACACATCAGAGAGAGCTGGACCCAGTTGTTGAATAATGCATTAAGAGGCTTGTTGCCACAAGGAAATGATAAGCCGTACTTCTCATGGTATAGAGGAGGTTTAATTATCCAGTCTCTGTGTAATCACATGGAAACAGCTTCCCACTCGTCTTTTATTAAGCCTTTTATAGCTTTTATAGCTGAGGGGGCACTCTTTTATGAATTATTGAACAATCTTACAGTGCATATGTACATCTTACAGGCTCACAGGAGCCAACTTTCTTAAAGGCAGTGAGGAGACTAAACAAATGACCTCCACCGGGCAATCTGCTCTCTTTCATGTGAGGAATAGGAGCCAGGAAGGAAGCTGTTGTGTCATAGGCTGTTTTAGGTCAAACACAGGCAGAATGCCTTAAAATAGATTATTTTCCTCTTTGTTTTGCCTCTCTGGTGCTGCACAGATGGGATTCCATTTTGCACAAGAGCGATGTGTGGAAGTAAATGATGCTCTGGTTGCTATGCTTACATTATGCTACTGAGACATTGAGCCACCAAGCAGCCATTCCTCCCTAACCAATATCCAGTGTTCATACCAGTGAGCTCTGTTAAATCTGTTGCGGAGCTTTGGGGAAAAGCAAACATCTGCAGAATAAATGAGATTTTTAGACATATAGGACAGACAGTATTATCTGTGCATTTCTGAAAGTCTATTTTCTATGCAGTATGTGCTCCTTTGTACAAGCACCATTACATCACGAGTAGTGAGGTAACAGTTCTTGTACCAGTCCTCTGTTGCATAACCAGTTTCTCTCTGGTGCTATCTACCAGAAGCTCAGGTGAGACCAGCCAACATCATGTACAAGATAAGACAATTATATTTCCTATTACCAGAGAGATTTGACAGCTACAGATGTAGCTTTGCTGCTGGTGCACTAATGCTGCCTCTTGCCTCTCTGATGACAACAGATTATCTGCCTGATCTGGCTCTTTCCCCACCCAAGTCAGGACAGCTTCATCACACCGCTCTTTCTCTCATATGGTTAAAGAGACTGCTTTGAAAATACTTCGCTTTTTTGAGCTACCAGTTAATTCACGCTGGACGATATCAAATTACAGCAAAGCTCCCCTCCAGGGAAATAATGTTTTCTCTACTAAGCTACTCAAAAAAAAGTTCAAATTACTTCATGAAAATATTTCACTCTGATGTAATTTCACACAGAAGTGAACTGTACTATTAATTAGAACTTATGTTAAAACATAAAATAAGTAATGCTGTACTTGAGATAATGAGCCAGAGATGTCTCTATAATGCCTGGAAAAAGTCTTGTTATATCTTAATGTGCAGAAATAAAATAAATGGAATAAAACTAATTAGAGTTTTATTACATTATATCTTTTTATTAGGCATGTGACTGGAGCCTTTAACAGTTCGTCTAGAACCCGATGATCAGACAGCCTTTACTGAATTTCACTTCGCTTAAGTTTGTCAGCTTTTTTGTGGTATGAAAGTTGTTATATGTCTTCATATATATCATCATATATCTTCATCATGTGCTGGACAGAAAAATCTTGAAAAGCTGATCACAAGTAACATAAGAGACAAAATACTAACAGCTAAAAATACTGAAAGCCATCTTTCACTCATAGCCCAAAATATACATTCCACCAGCAAATTATGCCTGAGAATGACAAAAATAATCCACTAAAAACACTAGCTGAATGTGGAATTGGCTGAACTGACCCCAAGCTACTGCAAAATGCGATTAGAGTGGAAACTCTCAAAATAGATTGTGACAAAAATAAGGCATGTTTTCTTTTCCTAAGCTGCCTAGATTGCCCAGTGGCTGGAATTTATTCCTTTAGAAAAATCCAAAATCAGTGACAGATTATGGGCAAAGCATTTCAGCAATGGTGGAACCAAGTGTGTTTTGGCCCTCAGATGCGTTCTTTCTCTTACCATGTTCATTCTGGCCCAACCTGACTTATTTTGGAAGCAAAAACACATCTGAAAGTTATTTAAATGCAGTGAAAACATTCCTCCACACTGCCTCTGGTTGGTTTGTGAGGACGTCTTTATACCTGGATGCCTTCCGTGCCGGGCTGCTGCAGCAGTTTGACGGTGCGTGTGTGTGCTGTCTTCTGGCCGCGGCCATCGTGCCAGGTCAGGTTGCTGCCTCCGGCCCGACGCGGCAGCTGGTAGCTCAGCTCCTCAGCAGACACCGTGTGCTCCAGGGAGGCACGGCAAAAGCTGAAGCTGGACGCCGCTGAGAGGGTAGAGATAGAGAAAAGGAAGAAGAGGAGGAGGAGAAACAGAAAGAGACAAGCAGAACGAACACTGATAAGCACTTTGTATTGCCTTTGTTTAAAGGGTTTGTATACGCATTGTCTATGAACTGAGCAACAGGAACACCGAAAAATAAAAATAAAAAAACAGACAACCCCCTCCCTCCTCCGAAATAAATAATTGATAATCCTCTAAGAGCTTAACAGGCTGCGTTCACTCCAGATTACATGCTTTGTGTACTGACTCTCATACAGCTACAAACAGATGGCTGTTTTGGTGATGGTGGTGGGCAGCAGTGCTACTCCACTGTGATCTCCAATTATGCTGAGTGCATATTCACAGAAGCAGCGCATGATTTTTGGAATTGTGTCTCTCTTGCTAGATTAGTCCTAGATTATTTAAATCCTACATCATGAATATTTGATTCTTTCTCTTCCCTCTCTATCCTTCCCTCCTTTCCTCTCAGGGCTGAGTGTTAGCTATGAGACAGCTAAGCAGGACAAGTTGTCAATGCAAGGTCAGAGTGCAGATCTGTGAGAGCTACAGGGCATCTTCTGTAGTTCACATCAAGTTAAAGAGGCAACTGTGCGGGTCAGCTGTGGTTTTTATAAAGGGGGCAAATACAGCCATTATGCCCCTTATCTGGGCACTAATTTATCTGCGGTGTGAATGATAAAAGAGGATCAGACTGCACATGAGCCAGACCCAGCAGAAAAGAGGCAGTGGAAGGGAACATCATAGCAAAGTATGACTGTGGTGGAGGAGGGATGTAAGAAAACATCATTACTCATGGTACATCATGGCGGCCAACAGAATTAAATTTAACATCCAACCAAAACTGAACCTAGAATGAATAAGTTACAGGTGAAGTCAGAGGGTTTCTCTTTGAGCCTTTATGGTCCACAAACACTGCAGAATCATACATCATTAATATAATCTGAATATGCCAGCATTGGTTCAAAAGTATGCTCGGGTAGAAATCATTGCTTATACTAACAAGCTGGTTTGCAGTGCACGTAAAAATGTCTCCAATTTCCTACCTGAACTACATTTCTCCCTCAAATCCCCTGTTTCATGTGTGCATGTAAACCCAGTCATTGAGATGGAAACAGAATTTTTGATGAAAGAGCTAAAAGTAGAACGAGGCATAATAAATGTTGCATTCATCACTTTTAAATCTGAAAAAAGTCTCTTTACAACAGAACAATGTCAGAGCATTCTTTGAGAAAAGCCTTGTTTAATCTACAACAAATGACTTCTTAATTTCTTTTCCTCCCTCCTCCTTGGTGACCAAAATTTACAAAAAGAGACATTAGATTCATTTGAGCATTGTACTAAAGTTAGTCTTTTCCAGTGTGTTCATCCATTCCTCTCTTTGTTATGTTGCTTCCTTAAAGCGATTTTCGGCCCTTTAATCAGCCTACCTGCCTGGAGGTCTTGAACTGATGACGCACTTTTCTTAAATTGATGACATTCAAAAGCAGCTCCATCTTTAGCGCTCATTACTATTGCAACGGCTGTTGGTAGCCAGCAACTTATCATCGTGGATTATCAGGCTGTCTGCTTGACATCTACCACATATTGTCTGAAAAACTGAAACTGGATTGAAGTCTGTCTGTCAATAGCAGTGGAGGCTATTTACACATGTTGCTGAATCATCCCTGAATGATGGCGAAGAACATGACTGCAGCCTGCTTGGAGGCAGCTGGGCACGCTTCTACCTGACCCCAGAGATGGTCCATCTCCAGCTTGATTCGGTGCATTTAAACAGGTGATGGAAACACAAATCAATGCAGCATGGTTTGACTCTGAGTAGTCAAAAGTGCCAATGGAAAAAGCCCTACAAGGCAGACTATTTGTGTTTTAGAAGAGCACAACAGACCACTGACGCCAGCTTGTGTGAAAAACACCTGGTTGCCTTTGAGAGGAGTGGGAGGGGGTAAAAAAAACACTTTTTCTCAACCCAGGCGTCTGTTCAAGTGAGCAGTGCTGAATACAGAGTTCACACAGCCATGATGGAGGAATGAGAAAGAGGGTGGAGATGAACCAAAGGCCTGTCAGGAATCAGTGATGTGTAACCTTTTCTGCCTTTCTCCCATCGTATACCACCTTCTTTCCCTGCCTTCCCGCTTTCCCTGTTTCTATATGTTGCTGCTTCTGTATCTTCTTATGCAGCAGAATCTGTCTTGTTTCCCTTAATCTCTTCCTCCCTCTCTCTCTCTTTCTCGCTCCCTCTCTGTCTCTTTCTGGTTGTCAGGTCTTCGGGGTCGTTGGGACAAACCAAGCCCAGCCCTGATGTAATTACTGCCAGTCAGACTGAGGGGGAGGAGACAGGAGGAAGGAATGTAGGAAGCTAAGCGCCTTGCAACCCTAAAGACCTGCCAATCTCACAGAGAGACACAAGAGAAAGCGCAAAAGTGAGAGCAAGACAGACAAGAGGGAGAGCGAGAGAGGTGCTGTAAATTAGCTCTAGAGCCATGCAAACTGACAATAAACTGATCAAACTGTAACGAGGCAAAAGAGCTCGGGGAGGAGGCAGGGAGACACATTAATAGACCACGAAACAGCTTAATTTCACAAGCTGTTAAAGACAGAGCTTTCCAATTATTAGACAGAGACCACCCTACACTTTATAGACATTTATGTGGAGATGAAGAAATGCAGAATCATGACTTCCAAGTTCCACTGATATCTCAATCTTTGCCACCTTGCCACCTCCGGCAGCCATAAAACGAAGACAAAGCGCTCATTTCGCAAGCTTCAATGGACTCGGTCGGCTTAACCTCCTGGCACTGGATACGGCTGAGAATTTAGAATCAGCTAAAAGCGATTAAATATCCATACCTCCCTACTGACGTCCCTTTTGAAATGACATTGAAACAAATGCATCTGCTGGTTGCTCCAAGAAGCTCCAAGAAAATGCAATACGTTCTAAATGAAACCGAATGGGAGGATTTAGCTGCATTAAAGCTCAATGTCTTTAAATGCACCTTTGCGTTCTGAAATGATTACTATCCTTACCGCTTAGTAGGAGGGGTTATCTGTCACCTTTCCATGCCTGTCTCAACATGCATTTGATCAGCCTGCACAACAGCCAAATCTCCTCCATCTTATTTGTCTCTGGTGTTGTATTATCTCTCGCCGTCCTTGCCGGCGACTTTTATCACCTCCAGTCAAGGGAGGGGAGAGAAGATGGGGGATGATGGAGGGTGGATGGAGGGAGGCAGGATGAAAAGCGAAAAGGCATGAGTCTTCCGAGTTACAGTCAGTGAACGAAAAAGAAATAAGAAGATATGATGTAGTGCAATTTTAACAGCTCAGGAATCTGTAACTTCAGCATCATACAGAGAGAAAAAAAAGAGGCGGAGGGAAAGAGCGGGAACTGTTGAGGTGCCAAAATCAAGGGCAAAGTGTCAGACAGGTGTTTGTGTGTGTGTCAGTGTGTGTGTGCGGAGGGTAGGTAGGTCAATACGACTCAGCCCAGTGAAGTGTAACCTCATATCACCTCCTCTTGACTGAGCAGCATATCTGCTGTGCTGAGTGGCTGCTAAATCTCAGAGGTATTCCCTTTTGAAAAGGTAATTAAGCTGTTAGGTACGGCACCCTGGAAGGTCGTTCCAAGCCAAATCCCCCAGTAGATTAACATGGCATCACTGGACATTACTCATTTGACTCTAAAAGCGAGCATCTAAATTACTCCGTGTGGACTATTTTGCTGTGTAGGCTTTTTGTAGAAGTTTGATTTTTGCATAACCTTGGCATCAACTTCAGGGCGCTCGTGTGTGTGTTTGCCTCTCACATGAAGGATGAGGCAAGTGGTCTGGCTAATCCACTTTATTTCAGGCGTCACAGAGAGGGTGCCATGGTGCATTTCAGCAGCATGATATTGGCATCAACTTCCTCCCTGCCGAGCACCTCTCATTCAACTCAAAGATAAAATTTCTATTTACAGTCCAAGTTTTATATGAAAGAGGAGAGAGAGAAAAAAAATCACACTCATCCTCATTCCTCTGTAATCTGCAAAGGGGTGAAACTTCATCATGCAGTGATTTCATGCCTGTGTAACACATTAAACCTGAAGTCCTAAATATAGCATCAAACAGACCAATGCTGCCAACTCCCTCTATGTCAAGTACATCTACCAATGATCCCGATTTGCTGGTCCTATAGTTTGGGTGTAAAGCGAAGGGCTATTTACAACTCTTCCACTCCATCAGACCCGGTCTTAACCCCAGGAATGAGCCATGAAATTACTCCATTTTGAAAGAGCGGGGGCGAGGGGGGCAAGAATTCAGGTTGAAGCTTTAAAAATAAATATAAAACCCAGAACCCCAGGGGCTTTTCCCATGATGCATTGCAGTCTATTACCCGCTCTGACATGAGACACTGTCGCAGAGGCTGGGGCTGAGGTTTACCTCTCACAAACTATCAGCGTCACGGGAACACGCAGATAGGGGAATGGGAGTAAACAATGGACATCCACAATGCAGACTGATTGAAAATAACAACACACCAACTCTCATCAGGACACAAACGAGGGAACTGCCAACTAAATCTGTGCGTATGATTGTGTGTTAGCCATTGCCGGCACGCTTATGCATACGTGAATGTGACTCACGATGCCAGCATGAGGACTCGCGTATCCACACATCTGTATAATCCCTGTCCACCTTCGTCTATGCCAGTGGATCAGAGTAAAGCTGCAGAGGGTCTGTATATGCAGCCATGTGGATGGAGACTGAATTCTGGATTTAAAATGCAGGGCAATTATGGCTTACAATGCAAAGTGTAGCTCGGAACGCAGGTGGAGTTTCTGTGCTGAGTCTGCGAGCAACTGTAGAGGTTCATCTGCACCCTGGAAGCACAGAGCAGAGAAAGCTGGCATGAGAAATCCCACTTTGACCTTGGCTTCCTCTTTTCGGGAAGTGGTGTGAAGAAAAGAAAAAGACTGGAAGGTCTAACATTGAGGACCGGATGACTTTCATTCTCTAACTCTCCTCTCTGGCCCCTGCCGCACTTCCACAGAGACAGACAGAACTATTGATTATCCATCACTGTGTCAGAGAACATACAATTACAGATCACTTAAGCTAAAACACACACACACAGACAGGCAGGCACACAAACACAGTCCACCTAACTCCTCCACCCGAGGCCGCTGGCTGTCATGTCCACTCCTGCTCAAAGGAACTCACTACATGTTTCACACAAGAGGAGGAAGAGGAAGGATGACACAGACGACGAGATCGGATACAAGGGTCTGGCATGGACTGAAGCCTGGGTTAAATGTAGGAACGGAGAGGCGGAAAATGGCCAAGATGACAAGTCACAGAGGAGAGAATAGATGGAAAATTAGGCTTCAGAGCAGAACATTAATATTAATTGCTTCAGGAAATGAAGGAGGAGAAAGAAATGATGAGTAGATGAGATCATGTGATTGTCTGTTGTTTTCTCTCCTTCACAGCAAGCCCTCATATGATGACAAGGAGGACAGATTAGATCTCAGGGACAATCGATAATTCAGTGAATGTCAGAGTGGAAGGGAGGCGGAGGAGGGTGGAGAAGGAGAAGAGGGACGAGGTCGAGTAATAGGATGCGAGGTGTGATCGGGCTTGATCAGAGTGGGAGACTGGCAAGAGTGCCTTAACATGTGCACAAGTACCCCAGCTGTCTAGTATTTGTAGTGTGATAGTTGTCCAGGGTGTTCATGATTCTCCACTCAAGCTACATTGTAGTCAGTAGATAAAAGAAACAAACAAAAAGATTCTAAATGATGCAATAATATAATGAAATTAAATGGAACATCTGACTTTGTATTGGCCCTTTCACTTCCCATTACAGATGATGAAGCTAATGGGTAAAAGCCACAGAGTTCAGGTTGCCATAAACCAAACTGTGTTCATGCTTAACTGTTGAGCTAACTCAGCGCTTGCTAACAAGTTTGTCATATCAACTTAAAAGGTCAACAGTGGGTTCATAGCTTGTTTCCGCTGCTCCCAAGTGGCCAAACAAGCATATCTCTCCTTCATTAAATATTAATTTAATATTATTATAAAGACTAAATATATATGCAACATGTCCAACTTCAAATCAGAAACCAAAACTCCTGCATCTTTAATATTAAGAAGCCTCTACATTTTTGGTAGAATCTGATATTTCCAAACTGCTGCACTCATGTGTTGTAATTTTGATCATTTGACCCTGTGCCCCATCCACATACAGAAGAGCAACACGAGCTCAACTGCACTTGCATAATGAATCTGTAGTATAATCAGCACAGTGGGTCTATCAACTACCAGAGATCGTCAAGGGCACATGCTATCTGTGTACATTTGCATTATCTTGTGCATGAGATGCTGAATTATTATTTAACAAGTCAGCGTAACTGGTGAGAAAATCAGGAAGATGAATGTGTTAGCATGCACAGCTCATGAGAACCTTTGACAAATGCGTCCAAATTAGGCTGGTAGGACCTCCCAAATGGATTGAGGCGTCAGATGAGATAGAGCACAAAATAGGAAAATTACATTAAAAGGTCAGCATAACTTTATGCATGTTAAAACAGTTTTAAATTCCACTGGCATTATCATCCACAAGCAAGCATTATACACGTTAGGCTAAATTGTATCCGGTTTGATTGGTTGAGTGCCATGAGGACAAATGCAAGAAATTAACCAATCAAACTCAACATCTGTTCCAAATTTCACTCTTTGATTTGCAGATTTACAATTGAAGACGTCATGTGTCAGTAAAACTGAGAGACTGTCAGCATTATGCTCATGCGAGTATGTTGAATTACAGTCATTTCAGCTGTCACATAAAAATAACACATTATTCCTCAGCTTTCAAATCTCAATACACGCTGTGATCTAAAATGTCTTCACAGTTGGTCTGTCATGAGGACCGTTCTCCTCTGTATTCTCCTGGAAAGACTCCAAAATGATGGGGGGAATGAAATGAACAGAAGCGCACAACTTCTCAGCTTAGACAAGATTGGCTTTTTAAATATTTAGTGTTTGTTTACAGCTGTTCCCCTGAGTGGCAAAATGATCTGTCTGAGTGGATTAACGGATGTTTGGGTACAAAATATTAAAGCTCTGAAATGCTCCATTTCCATCTTCCATCCACTGCCCTGATAAAGGCACACACTGAATTAACAGCAGGAAATAAGTAATTTAGCAGGTTATCACAAAACAACGTCTGCATGCATTTCAATAACAAAATCTAATCTTTTGATTTCAAGTGCAATTTAAGGTGATCATTTGAAACCAAGTGCTCTAAGCCAGATGGCCTGCTAATGAACTCTAAAATGATTCAAGCAATCAAACAGGTTTTTGCCATTATCTTTTTTTTCTGAACTGGAATTAAAGACGCAGTTTACACAAGCAGAACATGTCATGCTAGTTCCTTGAGCTCACAACAGAAATACCTTCAGTGATAGCCTGCAAGGCCGTCCGGCAGGGATCCACCTCACTCTGTCTGCTGATCATGGATATAAATCTTAGCCTACGAGCAGATCGCCGCCATCTGCAGGGGTTAAACTTGCCGGAGTGCACCGAGTGGAGTCTGTGCACAACTTCACACACACTCTAACCACAGTAATGAGAATGGACTACAGTTCATTGCGATTGTCACATGTGGTCTGTAAATCGATGTGGTGCTCTCACGCTGTGGCCTGGTGAGAGGATGGGATGTGGAGGGTTTCAGCACTCAATACTTTATTGAGTGTCCTTAAACCATGACGATCACACAAGTACCCTGCTTTGCTTGCGCATGTGTATCATTGCTCATAGACCTCTGTGACATATTAGAGAAGAAATGTCTGAGCAATGTAGCGTGTCAAAAATAACAACCAGTCGATAGCACAAAATGTACATGCACACACACACTTGCACAAACAAACACAAAGGTTATTGAGCACCGAGGGGTTTGCAAACAATGAAGTGAATAAATGACCGTTGTGAGAGTTAGTTGATAATCTGCTCTACACCATCCTTGCATGCGCACAAAGAGACCAGGATGAGGGGATAAAAGAAAATAAAGAGCGATGAAAAAGAGGAGGAAATAGGCTTATAGAATGGGCGGAGAGCTGGTGGAAAAAAAAGATAAAAGTTAATGCTCCACAGAAGCTGAGAGGTAAACAGAGAGAGAGAGAGAGAGAGAGAGAGAAGAGCACAGGGGACAGAGAAGGGAAATGTGCCAATGAATTGGAAGCTGAGATAGACAGGGAGGGAATGAAAATTGCAAACAGGGAGTAAGTTTGTAGATTCGTATGCAGCATGAATGATTAGAAACAGCAACTCGGCGGCAGCGGCTGCGCTGGTGGAGGTATTGGTGGTGGTGGTGCTTCTGTCAGCCAAATGAAATATTTCTCGGCAGTTTGAAGTTTCCAAAGTTTGTTGTGCTCCCATGTGATGTGATCCAGGAGGCTGCCTCTAATCTTTCTTGGAGGGGAGGGAGAGAAGAGAAAGAAAGAAGAAAGGTGGGTAGAAGATGCAAAGGTTGTGGCGGGGGGCCACACAGAAAGGCTTAGGCAATACCACTGAGACAGGTGAGAGGAGCATTGCAACACCGACATAAAACAACTCTGCTCCATTTCCTCTATGCCTTATTTCAACAAGCAACAGAAGATGTAAACCCAAAACTTTGCCAGCACTCTTCTTCCTTTTAAAGTGTGCACTTTGAAAGAGATGCAATAAAACCAAGAGCAGCAGCAGCAGCAGCAGCAGCAGCAGCAGCAGCAGCAGCGGCGGCGGCAGCAGCAGGTGTCTTCAGTGGGAGAGGGAATGGTATGTGTGCACAATACAGTCAGACATGTTTGGTACAAGCCCTTCAGGAGCCTCCTTGTTTTCAGTCTAACAGCGAGACAAATTAGCTCACACCTGGGGGCACTCGCCCATTCTCCCTGTGTCTGTATCCACTCCCTGCAGCCCTCACTGTCTCTGTGGGTCTCTGCGGGTCTCTGCAGCATGCTGTGGTGATTGGGGGTCTGTCTCTCCCAGCTTAATTGCCATGTTATCAGCTCCACTCCTGCACTGCCACTTCGCTCGGGCCTTTCAGTCAGATGGACATGCCAATTACCCCTCCTCTGCACGCACATTTTGTTCTTGCTCACTCACATGGTTTCCTGAGGCTGTGCTGTCAGGTAACATAGCAGACAGCAGCTGGTACAAAGTGGGCAGTTTGGGATGAAACAGGAAGCAAATCAAAGCTCTTTGTAGCCCTCATGCACACATGCAGACAAAAACACACATGAATACACATAAAGTCCCACCAGGAGCTTCTTGTCCAGGCCGAAAGATCCCAAAGGAAGCTTTCTAATCCTCTTTCCCTCTTAATCCTTTACTTTAAACACTTTCATACTGTCTTCATATCTCCTCTTATTCTTACGCCTTCTCTGCTGATTTGCTCATGGTTTTCTCTACCTTTACTTCCCTTTAAAGGCACAGTTCAACATTTTGGGAAATACCGTTAATCCCTTTCTTTCTTTGAGGGGAATTATGAGAAAATTGACACCACTCTTATGTCTGTGCACTAAATGTGAATTTAGAGCCAGTAGGTGAAGATAATGTGCTAATTAGTGAGCTTTAAAGATACTTGCCCTGCAAATTTGTGGGATTATTTTTTAAATCTTTGGACAGAGCCAGGCTATCGCTTTCCCTCTGTTTCTAGTCTTAATGCAAAGCTAAACTAACCATCCCCTGGCTGGAGCTTTATATTTTTTGTTCAGACATGAGAGTGGGATGAACTCTCAAGTGAACAAGAGTATTCCCAAAATGTTGAAATATTCCTTTAATACTCAAGCGAACACACACTACTTTAGTTCCAGAAAAACTAAAGTTTCTTCAGCTCCCTCTGGCAGAATCAGCAAAATATCTGCCAGTTAAAATTGTTCTGGTACTATACAAAAATTATAATAAAAACTTGATTGTCTAATTGGGAAAAAAAACTGTCACAGATAAATTAATTATGGAAATTATTACTCAATTCAAAGCACACAAATAACATTCATATTGTCTTCTACATGTCGAGCCAGTGTCAAATATTTTCTGTTTCTCTGTGAATTTCATCACCTAACACTTATTAGTGTGACTGAAACAGCCACAGATACAACAGTAAATCTCTTGGAAAACACTCGCTACAGTAATAGTCAATGTAATTAGGTGATTTAGAAATGGCTTCCTTTACCCATTTGCTGTGGCAAATACATCACGGCGGCCATCAATGTCAGGTTTTCAAACACTATTAGCTCCCTATTGATAACTCCCCTAATGTTGACTTCTAATGACGCCAGATGTTCCATAGACAACACAGTGAAGTAGAGGCTGCTCTGGGCTCTTCTTACAGACCAATCAATTAATCAACCTCAGTGTGTGTGCGTCCATGTCAACCTGTGCGTGCACTTGCTTGTTAACGCTGACACTGCCACTTCTCATGGCGTGTGCCACGGCAATTTCAGCAGTTCTGTTCCAACACGGCGGTGCCAAACCAGCTCTCACTCCTACTTTCTCTTCCACTCCACTGAACCATGTCCTTATTATCACCCAGCTACTCAGATGTCACAGACAATTGCACACATGTATGGACTCTCTCTCACACACACACACACTTAAACACACTCCAATTATCCCACAGACACATCATGTTAACAATGAGACATTAATAGCACATGCGTGAGCAACCCCGTCTTTCTCTTTCTGTCTTACACACACACACACACATACACACACACACACACACGTCTGTGCCATTACATCTGCTCATATTAATGCACTGGCTGATTGTGGGCCATTTTCACTTTCGATGAGAGAAGACAAGAGAGAAGGGCTTTATTATCCAACCCTTAATTATTTCACTTTCAGCCAAATTAGGTGAACCTCAAGCCCATCCTTCCTGATATCCTGCTGTACAGTAACTGCACTTTGCTGTCACCAATTATGGAGGCCTCTAAACCAGTTCAGAAAGTTTCGAAAGATCTGCCTCATCTCTGCGGATCCGTTTTGAAAAGCTTTTCATTCCATTCATTCTCGACATCGCGATTCTTGCATACTCAATACGTGAGCTGTGTCAGTTTTTATTCCCAGCTAGCTGAAAATCTTTCTCTGTGTCACAGTTAGTGACTCAGCCCACGATTGCCACTGTGCGTGTACAATGAGTGCATAGACTGCATGTAGCTTGAGTTATGTGTGCAGAGGTATGTGTGTGTGTGTGTTTGCTCCTGCCAAGACCCAAAGCCTGCAGAGCACCAGTGACCTGATATGTAGGGCGAGACCAAAACGCTGGGATGACAGCTTAGAGCCCGCCCCCACTAACTCTGACTGACAGGCCTGTAACCTCGGCTGCCTCCCGCGACAATAGTTTGGTCTTGCTACCACTTTAACGTCTGTCATTCCAAGCTCAATGTAACAACTATTTCTGAGGCAAAGTTCTATAAAAGCATCTTTACAGGACTGGAGGACAAGATAAAACCACATGAAGTGGAATGAGAAGAAATAGCTGCTTTTAGGGCAATATATTGAGATGCTGACAGGCTGTTTATTTCTTAAAGCAACTGTCAAAATCTGCAAAAGTCTTACTGTGCCCCAGGTGCATGTACAGAGTCCAAATATACATGTATCACTACAAGCTTTTCGGGTCTTTCAGTCTTATAGCCTTTGTGACCAATGCAGCACTTAAGCAATCACATCCCGCTGTGTCCATCTCCCACTTATATGGGACAAATCCCTCCTAATCCACGGATAAGGTACCACAGCCACATGTCTCAGTGGATTTCAACAAAATCAGGTCAAAAGGGTGCAGACACTAAAAAGAACATTATTGTACACAAAGAGCACACAGTCTATCTTCCCACCACTTGATAAAGGAAGTAAAAAGCCAAATTTAAGGATTAAAGCATCCACAAATCCGAAGAAAAGGAAAGGGGAAAACAATGATATCAAGAAGAATTCTAGCTTAAGTTACTGGTCTGCAGATCCAAGCCAGGAAATATGTAAAATATGATCAGTAGATGTTATATAAGAGACTGACTGGCATCGCAGCCCCAATCTCTGTCTTAGAATGAATCATTTAATAGGAAGTCAGGAGGGGGGAGCATGAGGTAGTGGGTTACATTTAGGCTAAAAGCGATCTCTTCTGCTCAGCCTCCAGGACATTTTCTGGGCTGTGACATCAAAAAAATCAGAGTCAGTTTTCATTTGTGGCTGAAAGACAGAGAATCAGATTGTATGTGCACGCAAACAGGAACCTGCGTGTCACATTAAACTACTCATAAATATCCAAATAGTCTCAGCATGATCTAAATCTCTGCGATATATATTTGCCATGGCATGAGGCATTTCATGATAGTGCCATATGGCTGCTACATACATGGCTCAGTCAGAGCTTCCCCTGGGCTCAGTGAGTTTGGGAAGGAGAAAGGGAAAAGTCTGTGAAGTGAAAATCTCACATTTTTAATGAGCATGCAAAGGATTGTGGGACTAGGGAGATTTTTTTTTAATGTAAATCCATAGAGATATACTATACAAGAGAGAGAGCTGAGAGAGAGGAATGTTGCAGAAAAAATAAGAGCATGAGATGGACGTGAGAATGAAGTGCGGCTGAGAGGAAACCAGAAAAATAGACAACAAATGCAGGAAATGTGTGAAAAAAGCAGCAGTTTTGGGAAAATGTTAATTCCAGAGGTTAAAGAGAGAGTTGAGCTGCATTTTAACAACTCTCTCTCTCCCCAACTCAGCTGTGGAGCTGACACACTGACACTTGGCTGCCTATTGACATGGTAAATTGAGGACCCATTTGAGCAGCACTGTGACAGCCAGCCTCCATAGACCCTGTCAGAGCTGTATATTCACAGGACACTATTACAACACACATCAGGAGACACAGCAGGAGAGGAGAGGAAAGAGAGAGGGAGACATTGGAATGTTCACAAAGAAGTATGCAGCAGGAGGTGAGCCGTATGGAGGTAGGATGATTTTAAGAACGTGTGAAATATAGGCGGGAGGAGCAGAGAGAAACGGAACAGCTAAAAAGCTGATAAGAGCGGAAGACAGAAAGCAAAATTGATTTCTATTTTTGGAAGAGGTATGACCAATGGTGGAATGAGTCTAAAACATGTTCAATTTCAAAGTCACACACACAAACAGTTTTGTATATGCATATAAGCTAAATCCACAGATCATGCTTCTAGATTGCAAGTGGCAATGTAATTGCTTTTGCAGTGGATGAACGTGACTTGTGCTCCTGAGTGCGCAAGGATGTCTGCCTTGTTATGTCTTAGCTGCAGCCATTAGCCATTTGGTTTAATGGGCAATCCGAACCACAGGCTCCACTGACCCCCAGCACTCGGTAGGAGGAGCAGGCCAACCTATTAACAACGAGTGAAAAGCTCCAAGCTTACCCTATCACACGAGGCCACACTTAATTAGACTGTTTGTTCAGCAGACTCTAATGGGAAGGATGGCGAGCGGGGGAAAAGGTTGACTGCTCTCCTTGAAACTGCTGGCTGAAAGACATCTGGCCAAGGACGAGACTGAGGACGTGAGGATATTAGTGGAACACGGCCTTATCATGTTTGGCGCCATCTCATTTTCCCAGGACAGATGATAATGATGGGGAGCAACAATAGACAATATTCATGAATGGTGAATTGAGTGATTATGATTCCACTAACACAATTATTGCCTAAAATAACAGTACACAAATAATTTATCTGAAAGTCGCAAACACACTGATTAAGTTGATTGAGCATGTGCAGGAGGGAGAAACATAACGAGAGGGAGAGGGAGTAAGAGTTAATGTGTATTAAGTCAGTAAGTAACAACAGTGTGGTACATGAGGGATACAACCCCTGTATGAAATTATACCTAATTAGTGCAATCCTTCAGAAAAATTACATCTCTCTTTTTCATCCGTCCCTGCACCCTTTCAGCCCTTCTCCCTTGATCCCTCTCCCTGCACAGAAGGCTAATTAAAGGAGAGAAATTGGATATGGGCCTGTGCGCACTCTAATTCAGGGAGAGGAAGGCGGGGGGGGGGGGGGGGTCGGACCCGGGACAAGGGCAGTGGATCAGAACGGTGAAGCCTTGTCATTTCTGGAGGTATTAAAGGGATGGCAAGGTTAGCAGTGAGGGCAGACCGGATGAGACAGTTGAAGTGCGACGCCTCAGAACAGAATCCAAAATCTACCACACTCCGGTGCTGTTAATCCACTGCTGATTTACACCGAAGTGGATGCTCCTCTTTTACCACTTCATCAATCTCTGAAAGGCCTGTAGGACCAGAGCGTAAATGTTTATCCACTGAATCATCCTCTGTCCATACACGCTGGTTTAGAGGTCAAAACAGTTGGCAGTCTGAGAGAACGCAGCGACAAATCCATAAGATCAATAACTTACTGAATATGTCCTCCATCAGCACCAGCTCTTTAATGGATATTTGACTTTGAATGCAATTGATTATTGTATTACTTGTGAGCACTCTCAAGTGCCCTCATCCTGAGATACCACATTACCACATGGGTTCCGTTAAGGATAATTACTGTTTATTATAATTGTGGTCTTATTTTCATTATTTCCATTTGGCCAAAGTAATAACCATGTGCTCTGCAATTTAATTGATGTGATCCGGGAAACGCATCAGAAAAGGCAAGAAAGGGGAACTGCATCAAGTTTACACATCAAAGGCTGTTTGCAGGGGGAGTACTGCTGCATCCTCCTCAAGTGATGTCACTTGAGGCAGTGTCGTTGGGGCAGAAGACTATAAATTTGAAGAAGAAAAAATCTGCAGATGTGGAGTCAAAAAGACGTAGGTTTACCAGCCTTCTGTACCCCATTTCTGATCTCTGACTGTGACTAGAGGCTCAAAGCTACATTAGCCGCTACTAGCATAGCACACATGAATGTCCAGGTGAACTGTTGGCGGTGGAGTTGCATTGTGCATGATGCTCGTGCTTTCATTTGACAAGAATGAGTGGAATGAAAGAAGGCAATATCATTTGTTTTCAACCACCATGCATCGCAAGTGAGATAATGTTGTAGGTGTTCAGTGCTTTTTTTTTTTTTTTTTTACTATATTGTGCATTTTTATCTTTACTCTTAAATTATTATTATTTACTTTCCATTCACACGTTTGAATTTAACCTTGGCACATACACTTTTTGCACACATTTGCATTGCACATTTTGCATCACATCATTATCAGTAGTATGGCTACTATCTTTATTGTATCTGAATAAAAAGGTGCAAAAAAGTCTCAGTTTAGCCAGATATTTGGAAAAGAAAACAAAGACAAATTGTGAAATTTTTATCCATCATAGTTTGCAGACTGATTTCCTTTGTCAGTTTTGACCTACTGAACTTTGTGCAGTCGTGCCGGCCCATAATTTTCCTTTGCAAGTTGTAATAAAAGTCAAATCCTTCAAGATGTCACTCAACTGAGGGAACTATTTATGAGCACTTTTCCAGTCAAGGCTCTTGTCAAGACATCTAAAGAATTTCAGACACCAGATTATACAAACACTTCCCTGTCTGTCTCCTCTCTCCCTCAGTTCGTTTTGTCTTTACTCCTCTTTCTGCGAGTCTAAAATCCAGCTCAGGCCAGGTGCAGCTGCAGAGCTGTGCTGGATCAGAGAGCTGATGATGGATGACAGGATGATGTGTGTCCGTGTGTGTTCAAGAGGATTCTCCATGCATTATATTGAGTGACACACTTCCTGCTGTGAGGAGGTAGGGGATGATGATGGATAGGGGAAAGAGGTTAACAGCTTGCATGCTCTCTCACATGCAAATATACACATAAGATGGCCGCATAATCCCACTGTGCCACTGCAACCAAGAAGGTTAACACACTATTACGGTATTACTTTACGACAGAGGCCAGAAACACATTTGGCTCCAACACCAATGGCACCAAATGGTCGCGGTCTCCAGCAGGCGACGTAACACATGCCAGAAAAACAACAAAGGGTGTATTTGTCTGTGTAAAGCTAACAACCCACACCCCCGCCTCCCCCATCGTCCCACCCACTGAGGCGCTGGCTCCCCTTCTTCTTCATCTGCATGTTCACACACACAAACATAAACACACACACGGACCAAAACATATGCACATGCACACAGACTGGAATCCTGTGGCATAGCAGGAGCACCCCACTGGAGAGGGGCAATTATTTCACAGTTGACTGAGCACGTGACTGTGTGGCCTGATCTGAAGAAAGGGTGCGTTTGTGTGCTGTGGGGGTTTTGATGAAAGGGTCAACAGTCTAGCGGGTTGGCACTTTCTTGGCTTAACAGCAATAAAGATCCTTAGGTTAACACTGAGGATGTAATTATTTCTAAATAGGAAGACAGGATATCTTGTAGAAGACTACATGCAAGAAGTTCATCATATATTCTCATCCATTAATACTTTTCTTAGAGGAAGCTTCGGTGATTCAAAATCCCATTGAATCATCTTTTACTGTAAGACATGATCTTCCACATTTCTCCACATGTTTGCCCCCTGCCTACTCACATGTCCATCATGTAGACACCATCGACACTCCTACAGCGGGCTATCCACCCACGTGCTCAGAGAGACATGGGGGTGAGATGAATAAATAGCTTGTTTTTGGATTCAGATCCAGCTGTGTGCTTGTCTCCCTGTTTGCCTGTCAGGTTGATGGTGAGCACATATGTCTAGCAGTGCACGGATGGATGGAAGCCACCCTGGGATTCTCTGCACCAGCCCGAATCTTTGGATATCCTGCATGCTGAGCTTGGCCAGGCCTGCCTCTTGGAGTGGACACACACGCACACTCGAATGCCCTCGTGCCTGTTCTTGATGTGAGCAGGAGCCGGACCATGCTGCTTCCTGCTCTGAAAAAAAAAACCCTCCTGGATGTTGTGCACTGGACAATAGAGTGGCCCAGTAGCATCATTTGTATGGCTGCTTATCTCTGATATGACAATACAGCCAGATGTTCTGGGCGATTTAAGCAAGCGTCTGATGAATTTTATCCACTCTGAATAGCCAAACATGGAGGAAACATAATTATATAGCGCGACTCACTGTGCGGCAGGCAGCAAGGGGGAAAATGTAATTTTCCCAGCAATTTACATGAAGATGAGACAAAAAATGTCTATTATACCATTTAAAATGTAGATTACCCCTTGTAATTGATAGTGTTTCAGGCCTGTAGATGGCAGGCCCCCCTAACAATGAAACTGCAACCTCCTGACGAATGCGAATCAATGCGAACATCTCCGATCAGCTATTATTCTGTGCATACCCCACATATAACATCCACAGTTAACAAACTGGGGTCCAGGATGTCCCAGTGCGATGTGGAGAGGTTTGATGTGTCTGTCTCTCTGTTGTAATGATAGAAGGAAGGATGTGTGTGTCTCTTTTTCTTTTCTTTTTTATTACTTTCCTAGCAGCGGTCAACATTTTTCCAGTTCTGTAGAACATTTTGGAAAAGTTTGAAATGTCTGACATTTCCAATAAGTCTGTGCCCTCACATGCATCTATGGATGAGGACTGTTAAGCCTTTGTATATTATCTTTAAAGAGCGCTACAGTCTCTCTCTTTAAAGTGTAAGTGGTACACCACACTGTCAGGGTGGCGTCACTGCCCCGGGCCCTGAGTAAATTAATGATGCTAAAGTAAACTATGGATTAATTATAGATAGCCCAATGTGTCACTCGGCATATATGCATATCTGAGTGTCCTACCTGCAGCCATGCTAATGAAGAGCTAACCTGCTTCAGTAGACAGGGGACAGATGGAAAACACACTTGGCACTACACACATGCTCTCACACGCATTACTGCCCTTAAGCTCACAGACACTCTGATTAGGATTCACTTAAGTTTGTTAGTCTGGAGGAAACACCAGCCAGCCTATCAGAGGAAAGAGAGAGCTGCACAACAACAACAACAACAACAACAACAACAACAACAACAACAACAACAACAACAACAACAACAATAACAACAACAACAACAACAACAGCAGCAGCAGCAGCACAAACAATCCAAAAATACTGCAAGCTTTTGTCCCTGAAGCTGGAGAACTGGGTAATATTTCTCTTAAGATGAGGCTGCATGAATGTGACCTCATCTAATAAAGGTGTTTTAATTTCTAGCATTTCTCTCTTAACTATGGTGACGATTTGCTGCTTTCTTCTGTTTTGTATCGTAATGAAATGAAAATCTTTGGGGTTTGGGCTGTTGATCAGACAAAGTAAGCAATTTGAAGATGTGATCGGGATTTTGGTCAGCAGTTTTTACTTTTTTCTGACATTTAATAGACCAAACATGAATCAGATAGTTGAGAAGGTAGTCATCATATTAATCTGTAAATAATCAGTACTTGCAGCCCGAACACAAACACACTAAAGTGGAAACTAGATTTTCCACTTTTTGTCATAGTCAATTTGTATATACATGGGAATGGTTTCATTTTCTCAGTTTTCAGTTGAGCATCTTTAGGTTTGAAGGTTATATGATGGTTAAATTATGGTTTTTCTAACATTACTGTAAGAAAAATAAAGAAAAACCTCCTTGGTGAAGTCCTGAGGCTCATCCTTCAACAGCATTTTGTCTCCATTATAAGTCAAACAAAAGAGTGAGGAACAAAGACCGCTGCCTCACTGCTGTGTTCCTGAGCTGGTCATTTATCCAGGTGAGGCAGGTGCTGGCCCACAAGTATGATATCAAGCGCAAACAGACCATGACAAACACTTAACTTCTTTTTCCAGTACAGCAAAGAATCTGTGGGCTCCTTAACCACGATGAGTATTAAAATATTCCCAAACATTGCATCATTGAATCGCTTATCTGTAAAAGCTTTTCGGCTCTGCTTTGTGACTGCGTTCATAAGTTTCAAAGTGGATTATGCCAAATTGAAGTCACCCTGACAGAAAATAAACTGTGTCCTAACAGCATCTGTAATCCTGTCATAGACAACTTAGGATAGTTTATCCTGGTCAGGATCATGAAGATCCAGCAGGACAATCCAAAATCAAGCAAATTACAAATATAGTGTCCATACAGCTACACTTACTGGAGCTTAGAGTAAGGCTTTAGCTGAACCACAATTCCTCTTGTAATGCGATTTTTTTTTTCTTTTCTACATAAGCAGTATTATTAAATTTCAGAATAAGCACATGTCCCCATGGTAAGATTGTGAGAATACTGCTGAGGTCTAATGTGAGACATAAAATCTCAAAGTACCGCCAGGTCACTGTGAACTCATTATGAATATGTGGAGCTTATTACAGTGATGGGAATAGTGAGCGCTCTTACCGTCCACAGCCATAGTCGGTCTCAGCGTGTATCTCTCCGTGGTGTCAACAGGACTCTCCCATTCTTCTGCTGCCAGATGGATAAAATAGACTGATGGTGAGGATAAAGAGCGCCTCTTGCCCTCTCCAACCTGCTATGTGAGCATGGAGACAGCTCTCACTGTAGTCGCTCTGAGGGAAAGAAGAAACCTGGATCACACTCTCCCCCTCTGTCGGTTCACGGCCATTTGTTGTCCCGGACGCCGGGACCAGCCCGATATGAAGCGGCTCCTTGTGAATCTCCGCCCCCCTCTCCGTACCTGACCGGCGGCCGGGAGACAAAAGGTCATAACGCCCCGACACCAGCTGTTAACTGGATACAGACGAAATACTGCTCTCTCTCTCTCTCTCTCTCTCTCTCTCTCTCTCTCTCTCTCTCTCTCTGTCTCTCCCACTTACTCTCTCTCTCTCTCTCTCTCACACACACACACATAAACAGGCACACACTCACACCCCGTTTTTATCATTATAGCCATACAGGCTGTACCTGCAATCTTTTTTTCCCCTCATTATTCCAGAAAAGTAAACATTTTTTATTACAAATTTAGAATTTTCACAGAACTGACAAAATACCACAAACAACCATCACCCCACATTAAAGCTGCTGTCATACCTTACACTCTGCCCTGCCCTGCCCCCCCCACACAGACACACACATATACACACATACATTTATTGCATGCAGGTGCTGAGTCAAAAAAAAATATAGGTGTTTAATAAGGACTCCCTTTCAAACAAAAAGTTTTCTTTATTACATTTAAGAGCACAATGAGCCCAGTTTGGCTGTTCGTTGGGTCATCAAGCTGATGATGTGTGTCATTGAATAAACTGTCAAGTCCATCCTGTGGGTGTGGCTACAAACAGAAATGTTGTACATTTCCAAGCCAGACACATTGAAATATATGCTCTGCAAGCCAATGCTGTGTACAGAATCAAATCACACAATCAAGGAAATATGAAAAGTTGAGAATCGTAAAGATTTATTCAAAAATCACCGGAAAAGTAATCAAAATTTAACATCAGAGTAATATCATCAAAAGGGGATTCTAATCTAAATATAAGATCAAAACTAAATTATTGCATTTGTCAGACTGGGTGTAATCCTCCTCCTCTATGTTTTGCAGGCTGTGGTGAGAACAATGTTGATCAGGGCAAAGAGCACAAGCCTCCAAGTTTTCCAGAAAATGTCAGTGTAACAGAGATCTTCTGAAATACCTGCCTTTGAGCCTGATTGAAAGTAAAACACACAAAGCAGTCCCCTGGGGACCCTCCATGAGGGCATTGTATAGCGGCAGCAGTGAAAAGTGCTCTGTGTATACTATGTCATTTTATTTTTGTAGGTTGCAAACTTGCCAACACAAACCTTTGCCTTACATTCACCACGACTTCTCTATGCAAACAAGCTAAATCAAAAGTGAGCCCCCATCTCAGACTAACATAAACAAACCTGCACACATTCATGAATACAGCAAATAAGTCAGCCGGCAAGCTGACAATATGGATCAGCTATACTCTGCAGCTCTTTATGTTTACTTTCAGTCAGACTCAGTGTTAGAGGAGCTCTGCTGATTTTTTTTAAGCTTGTACTACTTGACCCAAAAGTTTCTCATTTCTCTACTGGTATATTGTATTGCACCTCCATAAAGTTGGGAGTCTCACAAGAGAGAGACAAAGAAAACAAAAAAAGAGAGACAAGCTTCAAAAACTCTGCATCCTACAATTTGAAACGATCGTCTCAAGAAGAACAACAGCATCAGTCATTTCAGCAAGTGGCCCAAAATGACATACGTTTACATTCAAGTGATAAAGCCATCTGGGGGTCCTAAAAGGAGGAAGTCGAAGGAGTCATTTTAAACCCAAAGCACGATCTTTCCTTAAACCTAACCACATCATTTTTGAGCCCAAACACAACCAAACCTTGTGTCACATCGTGAAACACAGATAAAATGACATGGTCCTGCTGAGGGGCATCAGATCAGAAAAAAGTGTCATTTTAGAGATCTCAGAGAGCTCGTTCAATTTGGAAGATTTATTGTATAATTCCCAAAATACAACTAAATGTCTTTCATTAGACCTTTCCTGCCTGTTGGTAATTGTTATTAGCACCTTATCTGTCAAACTCCAAACCCTCAGTTCATAATGTTTTCTGCCATTAATCTGAAGTCTCAAGCTTGACCTGAGATAACCCTGATGATGTCACAAAGGTTATGTCAGGTTGGGCTTTATGGCCCAACATGCCAGTGTCTTAAATATTTTGCCTGTTGCTTTTTGTATGATATGACAGCATCCACATTATGCTTTCACATGCCACTGTTGGTGCGAATGTCACAGGGGAAAAGAATGTCAGGCGACGTAGCATAAAGAGCAAGAAAGTCCACAGATGGAGGATGTGGGGTGGATGGATGGATCACATAAACACAGGACTTCTGGTGTTTGTGTCCTGTGTAGAATCAAAAGTCATGCATTTAAACTTATTTTTTAAGGTGTTGGGCTTCATTGAATTAGTGGGAAAGTCAAGAGCATGTGTGGGCTGCCATCTATGCAAACACATGGTCTTTGCACGAACCAGGAAACAGAAACAGGGAAGAGATCCACTGGATGCTTGCCGAAAAAGCCTGAAAACAGCCGTCCCCCTGGTAGACACCCACGTCAGCTGCTATTTGCCCGTCAAACAGCCGAGCTTCACTTCAAAGCGGAGAATTTGGGAGCAAGTTGTGAGCACGTCTTTGTCAATGTAATCTCACAACATACCCAGCTAATTGATTCTGCTGGCATTCAGATGCATGCGTACTGCTCGGCGCTGGCGCTTTTTTGAACAGAGAAAAGATATGTCCCTAAAAGACTTCAAGACAGTCCATCAGTCTGTGTAGGAAGATGAGGGCCCTCCCCAAAGCCAGGCACTGGATCATCAAAGGGTGTATGATGAGGAACAAAGGACTAGCTGGTCCATTGGGGCTTCACTAGAACACATGCTGACTGGGAGTGAAAGCAAACACGCTCAAGCTTTCATACACAAGACACATTTTCACTGACAGATTTCTACCTGATGTTTTATCCTGCTGTCTTATTCTTACTGAAATAGACACCCATGGACATGGACACACGCACACACACAGAGACACGCACACACTCGTACGTGCTCGCTTATACTCTCAGAGACTCAGCTTAATTTAGAAGTGTGCTACTGTGTGCCTGTAAGGACATTTTGTCTTGTAAAAAATTGAGTTAAAGCTTGTATCTTTAATTCAGAGGATGGTCAGTGCAGTGAATAATGAATAGAGCGGGACCTGCAGAGATCAAGGGGTAAGACTTGCTGTGAACCGGTCCTTTGGTTGTCAGGTGGTGGAGACGCAGCATCTAAAACATAAGCAGCTCCTGCAGTAAGAAATGTTTGTACAGTGGCACAGCACAGATAAACATGACTGAAAAGGAGCTCAAGGGAATGGAAAAATGTTCCTGTTTATATTCATTCTTTACCCTGCAGGTATTCATTTTTTACCCTGTAGTCAGGTGTTTCCACTGAGAGTTCAGTTAAAGCGTCTTGTGATAAGCAGCTGCGGAAGAGTAATAGTCTCTCCGTATGGCCTATACATTCTAACCTGGAAGTAACAGATGACGCCATTAAACTTTTATTGTCAATGTTAATACCACATATGGCCTGTCCTCCTCGTGCCAAGAGACCTTTGTTCTGTGGCTGTGGCACATGCATAGAAAAATGCATGACCACACACAAACACACGCCACTTAAACGGTTATATATTTTGGAAAACAACTGTAACAGAAAAAAACAGTATGTTTGCACTGCAAACAGCCAGATTGTGGCTGATAATACAATAAAAAGCAGTGTCTTGGGCTTGTGTAAGAGCTCTCTCTCTCCCTCTCTGTCTCTCTCTCAAGCACTTCCCCAAGAGACATAGAGAAGCTATTGATACTGGAGTGTGGCATCAGCCTTGCCAAAGCTGGTGTCATGGTGAATGGCTGTCCCTGAGCTGGCAGTTAGTAATAATGGTGCCAAATAGGACAGAAACATGGAAAGAAAAGAGCAGTTGAGGAAAGACTCTGGTCTTTCCTCAACTACTCTCCCAACCTTGGGTGCATCTAAATGCTTAGAAACAGAAAAGATTCAAAGAGGCTGGATTTCAATAGAACATAAGCGTTCTCTTCTGCCTGTACTTAATCTGATGTGAAAGAGAGGGCTCTTTCAGGTGAAAGTGAAAGCAATCTAATGAATTCCCACAGGAAGCTATTTGCTCCACTGAGATGAGCGCAGATGATAGAGAGGATTCCACTTTATAGTGTTAAGTTGTGGCCCTGAGCTGTTTTCCGAATCAGAGACCTGGGGGAGTTTTCTGTAATTCTCTGCACATATTGTAGAGAGGTTTCCTTTGAAAAAGCAGTGTCCCCTCTCTGGACTTATTCAGGGCGTGGAGCAAAAGATGACAGAGCCTATTTGAGAGATATATTCCCTGTGCCACTCCCTGATCATCAGGTCTTGTCTCCTGCTCTGCACCCTGTGAGTGTGTGTGTGTGCTTTTGTGTGTACATGTCTGGATTGCATTTGTGCTTTATCTATGTGTGTGCATGTGTATGTATGCACATATGTGCAGGGAGGAAGGGGTGGGAAAGGGAGGTGATTCTCATTCTACTCACTCTCTGATGGTGACCTCACTGTTATGCAAATGCACACAGTGTGACAGTGTCTGAAGCTCAACTGTGGTACAAACACAAATTTTCTCTCTCTCTCTCTCGCACACACACACACACACACACACACACACACACACACACACACACACACACACACACACACACACACACGCACACACACGCACACACACACACACACACACACACACACACACACACTATGCAAGTTGGTTCAAGCATATCTATTTATCTATCTATTGATTTTCCTCATGTCCTGCCTGTTTCCTCTCCTGTAAAACAACATCTTGGCTGAACAAGGAAGAATGTCATCCTGAGCCTGTGGCTGAATGCCATTGATTCCTTTTATACTGTGGTACAAACCCAAATGCTCTAGACGCATGTTTATGTGTGCATGCGTCACACAGACAGAGTAAGAGTGACAGAGATATGATACAAGTGGAGAGATATCAAAGTAAAAATCTGAATAAATCAACAGAGAAACATAATAAATAGAGATGCTTCCATGCTGGCGTACTGCATGATTGAAAGAAGGCATTCACATCCTGTCACGGTCTGTGGCTCGCACAAACATGTTCTGCACCCCCAGTTGATTTTGATTTTGGTTCAAAATGACACGGCATGGATTGGGTCCACTCCACGGAGGGAAAGGTCACAGCAAATCAACACAAATTTATTCTAAGTGATTATCTTTATTCTCTGATGAAACATTTCTCTGCTGATGAGAATGATCTCTTTCAGGATGACAATGCCCCCATCCACAGTATGAAAACTGATAAGTATAAAAATCATGTGAATCTTGTGCCATGGGCTTTGCACTCTTTACAACTCATCACAGTTGAACAGCTATGGGAGATTTTGGACCATCACTCTCCACCACCATCATAAAAACACCAAATGAGGGAATATCTTCTCTAAAAATGTCGTTTCATTCCTCCAGGAGACTTCAAGAGACATGAAAATTCATTCCTTTATTAAAGATTGCTGTAATTTTAGCCCATCTTGATCTCTGCATTTGAATGTAGCTCAAAGCTGGACTGGATGAACAGTTCAGGCTTTTAAATCAAATAACTTCTTTCCACATTGACTGAAAAAAAAGGTAAAGTGGTCAAACTGATTTTTTGTATTCATCAGCCCCTTTGGTGAAGCACTCATTGCTTGCTTGGAGTAAGCGCTGGCCCAGCCTAAAGATATAGACACTGTGCAAAAACCACAAGCTAATGGAAATCGCAAACCCCGCAAGTCAAACAGAAAAAAGACAAGATTTGCACCATCACTCATCATCCACTCTCATCTTGAGTCTCATCTTTGAAAGTCAGTGCCACTCACTCTGGTGGTCACTCTTGTCTTTTGCCACAGATGGTTTCTTTTGAGCATGATTGCTTCGCTATGAGTGATTTATCCTTCTTTTTCTAAGGATTTTCTCTTTATAGGGTTTGGTTTATGTAGATGGGACTCTCTTCTTGGCCACCCAGTTTCTTCTTTTGTTGCAATAACATCAAATGAATCCTTTTTGATCCCTTTAACAGAGCAGATTGAAACAATAAGAACACAAGAATAATCAGTAAAACTACATTTTTTCTAAGTAAAAGTAATAATTTTAATAAATCTTGTAGAAAAACTTGATACACTAAGTGCAACAGAAATATCATCCATTTATGTAACACTACTACTACTACTACTACTGCTTAAAATATAAATATTCATAAAGAAAACAGAAGTGGAACATAGCTTTTTGTTTTAATGCATCTCAGCTGTTATCCACAGCGACTGATGATGGCTGATTTCAGAACAGTTCATCGAAATAATGATTCTCTCAATACGGAGTGCCTTGGCTGAATCAAGACAACACAAAGACAGATTATCTGGCATTAAACAGCAGACAAGAAGGCAGTGCCACATTCACTTCATCTGTATATAAATAAATAAAAGACCTCTTTGCGTTGGGTCTCCAGGGAAGATTCGGTTTGGAGAGAATCCAGGTTTATTTCAGCTTCACACTTCTGAGTACTTTGTTTTATATCCGTCTCTTGTCTCTGTCTCTTTATGAATCTGTGTTTTGCCATCCATGCCTACCCATACTCGAGCAGTGTAAGTCTACTCTCCTCTCCTCTCTGGAAAGAGAAAACAGGGAATGCATCTTGGTCTGATCCACTGTGTCTAAATAACCCACCTAAATACCAGTCTCACTCAAACAGCAGGTCAGGAGAACAGCTGCAGTCAATAATCTCATTTATCTGCTCAGCCATCGGGGAAACAAATCAGCTCCACTTTGGATCACGTCTAGCTGTCAGACTGCTAATGTGAAAAATATGAAAACCTCTGACTAAACCATCCACTTGCTCTCCTGTCTTCTCTCACACCTTGTAAGGGGAAATGTAACATGGCAGCAGGGGGATGCTGTGACATCGAGTGAAAAGTAAAGTACATGCTATTGGAGCTGCAGAGCACATCAAACATTCCTCATCACTGTGCGTTTAATGTTGTCGTTATGTGTGTCTGTAAGTCTCTGCTGTACAAGTCTTCTCCGTCAAACTCAAGTTAAACCCTCTCCATCTTAAGATTATTATCCTGATGAATCATCTCCAATACAACTGACCCACAATGCACTTGTGCCAGGATTGTCCCCTTTTTCTCCTTTGTACAGTGTCTCAGATCCTGCCTGAGACTTATTACCGGACTGTCCTCATTCAAAGCATTGTTGTCGGACTAAGCTCAGCGGATCAATGAAATTCCATTTGAGCATCTGTTGCCCAGAACTACTCTGGTCGGCCACTCCTAAAGGAAGGCCCTAATAGCAATTTACTGTTGTCCTTTCCCAAGGACACTTCCCTTTGTTTTAGAATAACACACAGTTAGTAATCAGCTCTAAATAAATTAAATTAATCCTTTCAGTACTTTCTTCTATGTAGGAAGTCAGGCTTTGTGCACGTAGACTGCTTTCAACTCAGAGTAATTGAGTTTAGCATGTGCGTGTAATAGTGAAAAATGATGATGTCCCTGTCCTATTTTGCTTTTTTTTTTCTTTGCCCACATTGCATTGTTGAATATAATTAGCTAAAATTAACTCAAAATGCAGCTCAGGCGATATGAATGATGTGTCTGTGTTTCTTTGTGTGTGTAGGTGTGTGATGCATGAAAGTATATCAATTAACCTGTCATCTTGACGCATCCCCTCCTGTGGTTCTTTTTTGCAAACAGCAGATTTCGCTCACTGGGCCGTAAATGGGACCTTTGCTGCCATATTCCAGCTTTAAATTCTTGTATCTTATTCTTACTAAATTCTGCTGCATCCGTGCAGCTTCACTACAGTCTGCATTTACCATCACACTATGGACATCTGCTGTGACACATAGGACAGATAGTCCAGTGGTCCTGTCCTCTATCTCGTGTCATATGCACTGAATAAACAGATTACATGGAGTCATGCATCCATGCAAACTGGAACACACATGAATGGATAAACATGCAGAAACATGCAGATCACTCTTTGCTAGCATGGAAATACACACACTATCACACACACACAGTAACCCAGCTGTAATTTGCCTTGTTTATAGAACATTCAAATTCATCAATTACACATTTTCCCACACATCAGTTTATCACCACATCACAAATTAAAGTACTATTCATAAAAATGAGGCATATTATTTTGTGAATCTCCCTAATCCAAAGTGTAATTCTCCAAATGAAGTGATTAGTCTTTGTTAAAAAAGAAATAGGCTTAGCCGTTAAATAATTGTCTTTCAGCTGTGCTCGCAGACAAACCACACTCAAGGCTTACTCTAACACCAAGATTTTTTTCATATTTTTGACTTTAGTATAATAGAAAATAAGATCTCCTGCATTTATTTTGAAAAAAATATCTAAAAAGTGTAATTTCAGTGGAAATCAGACACGTTACACATTATAAATAACTCATTGACATTGACAACAGTCCCTTTTAGTCCTCTATGTCACGGTTCCAGATTGTCTATAATGCAGGCGAACAAGGAGAAATGTTTTTCACACAGTATCTTCATTCTACACTGTCTTTCCAGCTCACAGCTGCATTTACAGGAAGCATTGCCAAACGTTTTATGGCAGCACATCAAACGAAATGATAATAGTACGAACTCTGGCAAGACCACAGTTACAGTAGGCTTCTCTGTCAGACTTCACGACCATCAAGCAGACATCATCTATCTCCTGCTGCCCCTGCCGCCACAGTGATACATTTTAATCTGTGTGCATCTGTGTGGTGGAGGATTCCCACTGAACATGTCTATACTTATCAAAACACACGTTTGCTACTGAAATATAATATACTGAAATGTGGAACTCCTGTTTTACACTGTAGTTGCTACTCATGTATTAGTAACAGCAGAGATAAATGGACCCATTCCTGTGCAAATTAAGCAGGGGACCACATGTGTGGTTGGACCAGGCTCTGAGGGGCTCTCTCACTGTTAATACTGGCCAGTATTACTAATGATTTATTTATCTGTAATGAGACTGATTTGGATCACTCAGCCATGGGTCAGCACTATGATCAGCACACAGATATGTAGATTGTGGCGATGTTAACTGTCTTGCTCTGATTGAACAAAGCCTATGATGTGAATTCAAGCTGCACATTATGCCAGTTTCTATACATGAACACAAAAATCATTCAACCAAAATGAAACGATAATGGAAATAATCAGAGTAAAAGTAAGAGAGGCTGTGTGTTAGAGATGAAATCAAGGCTTGAGCTTCATGTTTAAATTGGCCCTCAGCTGTGAGAGCTATATATTTTCTAATGTGTCTGACAGTCCATTTTCATCATAATATTCTCCTCCCAGGGGTGAAATAATGTCTGCCCTCCAGGCGATGTAAATGAAGAAAAATGTAAAGGCCTGGGCCGAGGATCAGACTGTGGGTTAAGTTAAACCTGATTGAAACTAATTGATGTATGGCTTCACTTCATCTCAAGGGATGACACCCAGAAATGTCACGTTACAATGTAATTACCTTTATTGCAGCCTCCTTTCTCATGTTCAAATGTAGAATCCCCAACATGAATATTTTTTGCTCCTAAGATAAGTTATTGCTCTGTAACACATTAACATGTCTGTCAGAATTACTCTAAAATCACTTGAAATGAATGGCTCAATCAGCTCTATAAATCTAAATATTCTGTGCATGCCCTGAATTCTACTTCAGTATTTTATTAACTGCTTTTACTGAGCACCAGAATTTTCTTCAGTTTGGATCCCATAAAAATGGCTTTACTGTGAAGCATCTACTGATTTTTGTAAATGCAGGAGCCCTGTTAAGCTCTGAGATTATGAAGAGTGGGAATGAATTAATTTGAATAGGGCAACCTTCAGGGTCCGATTGTTTATTCACACAAATGTCAGCTATGTCATACATGCCATGATTTGGGTCACCAGGACCATTTATGACACTCAAGGCAATGAAATAAAATGCAAAATGTAATCACCAGGCCTATTTATATGCATTTGAAATTTGCATTAATGTCCTTAAGACAGAGAACATTACAGCAGAATAGAATAATGTATAAATATTACAGAAAGAAATCCACAAACATAAATGAAGATCTACTTAAGAACTCTCTAGGAATAAGCTACTCCCATACTGTGAAAAATATGATGAAGTTCAGGCATTACACTTCAAAAATATGAAGAATTACATTAACTCACTGCAAAGTACTAAGTCCTTTTAGGAATAGTAATCTATAAAGCCTACAGGCCTACTTTAAATGTGATTAATTGCAATGTTTCAATGGGCCTGTTATTTTTCAGGATGTGGCGCCCTCCCGTGGCTTCTATGAATACAATATATCAATGTGAAACATGACAAATATTCTAAAGAAATCACTCCAACAACACAGTCACAGAGCCAGAGATGGAACATGACCACGTTACATGATTCACATCAACATATAGAACTAAATACTTTTCAAGAGAAGTGAGAAAAAAACATAAATCCGCCTGTCCTATAGGGGCGCTGCTACAAACACCAACGACGGGTCGTAGTGGACCGGGTCGCTGTTTGCTGTAACGGAAGTACGACTGTTGTTTATCCGGTAGCGAGTCTGCTCGTCGTTGCAACGATGGCCAGTGGTGGAGGAAAGCAAGCACCGAAAATTGTCTCTAAACAAAATGCGGGAGGCACTGGGGCGGCGGGGGCTGGTGGTGGCCCCCCGATAATGCCCCTCGCCTCTCCGCTGATGGGGAAAAAGAAGAAGCCGTTTCTGGGGATGCCCGCTCCGCTGGGCTACGTTCCTGGTCTGGGCAGAGGGTAAGCTAGCACACCAAGCTATCATGCTAATTACCAGTAACGTTAGCTCTCAAGCTAGCAAGATAGCTGTACCTTGTAGATGAAGTTGTTGATTTAGCAAACTATCCTGCGTTGTAATACCCTTATTCTGGAAACTGAGCTCAAGAGAGAAGACACCGTAACACCCTGTATTAACTAGCTAATTAAGTGAACCAAGATTAGCTCGGTCTCGTCTGTAATGTCAAATAGGCTAAGCTAAAAAGTGGCAAGCATCCCAGTTGTTAACCGTACTTGCTGCATGCTGACAGTTTGCTACAAATAGAGCTTTATGTGAAAACCTCCGCTGGTCACTTACTGATCATTTTGCTGGCAAACTGGTTTAAGTGCCCGACAAGGCAAATGAATTACCACTAATTAGTCAACCAACAAGAATGATCAAAACGTGGTTTAAAGCCAAAATTAGCTTGTCAGCTCACCATCATCTGCTGGTTATACATCGAGCATCCCAGTGCATGCTCATCACAAATCTACATGCGTTTATTTGTGTTACATCTGAATGACTTGCTTCTCTTTAGTGCAACTGGTTTCACCACCCGATCTGATATTGGTCCTGCTCGTGATGCCAACGATCCAGTAGATGACCGACATGCACCCCCAGGAAAGAGGACGGTTGGGGACCAAATGAAAAAGAACCAAGATGATGATGATGAAGATCTGAACGACACAAACTATGACGAGGTGCCTAGGATTAGACTGTGTCTGGCTGTTATTTGATGTTTATTTGTTAGCAAGAACTCAATTCATTCACTCAAAATTTAAAGTTGACCAGACATGATAAGTTTGCCTATAAGATATAAGCTGTCTTCGGTTATGCTAAGCACATTATGATGCCTTTTTTCTTGTAGTTTAATGGATACGCAGGTAGCTTATTCTCCAGTGGGCCCTATGAGAAGGATGATGAAGAAGCAGATGCTATATATGCAGCATTGGATAAGAGGATGGATGAACGACGCAAAGAAAGAAGGTTATTAAAAAAAAGTCTTATTTTTCCACCTCAGTTTTACAGAACAAGCACACCCTCCCGAGTTTTACACAGTGTATTCATGTTTGACACCCTGTGCACTTTATACTGCATGTGAGTGTAATTTAGCCTGCTCTCCTGTGTATTTTCAGGGAGCTGAGAGAAAAGGAAGAAATCGAGAAATACCGTATGGAGCGGCCCAAAATCCAGCAGCAGTTCTCAGATCTAAAGGTACAAAGTTGCACATGATATGCCAAACTATTGCCTTTCTTTTTCACCTGTGATCACATTGATTTATCTTCTACTGTCCTCCTCTTACACCTGTACATAAAATATTTGGCACTATTTGGTACAAAAACCATATTTCCCCAACCTAATGTAACTGGGTTTTAGAGGTTTTCACAAGACAACAACAGTATGCTGCCATAAGTCTGTTACAAAGGAACCACAGATCTCTTTGCTGAATCAAAAAAAAGGAGGGGAAAGCTGCACGCTGACAACAGTAACAATTTTATTTACACTTTCAACACATCTTTGCATCTTAGCACTTAAAATGAATTTGTGCTGTGAACATATGCTGCCTCTCCAAGTTGATTCACAATTCTCTTGCATGCTTATTTATTCTCTCTTTTCCATCTCTTCACAGAGGAAGTTGGCAGAGGTGTCAGAGGAGGAGTGGCTGAGCATCCCTGAGGTGGGCGATGCCAGGAACAAGCGCCAGAGAAATCCCCGCTATGAGAAACTCACCCCTGTCCCCGACAGCTTCTTTTCCAAACACCTGCAGACCGGAGAGAACCACACTACTGTTGACCCTCTGCAAGGGGTCGGTATATACACAAACACATTCACATACCTCAGACATCCACAGCAAACATACATCACCAAAAACACATGATGTAGTTTCAGCCTGCACCAGCAGGAGTCAGGATATCTCACTGGAAAAGAGTGACTGCACAGTTAATGCAGTTTGCAAATACTTCTTTTTAGCTTGGAGGTCTGAACACTCCTTACCCAGGAAGCATGACCCCCGGCCTGATGACACCAGGGACAGGAGAGCTGGACATGAGGAAAATCGGTCAAGCCAGGAACACACTCATGGATATGAGGCTCAGCCAGGTAAGTAATGATCATCCTTTACCCTGTTCTGTCATTCCTACTCCACTGTCTTCATTCTGATACACAGGATTAATTGTTTTCTCTTACCTGTTTCTGTGTTATATTTATCCTCAGGTGTCTGACTCAGTGAGTGGACAGACAGTTGTTGATCCGAAGGGTTACCTGACAGATCTCAACTCCATGATCCCCACGCATGGAGGAGACATCAGGTAGAGACACAAGTACCTGTTGGGTATTCATGTTAATTGTTTTCTTGTATGAGTGTGTCTTATACATCTTTGCCTTTGCATCTTCAGTGACATCAAAAAGGCTCGTCTGCTGCTGAAATCAGTGAGGGAGACCAATCCTCATCACCCACCTGCCTGGATTGCCTCTGCCAGGTTGGAGGAGGTGACTGGCAAACTGCAGGTCGCCAGGAACCTGATCATGAAAGGCACCGAGATGTGCGTTAAGGTAAAGGACGTGGGACACAAGGACATGTCATTCGCTCAACCAGACCATCGGCTTGAGTAAAGTTTGTTGATTTGTTGTTGGTTGATGTCATACACTTAAGCTGTTAAGTTAAATAACATAATACTGTTTACCTTAGTCGAAATGGGGAAAATGGTGTTTGCCTTCAGTTGATAGAAGCATGTCTCTTTCCAGAGTGAGGATGTGTGGTTAGAGGCAGCCAGGCTCCAGCCCGGTGACACAGCCAAAGCCGTGGTAGCCCAGGCTGTCCGCCACCTGCCACAGTCCGTCCGCATCTACATCCGAGCTGCTGAGCTGGAGACAGACGTCAGGGCCAAGAAACGAGTCCTCAGGAAAGGTAAGGCTCCCAGATAATACCAGTTGTAACACGAAATGGAAAAAAACGACAACTTCATCTTGAAGTAATGCTTTTATCTTGTTTTCCTGTATGTGTAACATATTGTGAAGTTGAAACCTAAAGTTGATGTTTTGACAAGCCACATTGAAGGACACAACAAATATTTCAGTCATTGATCAATGATTATTACTTTGATTATTAATTTGAAAAAAAGAAAACAGCTAAATTTTGTTGTTAATTTGAGAAACTCTTTCAAACAACTTTGCAAGGCAAGTACAGACCAGGCCACTGCAATAAAAACATTAAACTGAATAAGTGACAATTGGGCATGCAGCCATGCACTGAGAGTAAAAAGGAAATGTAACTTATATCTATTTGATGAGGCACTTCTTAAGTTTCCATTGTGAAGCAATATACGATTCACTTTAGACCATCTCTGACGAATAACATGAAATATTCAAAAAACTTACAGTATACTGCAGTGTCTCTATTACCGTCTCTAGTGCTCACCAAATCTGTCTTCTCCAACAGATTTGTGTCTGTTTTTTATGGACAAACAAATGTTCACAAATTAATTACAAAAGTAAGTGACAGAAATATCCTCCTCTCTCCTGTTTGTGATGGATCAAGCTTTATAGGGAGCATTAGTTTGATCGTTTACTTTAAAATAGCTTCAGTAGGGGCCCGGTCAGATTGATCCACCACAAAACAGAGAAAGCAGACAGAAGGCATTTCTGTCTGTTATGTTTATGTATTAAAACCAGACAAAGGAGATGGTGTCATTTCCCATAGTTCATCACCTGAGCTACACAATGCTCAGCACTACCTGTCGTAATGCCCCCCACTTTAGGAGATATTCTCACAGTGCTTGCCATGCATCATAACCTAGACCCAACTAATCGATGATGAAATTTATTGACAGCTATTTTCATAAACTGTAACGGTCGATTTAATCCATTAGTCGTTGCAGCTTGAGACACGTTGCTGTTATGTTGGTACGAGGAAAGTTTTATGTGCCTTCTCAGCAGTGCATACATGCGTCACGATTTCCCTGCCAAAAGGAAGACACTAATTTCTACTGGGCAGAAATTCAAAGCCAGTCTCCATCTGTCCATTGTCTCGTAGAAGCAGCCGCACAGAACTGCTCACTCCCTGCACACTTAAGATTGCATAAAAGATTTCATCAGTGTTACATTTGGCAGCTGTGGTTCTGGCTTCTCGTCAAGGCCTATTTGCACCATCATGTCAATGCCCCGACACACACACGCACACACACACACACGGACATACACGCACACCAATATTTCCCAGCAACATACCCCATTGACAGAGATGGATGGGGAGCTTCCTCTGTGGAAGAGCTTTCTTTGCCTCTACATGTTCAGTTGCCTCTGCTCTACTTTTCTAAATTACATACACAGCACTCTGCCTTCCCATACACACACTGTTGAACTTTACTAGTATTGCAGGATATGCTGTTGGGTGTTTGTTTTTACTGATTGTGTGTTTACCGCAACTTCTAGTGTCTCCATTTCCTTTCTTGACACTGCACATGATGTGTTGCCAGTGTAAATATAATTAAGTGGATTTTCAGTAGTCTGCTTTTTCTGTTGTGCCAGAATTGTCAGTTGATTAACAGCAGGGTCCAAGGATTTTCCTTTTTTTTTGACAGTTATTTGCCTTGAGCAACACAGAAGAAAGCTGTCAATATAATGTCTTAACACTCGTAATTGTTACCTTATGTAGCCCTTGAGAACGTGTCCAAATCAGTTCGACTATGGAAGACGGCCGTTGAGCTGGAGGAGCCAGAGGATGCCAGGATCATGCTGAGCAGAGCTGTGGAGTGTTGCCCCACTAGTGTGGAGGTACGCTTAGGTCATTTCATTCATTTCAGACGAACGGGATGTCACACACTGCAATACAATATTTGAACCTTTGAAATTTCCTCTATATCTTACTCTCTCTGTCTGTTCTCTAGCTGTGGCTGGCATTGGCCCGGTTAGAGACTTACGAGAATGCCCGTCGTGTCCTGAACAAAGCTCGAGAGAACATTCCCACTGATCGTCACATCTGGATCACTGCTGCCAAGCTGGAGGAGGCCAATGGTAACACTCAGATGGTGGATAAGATCATTGACAGAGCCATTACTTCTCTGCGCGCCAACGGTGTGGAGATCAACAGAGAGCAGTGGATACAGGTTTGTTGCTGCAGCTTTGTGAGAGAGGGAGTCGCATTTCTTGCAGCTGTTTATGGCAGAGGGAAGCTACCTCTGCAGAATATATAATTGTGTTACCTTAGGTGGTAAGTCATTAATATAATTTCAGGGAATTATATTAAGGAAATCTTCAAGGTAAAAGAGGACAGAAGCAGTATTTTAAACAGCAAAGGCCATATATTTAATGGGTAACAACATGTTTTAACAACATGATTTGATTTGATTAGATTTGATTTGATTTGATTGCATTATATTGAGAGGTGTTTCTAATCTCTCATGGAGATCAGAAACACTACATATCTGAATAAAACTTTAATTTGTAAGGTCCAACAAGGAATAATTGTGCCTTTAAACCTTGGTGTTGAGGGAATAGAAACTGCATCATGGGTTTGGCAGCTTTGATATCACGCCAGCATACTTTGGCACAGCTGGTCTCTGCTATTTCATCTGGGTGCAACAGAATACAAGCCAGCACTGTGACTGACATTTTGTTTAGTGCAGTTCATAGTTGTTTTGCAATCGTAAGCCATCGCTGCAATCTGCCTTTTTTTTCCTGCCTAGCTTTTTCTACCTCTGGCAAAGTATGTGGTTCTTGTGGTAGGTTTGTCCAGGCCATTTGCCAGCACTCAACCAAACACCGACAACAGATGAACTTTAATATGACGGACTTGGCAGAATCCTTTTGTGTATAATGGGAACCTGAGCTGATCCTTTGTTCTGCCCACAAAAATCATCTCTCATGACCTTTTAGAAATTGCTAATTATGTGTGAACTCAACATCTATCAGTAATCTAGTTTCATTTAGGGCTTTGTGGTCTCAGTGGTAGAAGATTTTATGTTTCTGGTGTGTGTTCATTTCCCTTTAAATGGCTCCATCATTCCAATGAACTTACTGAGGCCATACTATTGGGGTCAGTAGTTCATGCCTTAACTCTCTTGCATTCCTCTTCAGTGTACCACCCCCAATCTCTTTCCTCCTAAATGTTTGTTCTTGCCCTGTAGGATGCAGAGGAGTGTGACAAAGCAGGCAGTGTGGCTACCTGCCAGGCCGTGATAAGGGCTGTCATAGGGATCGGCATCGAGGAGGAGGACCGCAAACACACCTGGATGGAGGATGCAGATAGTGTGAGTACTATATATGTATGCATGTATGTAGTTATTTTATTTATTCCTCCAGAACCTGACAGAGGTCTTTCACATACTTACTTGCTGTCAGCGTTTAATTTAATTGAGATGTTTGCTTGTTATGTTTCAGTGTGTGGCCCACGGAGCGCTGGAGTGTGCCAGAGCCATCTATGCCCATGCTCTGCAGGTGTTCCCCAGTAAAAAGAGCGTCTGGCTTAGAGCTGCATACTTTGAGAAAAATAATGGCACCAGGTGACCAGATTTGGTTTCTAAACGTAGCAAACAGCAGTCAAATGCTGACTTAAGCACGTCATTATTTGTCAATGCTGTCATAAACATTCTGTTTTTCTCTCCTTTCCTTTTCTCTCTGTTTTTCCTCACTATTGTGCTCTACCCCTCCATTGCTCTTCCACGCCTAACTGCATCTCTCAGGGAGTCTTTAGAGGCCCTGCTCCAAAGGGCTGTGGCTCACTGTCCCAAGGCAGAGGTCCTTTGGCTGATGGGGGCCAAGTCCAAGTGGCTAGCTGAGGATGTGCCTGCAGCCAGAAGTATCCTCGCTCTGGCCTTCCAGGTGATGATGAGGTTATGCATACTTTGCCTTGTCCATGTAGTATCCCTGTGTTCTCCCCTGTCCTGTCTCACACTCTATCTGTGTTCCTCTTCATTTTCATTTTCCTCTCTAGGCTAATCCAAACAGTGAAGAAATCTGGCTGGCTGCTGTCAAGCTGGAGTCTGAGAATAATGAGTACGAAAGAGCCCGTCGACTGCTGGCCAAGGCCCGCAGCAGTGCCCCGACAGCCAGGGTGAGTGTGTATGTGTGTGTCTTTGTGTGGATTGTGGTAGAGACAGAAAAGAGATGTTAACCACAAAGATGGATGGAATAAACACACATTTCCCACATTTTTTGGCTATTCATTTGTGCTGGGGAAGATCGCTTGTGTGTTTGAACTGTCCTGTCCTTTTATTCTCCAACTGCCGTTCCATGACCCTGTGTACCAGCACAGACAGCCTGTTTGTCATTGTTAAATGTTGGTGTGAATAGAGCTCTGACCCGTGGTTTAGCGGCAGCTTGATCATCTGCTTTTTTTCTTGTCCAATTTTAAGCTAGCTGTTAATAGTACGTTAATAGTGCATTGTACTTGAGGTGTCTTCTACAAACATTCTGTGTTTCTCAGGTTCAGGCTTGCCAGGTTTCTACACCTCAAAACAGTCAGCAGTACTTAGTTTGACAGATGCTGTCAGGAGTGCTTTTAAACTATCACTCTATCAGGTGGTCTGGCTACCCACCCTTCAGTTGTCTGTATTGTATTTGCTGACAGATATGAGTAAGAGAGCCTGCTAAGATGTTAGCAGATTGTTCTGTCAGATAAGACAACTATATGGTGTTAATGAAGCAGTTCAGCAGGCTAGGGCATAGTAGGCTATGCCCTAGGAACCTGGTATTTGAGACATTTGAAAGCAGGTAAAGCGTTTCATAAATTGGTGCCGCAAGACACGTATTTCAAATTGTTTTTCAACAATAGTAATATATGCCAAGTATATGGCAAGCCCAGGGGAATTTAAATTCATGGTTCCTGTTCATACAGATGTTTTGGCTGAAAGTGTGAATGTTTGTATGTGTTTTTGTAATCTCTACAGGTATTTATGAAGTCAGTGAAGTTGGAATGGGTGTTGGGGAACATAAAAGCTGCCCAGGAGTTGTGCACAGAGGCCCTGAAACACTACGAGGACTTCCCAAAACTTTGGATGATGAAAGGCCAGATAGAAGAGCAGTGTGAAAACATGGATAAAGCCAGAGAGGCCTACAGCCAAGGGGTGAGGCTTTGTTTGGGCAAGAGGACCAATGGAGTTACATTTCTTGGCCATATGTGTTTTTGGTGAAAATGTGTGTTTCCCCGATAACTCTAAAAAGTGGCCAATGACTTCTTTGTGTTGTAGTTGAAAAAGTGTCCCCACTCCGTGGCCCTGTGGTTGCTGATGTCTCGTCTTGAAGAAAGAGTGGGCCAGCTAACCAGAGCCAGAGCAATCCTGGAGAAGGCGCGGCTCAAGAACCCCCAGAGCCCTGAGCTATGGTGAGAAAATGTGATTGACACTGTCTGAGGAAGAGCTTTAAATGACCGTGTGTCACCCGTATAGATATTGTGTTTAAAACTAGTCAAGTCCTAAACGCTTTTTTACCACATTTATTAAAAAAGTGGAAAAAAAGGTATAAATGTGTCCCTTTTAAAATGATGTGTTTGCTATCCCATTAACCAGGTTGGAGTCGGTCAGGCTGGAGTTTCGGGCTGGACTGAAGAACATCTCCAACACACTGATGGCCAAAGCCCTGCAAGAGTGCCCCAATTCAGGTGAGAATATGCTGTATTCCTGCTGTTGGGGGAAATTGTTGGGTCTGTAATCTCAAGTTCTGTCTTACCCTGTTCACATTTCCTTCCTACAAGGTATCCTGTGGGCTGAGGCGGTGTTTTTGGAGGCCAGGCCCCAGAGGAAGACTAAAAGTGTTGATGCTTTGAAGAAGTGTGAACATGACCCCCATGTCTTGCTGGCTGTAGCCAAGTATGACAGCATTTTTTTTCCACTGTTTTCTACTCTCCATCTCAGTTATAAGCTCCGCTCTCAATGCAATGCTTAATCATACTGAATATAATTTTCTCTGTCTCTGAAGTTTTGCCTTTAGGTGTGATACTTGAATTATTGTGTATTTCAAATGTAATGCTGTCAACACATTTTAGGTTGTTCTGGAGTGAGCGCAAGATCACTAAAGCCAGAGAGTGGTTCTTAAGGACAGTAAAGATTGAGCCAGACCTGGGAGATGCTTGGGCTCTCTTCTACAAGTTTGAGCAGCAGCACGGCACAGAGGTAAGGATCTTATTGTGTTATCTGTCCTTATTTGGGTATGATGGGGTTTATTGGGATGACTAAGTCCTGTCAAGTTTATATGGTTCACTTTTGATAGGTACCTCCTGCAGTCAGATACAAGTTCACTTAATCTAACTTTGGTTTATCAGAGTAGTAACAGCTATGACTGTAGGCGACAGCTCATGCTCTCATTGTATCATTTACCATTAAACAAATGGTGCATCATTAAGGGCCATTATGGACAAAAGACAACGCTGTTTAGGCAGAGGAGTACATCTAAAAATAAGCCTTAAGCAGCAAATTTTCTATCCAGTCTGTGCATTGTGTTATGGGTATCTAACCTCACTGTTCTGCATCCATCAGGAACAGCAGGAAGAGGTGAGAAAGCGCTGTGAAAACGCTGAGCCCCGCCATGGAGAGCTGTGGTGTGCCGAGTCCAAACATGTCCTGAACTGGCAGAAGAAGACAGGAGAGATCCTAGCGGAGGTAGCCAGGAAGATCAAGAACACATTCTGAGGTGGGGGGAAATTTGGACTGAATACACCTGGAAGACTGCAGGAAACAGCTGTGGACATGCTCACTTCGTGTTCTCTACCAGGACTTGCTCATCTGTGGCAGATACAAAGTGTTCACACGTACCCTTTTTCATGCTCTACAATGTCATGTTTTACAAAATTGAACGACAGTGTGTGACAGTTCTTATCAACAGAAAATGATGCATTGATGTCAAAGTGAAAACAAATCTCCACAAATTTGAAAATAAGTACCAATGCAAAACACCAAATCACTGATTTCACTCTTAAAGTGAATAAGTAGTAGCAACAGAAGATTTTGTGCATACGTCAGTGAGGTAGCAGTGGGAATGTCTGTGAACTGCAGTTGTTAAATGAGGTCTGGACTTTGACTCGGCCACTCCAGGACGTTAGTATTGTTGTCTTTAAGCCATTCCTGCTGCGAAGCTGTGGCTTTATTTTTGAAGTCTTTGTCTTGCTGGGAGGTTAACTTTCTCCCAGGTGTGCTTGCACACTGTTGCAGATTGTCCTCTGGGATTTCACTGTATTTTCCTTACTTCCTCCACTGTGTTTTGGTCTCCCCTCTGACAAACACTCGCTCAGATGTTAGATGAGGGTTTTTTTTTTTTTTTTCTTCTCTTTTCTCTACTTGCAACACTGCCATGAAGCTGCACCTGGTGAATCACCCAGGCAACAGTTGTTTGAGTCAGAAGAACTGAAGCAAAACACAACTATCCTAGTGAAGTGCTGGCTTAATGCAGATCACAAATTTAATTTCCTCATCTGACGTGGCGGTGGCAGACATCTTGTTATGTAAACCCAGCCATAATGACCCATGTTGAATACATGTGTTAACAGGTCTCTGCTGTTGGCCCACATCGTGTTTTGTTAAACTGCTGCACAAGCTGTCTACTCAGGCACATGCACTGTAAGCAGCTTGTGCTTCTGTGCATCCATGCGACAGATAATGTGAATTCTTATAATTGGCTGCAATAGTAATGCTGTCAGTGTGTCATAAAAGGGAACTGAAAGGCATTATTTTGTTTCACTTTTGTACTAAATTTGGACAAATGTGTTGATTTTGGTTCACTTTTACAGTATTTTCATGCTGGTTGGTGTCAAAATTCTAATTTCAGCCATTGTAGCTGTTGTGAAAATAATAAAAGGAAACATGAAAAAGCAAAATGACGACTAAAAACAAGCACTGAAACCAAGAAATGTACAAAACACATGTTGAGTCCACCTTCATAGTGTGTTTGGGCTGAACTCTCTGTTGTGTGATCAGTTATTATCATCATTGTAAAAAAAGAAAAAAATATCTTCATTTTATTTTTGAGAAATTTTCTTTGTCTATCTTGAAAGAGGTCCAGAGTTGACAATGTCTGTTTAGCAGTGTATATAAACTCCTTGTCAGGGGCAATGACATATTTTCTCATGTTGTAGTAATGAACTGCTTTTTTACTTAGTTTTGCTCGAAATGTGTTTAAATTCTTTGCAGGCATCCAATAAACAAAGAACATAGTAAACTGCATCGTTCGCAATTTCTGGTAAACACGTCGAATAATGAAACGGTTTGTTGAGAATTGAATGTCAAATCTAATCATGAGCCACTTTCTGTGTGAGATGTGTTTTCCCGGACATTTCAGTCCAACAGTTGTACCCACACTAATCCTCCCATGCAGATCCCATGCACGCTCAGCGGTTTGATTGTTCTGTAGGGGATTTCTATGTAACTTTGTACCCTCTTCTTTTGCTCAAATGCGTTTAGATTACAGTATTAAGCACATTTTCCCAACATCATAACCATTAAGCTCCGTTTCATTAATTCACTGGTTTTCTGTTGCCCATTCCATCCCCACTGAAACCACCCACTCTGAAAATGTAAACCTAAACGGCGCTTTGAAATATTAACATTCACCAAATGACACCCGCTCTTCACACCACTCCTTCGTATCTCGTCTTCCCAACAAAACCGAAAGGATGAAGGCGAGTGATTGATTGCAGAAGTTTTCCTCGACTTGATAGGACTAGAGTTAAGTGATGTCCTAAGATCATCGTCAGCAATCCATGACGGGTAAGGAAATTGGAGCAGCAGTGCCTTTGCTGATGTTGGAAACCACGGAGCACAAAATCGGAAGTCTCCCCGCCATCGCGTTAACTTATCCGCCAGAGGAAGTCTGACAATACTGGGGGGGGAAAGCATTTGGTGGCGATGAACGTCGGTCCGTGGATCTCCCTGCCACTGATACAGATGGCTTTGCTCGTCTGAGGATCCTGCAGCAGAACATGATAAATGGTACGTGTGGTTTTCGCATCTGGTGCGTATTTACGCAGGAGATGAGCTGATAAAGAAATAGAACTGTACTCGCATTAGTCACGACTGCATGTGACGCAAACAGCTGGAAACTAACCTATGCTTTAACGCGCGGCGCGTCCGACCAACTCAACAATGATCATGGTCTGTTTTAACCTGGAGTGCGCTCTTTACATATCATCCTCTGTCTTTCATAGTGTCTGACCGGAGCTCTACTCCGTAGTGTCCTGGTGGTTCTCTTGTTGGCCAGCTCCTGTGGTAAACGTAGATGCAACTATAAGGAAATCCTGGGCTCCTACAGAGAGGTCATCTTCGTTGAGCTGCAGAATCTGGTATGAGAACGTTTTGCAGATGTTCCTGATTGATTATGTGTGACTTTATCTTAGAGACACGCTCAATTTTATTGATTTATCCTCTCAATTAACCGGCACGATGTAACAGGTCGTTCATTCAGTCAGTTGCAGCTCTAATCAAACATATGGGAGCAATGCTTCAGTGTCCTGTGACAGGCTGCAGTTCTCCAGTGCTTGCCACACTGTACATGGCTATTTTTTTCCTCTTTTGAATGTCAGACGATTTTAATTCCCTCTAATAAATCCATATTTGGTTATTGTTTTGCAGAATTTGACTGGTCCGTTTAATACCCCCAAAGAGAGAGACCCCTGTCCCTCAGGAAAGGTAAATGGCACTACAGTACTTTCAGCACCATGGACAGGGTAATATTGACTCCTAACAGTTTGTCCTCATTTGTCCTGATACTGTTATATTTTCACAAGAATCTGTCATGTAATCTGCCCGTGTGGCTGCCTTACATTAAAGATTTGGGAAATGCAAAGGAAGAATCTCCCTGAGGGAATTATGAAGTGTAACTAAATTTGTTGTATAGTGCCATCAACATTCATTTTATTCGCATGTTGCACTCCTGTCTCATGGCAGGCACGTCGCATCCTGGTTTCCATCTATGGTATGACGCACCAGGTGCGGTGTCAGAGGAGTGGCAAACAACAATCTGACCTGGAAAAGCCACTGGAGAGCATGGAGCAGCTCATTGTTCACAACTGCAGCCCTGATTATCTGGTGAGGAGAAGGACTGGAGAGAGCTATGCTCTAGCATTTTTGTTGAATGAATATATCCAGTGATTTTCAAACAGCAACACAAAATTGCTCCACCACCTCTAACAAATCTCATACATAAAAGAAACAAATAAAGGTTGGGTCGGGGAAATGGTTTTCAGATTGTCTGATCTATACAAAGGATAAATAAACATCGTTAATGATGTGACCCTTGACAAGAACAGCACTAAAGCAGATCAGTAGATAAAAGCCAACATTTTGCTGCATAACAATACTTGTGGTTGTATGCTTTCAGGGGAGGAAATCCTCTTGTTCAGCTGTCCAGAAAGTGCGAGGAAAGAAGAGAAAGAGGATCAGGTTAATCAAAGTTATCAAGGCACTGATCACTTGTTGGCAGAAACTTCAGAGTGTCTATGTGCTCTCAAAGTAGAAAATGTTTTGTCTTTCTGGTTCATGTAAGCCTGTACTTTCTCAGACAGACATCAGGTGAATCTCCAGACAGTTCACTGTATGACAGAGGATGCTGTATGGCCAATGACCGACTATATTTAGACTGCACTGTAATGAATGTTTACTGCTGTCAAGTTCTCAGTGTTTTGTGTCCTAGAACTACACCAGACTTCACACGTCAGCATTGCTCCTTGTTTTATGGAATAGTTTTATAGTAACCACAGATAAGCTAAAATATCCACAATGCATTCAAATACATTTTCCAAGGTCTCTCTAACAACCATGTTTGTCTTCGTAAACCATATGTCATCGTACACATGAAATGTCCTTCTGTCAGTTGTGTTTTGGAGTGTATGCAATATAATCAAACAACCTTTTTAAAATGTCTGATCTGATCTGACTCATACGAAGTCAATGGTACTGTGATTATTATTATTATTATCATTATTGATGGTGATGATGGTGGTATAGGTGTAGTATTAACTACAATAGACCCTTTAAAAAGCATCTTTATTAATGCACATCGAAAAGAAAGTAACATGATAATAAATGATAAAGAACTGGTTCAAATTACGTAATAGAGCAAGACTTTATGTCACACTTGACCTTTTTTTTTTACTGGTTGCTGCTTTCAAGAAATAAGATAATTTGAGAACTATATATTGCATTTATCCAGTATAATAATTAAGTTAATCTTTTGGAGCGACATACCAGCCGCACACAAAGTAAACAATAGCTCTGTGCTCTCGGTGGACGTCCTCGGTAAAGCTCTTATTACTATGGCAGCGGAACACTTCTAATGCGGCACTGTTTCCGTACGGAGCAGAAGATATGTTGCACAGCCTCGACCAAACGATTTCCTAACGTTAGGAAACATCAACAACCAGCTACACAAGGTATCGTTGTGGAAAATTCGTATTACTACTGGCACCTTTGCTCAAATGTACGTTTTAAACCGTCTTATGTCAATGTATTTTTTCCGTTACATTTTTTCGTGTACGTTTTTCTGAAACAAATAATTTGTATTGATCTGAAACGTTAAAAAAAAGCAACATCACCGTGTTAACTGTCGGAGGTAACGCTTACAGGTTTGCGTTAATCACACTGAATGTTCTGAACATGAAAAACTCTCATTTTAACAGCTGAAAGACGAGTTTAGTTGTCGTGTTGCCTGGTGTGTTTGAATCGGTAAGTTCAAGTCAAGTAGCCCTTGACAGAGCTGACATGGCCAGCAGCAGAAGTGCAGTAGACTTGGATCCAGATGTTGCTCGGAGGCTGTTTGAGGAGGGAGCTTTCCTGGTGCTGCTGGGTGTTCCTCGGGGCACAGAGCTGGGCATTGACTGCAAGAGCTGGACGGTTGGTCCCCGCTTCAAGGGTGTGAAGATGATCCCCCCAGGCCTGCACTTCCTCCACTACTGCTCAGCCAACCCGTCCAGCTGTGGAGGAGAAATTGGCCCAAAGACAGGCCTCTTCCTCAGTCTCAAACCCAGAGAGATCCTGTTGGCTAATTGGGATCCCAAAATAGAAGATCTGGACTTCTCGGCCTCCCAGAACGAAGAAGAGATCAACCGGATCAGGGCAAACTTGCAAGACCTGGATCCTTTCCTGGGGCCCTATCCGTACGAGGTGATGAGGAAATGGGTGTCCCTCACAGACCGCCTGAGCGAGGAGGTGGCCATTAGCTTGCAGCCTCTTTCGGGTCGAATATGTGCCTTCAGCGATGTCATCCCCGAGACTCAGTTCAGACACACCAAAGACAGAGCAGATCAGCCGAGGAATGACACGGCCTGTAACAGTATGAAAGAGGGGCTCGACAGGCTCCCCAAGATGAAGCTGAGGGAGGGGACAGAGTTGCGCTTCTCTGTAATCCCCAAGAAGACCTACCCTCCCGGGGCTACGCCGGCCGAGATTACCCAGTGCAGCCTGGACCTGAGCTATGCCCTGGAGACTGTGCTGGAGAAGCACCATGAGCTGCAGCCTCTCAACCTGCTAGGTATGTGTCAGACATACTAACATTAGATCATTTAAATAGCACTCAATCACATTTTATATATATATATATATGAAAGAACTACCTAAGTTTCGTCTCCCCCCTCTCAGGTGAGCTGCAGTTTGCCTTTGTGTGTTTCCTCATTGGAAACGTATATGAGGGCTTTGAGCACTGGAAGTGTCTCCTAACTCTGCTGTGTCGATCAGAGGAGACGATGCGAAAACGTAAGGAGCTCTACCTGGGGCTCATCGGTGTGCTGTACCACCAGCTCGGAGAAATCCCGCCTGACTTCTTTGTCGACATCGTGTCTCAGAACAACTTCCTCACCTCCACACTGCAGGTAGATGCACGACCTCAGATACATTTCGATGCTGGGATCTCAAAGTACATACAAATGAAAGGAAAAAGAGCTGTGTAGTGTCTGTCAGTGGAAGCTTTATCAGGATGCATAGAAAGCATTTTTTATATAGTTTATAATATCTTAGCACTTACTGTCATACCTCAACCTAGTATTTCAAAGATCAGGGCTCTTATTTATCAAGCGACGTTTTGGGATTAGCTTTCTTTACCTAGGAAGGTAATCTTATTTTCACCAGGATTTGAGAAACCTGGAACCAGTTAGGAGTTCCCAGGAGGTAGCAAATGATATGGTTACCTGGAAATTACTCACATTGCATCATGGGTACTGTAGTGTCTGCCGCTGCACCTCTCTCTGTTGTTGGTGGCCACTTTTGTGCTTCTCGGTTAGCCACAACCGGTCAGGGAAGCTTTGCTGAGAGCAGCTTTCTCTTTTTCACACCTGGAACAAACACAGTTTCAGGGAGGTGGTGAAGGATGAGGGACGGGCGGGCGCTGCTTCTCTGGGGATTGAGCTATTATTGTTGTCATGGATGTTCACATATTCAGTTACAAATCATTACATTGTTTTGACGTATATTCTCACAGGACTTTTTCCAGTTTGCCAGCGGTCCGGGTGTAGACGGCATGCTGCGCAAGAGAGCGGAGAAGTTCAAAGCTCACCTGACCAAGAAGTTCTCCTGGGATTTTGATGCAGACTTGGACGACTGCGCCCCTGTGGTGGTGGAGCTGCCTGAAGGTGTTACACTGGACTGAGACTGTACTATAGACTCAATGGACTCCATAAGCGGGGAGGAGGACTGAAAACATCTGGCAGTGAAGCCTAGATCCAAAAGTTCTGAAGAACACTTGAGGAAATGTAAACAGCCACTGCAGCCACAGCAGTCCTCTAACGGATCACACACTCTTAGATTCAGTAACATCAGTAGTTCTCCAACACTGTTCCATGTGTAAGTACACAGTTTGTACCTTGATATGAAGAAAGCAGACATGTTGCAAGTAATCCTGTTTTAATTCGAGGTAGAGCTGCAGAAACCAAATGTCAGTAGTGCCCTCTGGTGGTGGTTTTCTCTAATCTTAGCAAGCAGGTTGCCTTGTGTTGCTGACAATTTTAGAACCCCAACTTCACACACTTATTACCAAAATCAACCCCCTAGTATTTTAAACTTTGGTCAGTTAGTTAATGGGTATGCTAATAAGTGTAGCCTTAATATCACCTAATTTTGTAAGAATTACGCAGGATTTCATTGAAAGAAAGTGTGATTGTTGGGTCTGTACCTCATGTATTAAAAATAACTAATGCTTTATGTTGATAAATCCCCTTTGCAAAGTCATTTGTAATGGTAAATCGGTCGAACTTAAAGACCTCAGCTGTTTTCCTCAGAAATGTTGTTAACCTTTACATTTCTATGATTTATTACATCCAATTCTGCTGTAATAAAAACGACACTTTTGGTATAAAACAGCCATGCAGTGCCTCTTGTCAATGTGTCTATTGAATGTTAATGCATGTGTCAGTGCCTGTCTGGAGTCGTTTCTTTCTCCTCCACTAGATGGTGTTCATGGGCTTTTTGTGAAGCTAATGTACAACTTTGACGTCTTCCTAGGGATCCTCATTGTAAATGTCCAAATGTGCATGCACTTCAAATGAAAAGCTCTTGATTTCAGAGCTGAGAAGAACCAGGCTTGGTTGGCCCATGGGTACTGTGCACAACATGACGGTCTGCATGGACATCATCTCTATAAGCTTTCTCTTAATTTCAACAAAGCTGATTTGTGAGGAATAACAGGTGGAGGAATAAGCGTGGGGTGCACAGACAGCAACTGGATAACATAATAACATGCAATTTATTAGCTGTGTGTGTATGCGTGTGTCCCTGCTGTGACAGTGATGGATGGGACAGGCCTTGCTTTAGCCGGTTGATCCATCTATCCATTCACTCGTTAATTTCTCCTCTGCCCTGCCTGAACCTTTTCTCTCCAGCTGGACGTCTCTGCTTTGACATGTACCGTGTCCGTGAACCCATCTATAACCACAAAGCTGCTGTGAAAAGGACTAAAGCCATCTAATGCAGTTATGCGAATCAATAGAGTCTGGGCCTGCTGATGGAGATCCAAATGCCAATACAAAAAAAACAAAAAAAAAAAAAAAATCCATTCTCTTCCCAGAAGACAGATGGTATTGTGAAATGAATGTTAATGCTCGGCTTTATGATGAAAAGTCTCTCTTTGAAAATTTATGCACATCTTAAAAGAAGATCAGTTCAGTATTTGTGGTCCACTCTGAGGCCACTGGGGCCCTGCGCTGGTTGTTACTTTTCCTTTTGAATGCAATTAGATGGAGAAAATGGCTTGGAACACATGGTGGAAACATATCAGCACAACATGGAAGGAAATGTACGTCAATTATTTGTAGATTCGTTTTCCTCTCTGGGGATGAAATACTGTACATTGTCAATGAAGACAAGTCCCAGAAATTACACTGTAGGGACGTCTTTGGCATTTCAGCCCCTCCATTAGTGCTGGAATTACAGGGTGCAGCAAGTCAGAGGACGACTCATTAAGTGTCCGGCTTCTCTGTGCACCCCTTCACCCCCAGTGAACGCTCTCCCGCCTGCCTCCTCCTGGTATGGCAACCATTTTCCTTTTTAAACTCTCTTATTTGTTTCGTTTGGTGAGGCCGCCCAGGGGAGCGAAGCACGCTGGGAAACGGGCCGCGCTGATTGTGAAGGACCTCAAAGACAAGCAGGTCCTGTCAGTCATGGTGGAGCTTTCTCTCCGTTAGATGTGAGCTGGCCATTTCCACGGGGCTCACGGGCTGCTCACCCTGCCAGTGTAAACACAGGCCCCTCTGTTTCTTTCCCAGCCGCTCTCCTCCCCCCTCACGGCAGCAAGGAGGATGGATGTTGGGGTGTGTGTGTGTGCGCGTGACTTCTTGACCGAGCACTGACTCTGCTTTAATATTAATTATTGTCGACTGAACAAATCATGTTTGATCATGTGTGTATTGAATTACTCAATTATTAATTGACCCCAGGCACCTGCAATAAATGGATAAATCAGATTGATTTTATTTTGTACCGTAGTGGAAAGTAGAGTGAGAGATGCACAGGATTGCCAGCACCCAGACCTTCTGCCCCTTCTAACTGCTGCTGTTGCATCACTCTGTGTCACTACATTTCTCCAAATACTATATTTTTGCAGAAGTTTTGATTACAGGTTTTCGTTTCTCATGCCTTTTTCCGTACAGATTTCTCTTCCTGCTGTCTGTCTTTCACCCATAGAAGTGAAGTCTGTTTCTTTCTAAGGCCGCTTTGATGTATGGCAAGATGCATAATTATAATGAATAGCTTGTCAAAAAGTGGGCTGTTTGGTAATTACCCGTGTCCACAGCTTACATGTGGGGAAAGACGTTGGTACAGAAGAGGACCTCTCTGACCTCTTTTTTTGTACAGATTGCAAAGGCAAATGTATAATTACAAACATTTGCTTTAGTTGTGGTGACATTAACAGTCCAAACCTTCACTTTTCAGTTGTAAAAGTGAAAGCAGATAGCAGATGAATCATTATTCTCTTCAACAAAATATCAAGGCATAAGAAGTTTGGAGCAGATTCTCTTCCCTGTCCACACACATAGGTTTCCTTTTCGTCTTGGAGATTTCCTCCAGTGTCTGCCTCCAGGAGAGTGTGTGTGTGTGTTCATGACCAGGCTGCGTATTCTCCTCTTTGCTGCGGTACCAGCGGGGCTTCACATGTCTGACTCGCATGACCCAAATGTGAGGCAGGCACGTGTACCTTTTCCCAGGACGTACGTATGAGTGCGCGGCGTGGGGAGCGTGCACGTTTGGAGCTCTGGTGCCCAGACATATGGATGGTGGGAAGGTGGGGAGGGGGTACTAAAAGTGGGGATGGACAAAGTTAAAAATCCCTCCTGGAAATTTCATACACACCAGGGGAGAGAGTGAGAGTGTGTGCGTGAGTGTGTGAACAATATGTTCTGTTATAGTGATCTGCTGAAGTGATTAAAGGCAGGAGCTAAAAACAAGGCAGTGGACCTTTGAGGTCTGGTCAGCAGGCATGTGTGTCTGTCAGTGTCTGCGTGATCATGTACAGCTTAAGGACGTGACAGCTGGCCAGTAAATGTCCCAGGCTAACTAACAAAAGTCGCAGAGGTGAAACAAGCACATGCTGTGATTAGCGCAGACACAGCAGCACAACAGAGACAGACATAACCTCCGCTGTCATGTCTCGCTGTTGTCACAGAGCTCATAAAAGTGTCTGCGCCTGTGCTCTATATCATCCTTGAGAGATTAACTGAACGTTGGACGAGTCATTTCGAATCAAGGACAATTTAGACAAACCACAGTAAAGCTTCTTTCCTGGACTTTATTCCCAGTTCGCAGTCCATCAGATAGCTTTCACTCCCCCCCACCTGCCCATCAGATGACTGATCTCTGACTTCCATTTTTAGTGTGTGTGTGTTGTCTTTGGCTGTGGCACTCAGAGCATGAACTCTGGCAGACCTTGTCACAGCAGAGAGGATTTGAATACCGCTGCACCCCCGAATACACACAACCTTTCGCCATTGATCGTTTTCTCTTCCAACCCTTATTTTTCTTTCACAGTTTTGTGTCTTTGTATGAGGGTTTTGAGGTGAAAGCAGACCCCTCCTGGTAGCCCCACACCCTGGGGGGAACCCGCTGAATGCTTACAGGATGGAGAGGAAGGGCACGAGGGGAGCCCTGAGCAGACCGGCCCTTTCAGATGGTGCTCTGAGGAGGATGAAAACATTCATCACTCGCTGTTTTCCACTGGGTATTCGAGTCATTCCTGTTTCCTTCCGTCCTTTTTCTGCTCTCTGTCAATTTTCTTTGCTGTCTCTTTGCCTCGTTTCTCTTAACCCTCTACCGCCTGCACTAACACCCTCCACCTTGTGAATAATTCAGAGACTTCTGATGTATTATTCAGGCTTTACTCTCTCTCTAACACACACACTCACACACACTGCTTTTGTCTGCTTTGATTTTTTTCCCTCCTTAATGTTAAAATATAGAAACATCTCCTTCGTCTGTGCCCTATGAAATTCTCCCTTGACCTGCCTCCTACCTTGCCCTCAACCAATCAGGTATCACGTAAGATGCCAGGAGGTATTTCCTAAAAATAGTATTAAAATCTATTTCCTATGCAGTACGTACAATAAATTTTCTCTGAAAATGAATGTTTGGATGGGCAAAGCTGTACATTTATCCTACACGGACACAGAAAGTAAAAAGTGGTCAAGGAAATAATTCTTTTTATGAGCTTACTGAGTGACACATTTCTCTTTAAACCATGATGAAATCAGTTTTCCTGTTGAAACAGTGTACTGACTGAGCATGAAGGTTCATTCATACCATCCATAATCTTGACTCAGGGTGCAATTATGAACTTTTTTGTGGAACCACATGTCTTCATCAGCCAATGGAGTTTGCTTGGTGTCAGCAGATTGTTGGTATTTTGGGTTTTGGTTATTGGATCCCTGAGTATCCAAGTAAACTCATTTCTCAAACTCCACCCGTCAATAAAGACAGTGAGATGTGATTGAAAGCTCTGAAAAAGGCTAGTTAGTGGATCTTGATTTCGGATTACTTGATGGATAAAAACCCAAACCCTCCCTCTGTTTGATGATATTCCACTTTCCATTCAGCTCTTCATTGTCACCTTTTCCTGTTTTTCTTGTCACGTCTTTATAGCTCCCCCCTCCTCTCTCAGTGCAGGTGTGTATTGTCCACCCTCATGAATCACGCCATAGCTCATTCTGAAAGGTGCAGGATTTGTTTTGTGACACATGGAGCTTTTAAAAAGCTTCAGAAAAAATCCCCACCTCCCCTGTTTTTATTCTCGCATCTCTTTAACACACCAGTAAATCTTCCTCTTCCCGTCTCCTTTGCGTACTTTTTTCCCATCCCTCTCTTTCCTACCGTATTCCACTTCCTCCAGCCCTCTGCTTTTCCCCATCCAGGCTCAAGATGAGTTATGGGACAATCATCCAGAATAGCAGAGCAGGGAGAGTCGAGTCTGATCTGTTGTCAGTATTTCCTAGTTTGCTGTCCTGTCTGTGTGCTGTTTGCTCTGAAATCCCAGCTCCCCAAAATTCACTCTTAATCATTCACAGATCTAAAAGAAATTCTCACTGGGGTATGTTTATTAGGGATATTAAGTAAATAACTCTTAATCACCATTTTCTTTAAAGTCTTTCCCACCTTCTCTCCAGCTATAACTCTCCTGCAGAGCTGCTGGCCAGGATCCCAGACTCATCTCAGCTGATCGTCCCCAATCTGAGCCCTAGCTGTCTCCTCTCCTACCCTGCTGCTGTCACCACTGCAATTAAGTCTGTCTAATAGGACAGGCTTCTGTCAGTGTGTGTGAGAGCATATGTGTCTGCATCCTTGTTGCGGGCAGGCTCACTGGAGCCAGGTGGCCACGTGTTTGGCTCACAGGAGGCCATTTTTTTCTATCTATGTTAAACCACAGGCAATAAACACAGCCATGTGATGCACACAGCGCAAGGTTTGATACAACGCCAAACACTTGGCAACAGATGCATGGGAAGACATTAGATAACACCAGGAATGGGACGTTTGGCCAGTAAGTTTGAAATCTGGCTAAAGCTCATATGCAGATACGACCAAAGCGGTTTGAGTTTCTTCCAAGATGTTAATGGAACTGCGAAGAAGAGATAATGGCCCTGGATCTGAGATATGTGGCCTAATGGTTAAACACAGATATGCTGTAGTTGAGAATTCAGTGGGTCTCTGATGAGTAGGTTGGGTCTTGAAGCTGACATGGGAGAGGTTTCAAGCATAGGGTTCATGGAGCAAAAACAAAACAGAGACAACTGAAAGTATTAAATCATCTAGATTAAAAAAAAGTCTTCTGGCTTCAGCAACAATCCAGCAACATCTTAGGTGTGGTATAAATGTGGTATGTCAGCTTAAAGATAATTAAGGGGCTTAAGTCACTCCAACCAAATCCCTAACAACTTGCAGAAGCTACTCTGCTGCCATGATGCATGATGCTGCAACAGAGCATTTTTCTACTATAAACACTTTGGCAAACAGCTCCCTCTCTCCGCAGTAAAACTAAGACGGAGCATCATTAAGATGTTTCCACAAACACTCTTCACTCTCTCTCTCTGTACCGTCCCCCCTCCTTCCTCCCCACGTCACCCTCTCTCTCTTATGTGGCTTTGCCGGGAGCTGCTGGTGATGTTTACCTCTCTGACCCATGGTGTCTGGCCAGTAAACACACTGGCCCAGGCCCTGGTCCTGGAGCAGCTCCATGTTTATGCTCTGGTCCCTCTCCATATACACATTACTGCTGAACCACAACTTGCTAATGAAATTCAGGCCCCAACTGCCCGCAGAAGGCCTGCACAAACTACTGGAGTGTCCTATGAGGAGTCTGAGGACTACTGCTGTGGACACGCCAGCAATTCTGGAGATCACAGTATAAAAATTTACGGCTGGATAGAATACGTGAACATCAGGACATGATTTTGCTCAGAAAATCAAAATATTTTTTGTAAAGTATATTAGTCAATCCATTTGCTAACATACTGTTTTTATATAGAAAAAAAACATTAGTATTAGATTAGTGTTCAATGATGTCTCACTCCACATCTTCAGCCTCAGTTCTGGTCTGTCTTCAGCTGATTTAAGCACTGAAGCCCAAGGTGCGTATTACATTGCCTTTGCCGTGTGTTGGGTGATTTTGTATGTATGTGTATATGCATGTGTGCTCGGGACACACACTAAAACCATTTCCTCTGTTTTGCCAGGTGGGGTGTCAGAACCTGACAGGGGTATCCACCTCTCTGTTCAGAATCGGGGTGTCTTGCTCCTGTAGTTTCTTAGGGGAAGACGTTCAGGCCAAAGTAAACATTTGATCTGGGAGCTCGCTCAGTCAAATGCAGCTGGCTCTGCCTTAAAGACGGCCCAGGCCATATGTTGAGTTTCTGTACAGGGATGCAGAGTGGAGATCTGCTTTATGGCTAATGATATTCTACTCTCACAGCGTCCAGTCTGCATCCCTTCCTGCACCCCCAACACAAGAGCTGCCCAGATTCATAGGTAGACAAACAAAGACCTGTGCTGAGACGGAAACACGTGCAGCGATCTGGTCGCATTTAATGGTCAGACAGGGGAAAGGAAAGGGGTGTTTTTATACAGAAGATTGGTGCAGGCTGTCACTCCACAATCTGTGGGGTGCACACACACATCCAACCTGGACTTTGCTGATACTTGTCTCATATTGGCACGCCTAAATTACTGTTATGGTCATGTTTTTATTACAGTCAAAATAAAACTATGTAAATTTTAAAAGAAAAAATAACACATTCTGCCTCCCTCAAATGAAAAAGTTGAATTCATAAGCAGTAAAACATACTTTAGCTCAATTCAGGACACTCAGGGGGGTTTGCAGCTACAACCTTACTTGGTCTTGAATGACCAGTAGCTTATGGGGGCTAATGTTCACAAACTTTTGGAGTGTGGCTGAAAATACTGAGTCACTTTACCCACTATATACCTCACCTCTCCTTGTGCTACTGTTAAACTACATTTTAGCTTTTCCATTTTCCCATTAAATGTCACTTGTGGCCACAGTGGCTGTTGTTTATTTACACAGGCCCACTCCAATCTCTTTGCCTCATGAAAATAGAAGAGACAAAAAAGGTTATACAGTCCTCATATAGTAAACAAATAAATAGTTGATAAATAGTACATAAATAAGAAAGCTAAGAGTGGAAAAGGCGTTTCTAACTCTCAACATGCTGTGATTTGATGAACAACCAACATATGGTACCAGTCCGATCAGTATCTCTGTAAGATATTCGGCTCACTGTTTAGAGGAGAGACAGGTTATCTTCTTATGTTCAAAGGCAGACAGGGGATTTATCCGTATGTTTAAATGTGTGCCTCTCACATCCACTGATAGCAACGGGTGCGATATACAGGCTTTTATGAAAAGATGAGGGAAAACATGTGACATGACATAAACAATGAGCCTCAGAGATTCATCAGCTGATGTCTCTGCTTCTGTAAAGCATGTTTCTTTCCTCTTTCAGTTGTGAATGAATGGAACACAAACACACATTGTCACACAGCTTTTGACATCTGTTACACTTGGAGAGTTTTGGAGAACATGCACGGTAATAAAGAATGGGCAAGTCACTGATTTATAGAAACAACTGCAGCACAGTCTCTTTCTCTCATTTTCTCTTAATAAAGGCTTTATTTTTCAGGTTGTTTCCACTGCTTTTATCTTTGTGTGCAAGCATTTGTTTCTTTTTTCATCTTGTTTAATTTGAAGGCAGTGTTTCACTCCTCTTTTCTTTTGGCAACCCTGTCACTCCCATAAAAGCAATGGAATGATTGGCAAATCGGTGGCCGTCACACCCAACCAATTTGGAGTCCAGCTTTTCACACAATTATTTCACACGCCCGGGGGAGACCCCAGTCTCCAGCAAGGACATGGGAGTGCATTGTAAATGTGTTTGTTTGGGTTTTAAAAGATGTCAACATTTTAGGAGTCAAGGGATTGGTGACCGGGATATACTGCGAGGCCATATATCAAATGTATACATACCATACAAAGCTATGAAACCTCCTCTTCCTTTGGGATGGACTGCTGACGCCTACATGCTTTAGGGGGATTGCAAGCTAATCTAACAGGATTCCTGACTGGTCCAATTGGGAATTGCTTCAGTCGTGGCCATGCCTCAGTTTCAGCAGTAGTGCTGCAGTGCTAAGTGGATACAGTCTGCCTTAAGTTAGATGTCTGGGGTCACCAATGCACAAATTCTTACCTTAATAACCAATTGCCTGACAAAACACAATGCAGTCTGCAGATTGGCACATCAGCGTTCTTAATCCAAACCACACAAATGTACTTACATGTGCATGCATGCACTCCCGCTTTCCCACACACACACACACACGTGTTTGACTGGCACATGTTCTGTGATCGCTGTGGCAGATATCCTTCATATCCTGTCCAGTAAAGAGCGGAGATTTGTTAGTCTTTGAGATTTTTGGATGAGAGGCTAAATCCATACTGTCACTGCTCTGGAAGGCTGATGGTTTTTTTTCATTAAATAAAATCATCTCCAGGGCAGGCAAAGTATCCCCCCTCAAAGCCACCAGGGACAGGATCAACCCTGCAAATAAAACACTCCTTCTCTGTCAGATCATTACTCACATCTGTGTGCCAGAAATGAACGTAACTAGTAGTATAAGGGAAGACTCTTAATTTGAGAGCATGGATTACTTATTCTTGTGCAAAAATGATCAAAAACCTTGCCCTTGACACCTGACAGGCTTTGCATTTAAAAGCTACAGTAGTGTTGCTGAGGAGGAGAAACAGTGAGATGGAATTAACTGAAAAAGAAGTTCATTACTGCATGCCTCTGGTGAAAAGCTCAAGAGTCCACTTAATAGGCATTAAGGTATTTTGTATTATTAATGGACTTAAATAAGGTAGATGGGAGCTTTGGGTCATGGGATCTGGGTTGAGGTCAAATGCAAAGTCACAGGGATCATGGACTTACCACATTCACGCTGCAAGAAAGTTTGTTGAGGGTTTACTCTGTTGTGATGAATTGTTGGTGATGCGAAAGGCCACACTGTGATGAACATGATCAGATGTTAACGTGTGCTGACTTCTGTATAAACCAATGCTCTACACCGTCTGCTGAGTTGAGTCTTTAAAATGCTCCTTGTAATAAAACTGGCTCACGTTTGCCTCTATCTGAGATGAACAGATGATGAAAAGTTCACAAATGTTCTCCATTTCTGTTACTAATAACCAGAAGTAACAGATTTTTTAGCCATTTAGGGGCAGCAGAAACAAGCTGTGAACACAACATTGACGTATTGTCATCTTTTAAGTTAACATGATGAACTTCATAGCCTGCAGTGGTTTAATTACACATCCAGCAGTTGTGGAGCAACGTTATCATTCATTAAGACACTTGGCAAATAGAGGACATCTAGCTCTTTAGCTGCTAAATGCTCCCACTATGTGCAGTGGCTAGTTGCTAACTTTGTCTGCCTGATGTTTGGTGCAGAGAGTTACTGTACAGTGGCTCTTTGGATGATTTAATTTTGATTTCTGCCCTTGCAGCCCTTGACAACCCTGTGAACAATATTTGGGGAAAAACCAAGGAAGAGCCCGGTGTCCACATTGCTTGAAGAGATTGCAGCATTACAAACAAAAGATACTGGCATCTTCCAGATGGAATAAGTAGTTAATATTCCAGGGATTTTTATGGGTCTATTAGTTGGGAAGCAAACCACTTCCTACCAGTTGTACCTCCCAGTCAAACCAAGCATACTAAATGAGCTAACTGCATACCTGAAGGACTGAGGGTGGAAGGTGAAGGTGAGTATCAGATCAAAATCTTCAACGTACCAGACATCTTTGTCACTCATGTCTTAACCATCTCAAAGCTAACTGCTCAGTCACGCACACACTGTCTAGGCTCCCCTCACCTCAGTTGATCAATGTATGACTGCATGAACAGACAGTAGGAGCACGACAAGTATGGGTAGGCAATTATGAACCTTCACCAGCCATGTCAAATCTACAAATTAGTCCTTCTAGGCAATGCACTTGCAATATGCATTGCCTTTAGCACCCAATCTGGGCTTGGTCCGATTACAGTCTGGAGAAGAATTCCTGTCTTTATTAAAATGTGAGATTTGTTTGGATAGTACTGTGTCATATGAAGGATTACACTGCCAGACAAAAGAGTCTGTTTAAACCTCCCAGGGCCTATACTGTAGCTCTCCTTAAAACCAACATGCTCCAGCTCCCATGCTTAAACTGTACACTTCATTACTGATTTATTGACACTGATCCACCTAGCAAGCATGATTACATTCCAAACTGTATTATCAACAGTCCTTTTGCACTTTGTTAAAGCCCAGTGTAAGACTTGGGGGCTCCCCTGAAAGTAATGTACAGTATGTGCACACATGCATGCCTAGGATTTTTCAGGTGTACAGCGAAGCGCACATAGATTATGTAGAGTAGAGGCACTGACAGCAGCTGTTGTGTGTTTGGTATGTGTTTCATGATGACTATAATGGCATGTATAACCTTCATTGTGTCATTAAAATGTTCTTCAGGAGTCGCAGCAGGAGGTTCATGGCAGATATGAAAGCAGAGATCACTGTTTAGGTAATTTATATGATTTTGTATCTACAGTTACAGACTGTATGCAAATTGTATTACACTGTTTAGCTAATACGTGCCAGCTCACCATGTGGTGATTGCCCTGAGTGGTTTTGGATGACGGTGGAATTGTGCTGTGCAACACAGCGAGCAGCAGTCTAGCTGTTGGTGCTACAGCAGGTCAATGAGGACAAAAAGCAATTACTCCAACAATATATGGATTATCATGGATTTCAATTAGATACGGGCATAATCATGACCATCTCTCTCTTTTTTTTTGGTCATATGGAGTGACAATAGCAGAAGACATTTTTCATATAATGTACTGCAGTGAGCTTTACACTGCAGCTTGCAGATGTGTATATACTGTGTGTGTGTGTGTGTGTGTGTGTGTATGAGAGAGAGAAAAACTATGTGTCTGCTTTTCAGGAATGTATTGGAGCAATTTGCTTGTCCGAACCGGCCAACTCAATGACATGTTCAAGTTATTATGCCCTAAGGTGAACCACACACACACTGACATACCAACCCTATCACCTGTTAGCAAAAATGCAAACGTTAATGGCAGATCTTTGAATGGACACTCCACTTTCCTGCATAAATGCTCGACATGCTCCACAACCGTCCACCACACCAACCTCCACATGCTTCCCTGCAATCATGGCTCACCTACACCTGCTCACTGTGCCAATCAGCCACCACAGCTGCAGCCAATCCACACTCATCAGCCACAGGATAAAAACCCACTTCTCCTCACCAGCCTTTGCCAGACTGTTGTACTTACTCTCCTGCTAACATGTCTTGATCACTTTGTTCTCCTAGTGCTTTGTTCTGTGCTTTAGAGTTTTTGCCTTGCCTGTTTTTCTGAGTAGTCCACCACTAGAAGAACCTGCTGACTTACTTTACCTGCCTGTCTGCTCCTTTCTAAATCTGCATGGAACGTGTCCCAGTCATTATCCACTTTTTGTGACGATAAATCCTTTTATTATTCAAATCTTCCATGTCTGGGTTCTGCACTTGGGAGTTCAGCCTTTACCTCATCCCTTAACATTAAATATTTAACCCTAACCTGAACCCAATTCTAACCTAACCCATAAAACTAAGTCTTAACTTTCAAACAGCCCTTTGAAGTTGTGAAGACTGGCCAAAATGTCTTCACTTTCAAATAAAGTCCTCACTCTGTTGGTTAGCTGGTACAAGTGTGTACACACACACTGCCATGTGATTGGACCTCCAGCTTTCAGAACTCAGTGCTTCTCCTCTGTTCTGACCCTGTGCCAGAGGTTGTGAAATGAGATTATTATGTGTGAAATGAGGAGCCCTCTCATTTCTTCTTCTGATCCAGGCAGGACAAATCAGGGTTAAAGACAGACGGTGCTGAGCGATAGCTGCAGGCTAATGCTGCACCACAGGGGGGGTACAATGCTCAACTAAAGTCTTCCACATAACTTTCTTTGCATCCCGCAGCCTGAGGGGGAAAAGCTTATCCAGCCAGAGATAGAGATGATGGAGGCATAACCATCTCCTCCAGCTTGGGGTCCTTTCATAAATGATCCCAGGTTGAACAAACATTAATCTGGGCGTGAAGTGCGGTCCTCACCTCCTAACCCGCAATTCCTCTTGCTTGCAGCCCTTTGCAGCGTCTGTCTGACTCTGCAGCGATGGCATTCCCTGCATACCTGTGCTCTCATCTGACGGGGGCACATGCGCAGGTCACAGGTCCACGACGGGGAGCGGATGTATGCCTATTAACTCAAATCTCCAATGACAACCCCACTTTCGCGTTATTGCGGATTAATCTTTCCCAGGCTGTGAAGGTAAAAGGAATACGGGTTAAGCTGCTGAGTGAACAGAGGGTGATGGGGTGAGGCAGGGTGGGGGTGAAGGTGGGTATTTGAGCGAGAAGTTTCAACCCTGGTCGACTGTGACCTCTGACTTCCCGATGTGAACCTGAGGCGAGCTCAGTAGAGACCGACCTCCTCTGATGGAGTAATTAGCGTGAACAATAACGCACAATTGGTTACAGTTGGATTAGCTTGAACTAATCTAATAAGGCATGCAATGCACCAAGTGGCTCAGTGAAGCGATCAGGTTGGGGAATGATACACGCTCTTTGATGTTTTAATGAAAGGCATCTCTCTCTCTCTTCTCAGTTCACTGGCTGTTTGATTGCCATATGCCCTACAGATAATGATAGAGGTATGAAGCAAAGGGAGATCAACAAATGGCCAACTGTCTGCAAAAGACTTTCCACAATATATTCTACATTACCCTTAATTAATTTTAGTTTTTTCTCGTTTGAGCACATGTTGTGATTGCATGAGCTTCTCCATCTGTATCTCCTTTATTTGTCGTTGCTTTGAGGTCAAATCCCTTGTTTAGATGGTGCAGTGTAATCAATGATGCCTTCAGAGTATGTCATTCTAATATGCTTTTGGGGTTTCCTGAAAGAGTTTTCATGGCAAGAGTCCCCAAAGGGAAATACATTATTCCACAGATTCTCATGGGATTTACCCATAGAAAGAAGTTCTTCTTATTTTATTTGAGTACTTTGATACTTTCAATCCTCCGTGTCAGTAAAAGACTTGCAGGATGGTTTGATCCTGGTACTTATTGCTCTCTTCAGCAAAACACATAGATATCAAACTCCCATTTACACAAATTTCTGTTAGAACATCAGCGAATAATCAACTTTTGAGAGTTACTTCCACCCTTTTCTCAATTTAGGGTTATTCTTATTTTTCAGGGTAAAATAAACAAGTCCATATGCAAAGTAAAGGCCAAAAGACTCTTTAAACTGACATTTAAATGCAAAATGATCAGGTGTGCCTTGCTATGTTACTCCTGTGACAATATTATAATCATCTTTAATCTCTGAGTCAAATGTTTTGCATTTTCATCTGTTTTTTGTTGACCAAAGCTGAGTGTTCACATCCGAACGTGATAATCCACACTATCATCTGTCTGGTGGCCTGCACTGCCAAGTGCACCATTCCCTTCTTCTCTTATACTCTGTAGAGAAGCAACAGATAGGTAAATGAAGATTTTAACACATCTTTTATCACTTTATAGTTGAATATTAGCATTTGTCAGATATTTTGATTCAGTTTCCACCTTAATAAATACCTATACTCTGTATTTGAAATCTATTTTCCCATTATCCTCCTCATCATTGCTCCCATTGATGGCTTGGTGAGGTTGTATCTCCCCCATTACACATGACTCCACCCACTTCTGTTCACTTACTAACAAGCAGCTTCAGTGGGAGGGCGTAGAATGCAGGGATGGTGATGCTATCACCCCAGACCCCAGTCCCATTCCTACAAGCACTTTGCTTGTGCAGTAAAGAGTTGTGTGCAATTGGACCCAAAACAAAAATATGCTATGAACTGAACATGGTCTCTGCTGTGGTGGGCAAGTTTGTGTTCCCTAAAGCCCACCAGACACGCCCAATATTTCTCCCAATAAACAGAGAAAAGCTCACTGCCAGACAGCAAGTGAATGGAATATTATTTAACTATTCCTCCAAGTTTTTCAAGAGGCCACCTCAGATTCTTACGAAGACCCATAAATCCTCTCTGGGAAACACTTTTACTATAAACTGCACCATATTTCATTTTGCCTCTGTCAAACAATGCTGTATAATTTAATGTTCTCTGCTACACACCGCCATGCCATTGCATGGCACAGGTTTTTATTGTGGCCTAGACACAAATGATGAGGTGATCACGTTGACTGTACACTCACAGTAAATTCCGTAAAGCCTCCAGTGGCAACTCAGTCTGTTTACTGCCTGAAGTGCTGATTGATTGCAGCTCTTTCACTGTTTACTGTTGTGGAGCTGATTCCCACATTATTAACAGAACCAAGTGGACTCCAGACCTCAGCAAACCAGCCTCTGGTGAGCACTCAGTTTGTTACTGTCTTCAGTTCCTGACCAGCATCCAGCAAACTGAAGCTCCCCCCCTCCCTTCTCTCCAGTCTCCCTCCGCAGGCAAAAAGACTGCCTGAACGGAATTCGCTTGATTCATTTCAAATGTTTTGAATCACTATCTTTGAATTTCCAACTTTTCTTCACTGAATCTTATTAGCATGTTAAGAGGTAAATAGTGTACTGCCTCTTAACAGGACTTACATAAGAAATTCTGAGCAGTTTTCATCTGATCAACAGTTGCGGCCAAAGAAAGCTCAGCAAAGGAAATAATACATTTAAAAGAAAAGAACGCATCCCTGTTAAATGTGCAGATTTAATCCCTTGAATGGGGGGAATATGAATTGGCGAAGCATGCCAACTTGGTCCATGCAGGCTGTTTCCTGGGGAAATGACTCCGACCAGCCCCTCTGGCTTTCTGTCTGCGTGGATCAGGAGCATATCACCAGTAACACATGCTACCCTCATTCTCTCATGCTACCTTAGGTTTGTGTTCTGTACATTAACACCCAGGTTGAAAAATGAACTGAAGCAGGATTGAGAGCCTTCATTTGTAACTTTTACAGACATGCAAATTATAAAGCGAGACAGAGATCTTGCTGATATGCAGAAAGCAGCTACTTATCTTGATTACTTTGACCTAGTGGAAAAAGCATGCAGTAATTCAATGTACAATTACAGCCTGCTCTTTACCATTAGTGTCAGTTCATGTGGTACAATGCAGTGGCAAGTCAATGTCAAAAAGTCTCAACTCACAGCAGAATTAACCAACCAAGGATTTATACACAGCCAGTACCATTTAATTAGAACAGGGGTGTCAGGGGAGGACTAGCCTCTATTACCTCTGATTGGTGAGGCTGAAATTATTTCCATTCCTCCATCAATTAAGTTCAGTGGTCGAGGACCCATCTGTTTGTGGTTACAGTGCCTGGCTCTGTAATATATTCTACCCTCCACTATTCTTTTATTTTAATGCTGAATGGGCTTCGTTATGATCAGAGACCCTCCCAAAGAAGTGCTTTGGGTTATAAAATACCATTCAGTATTGTAAGCATCTCTCTCTCTATCTTTCTCTCTCTCTCTCTCTCTCTCTCTCTCACTCTCTCTCTCTCTCTCTCTGTGTGTGTGTTTGTGTTCATAACTGAAAGTAGACTCTCATCCATTTGGCAGTTTGAAGGGAAACTTATCCAACAGCACTGCATGAGATTTCATCAGTGATTATGTTGTTTAGCATGCTTGACTTTCATGCATTCAAAAGTTTGGTTCTGGTCAGAGGAAACTATCTCGTAAATCATGTTTGTGAAAGTAGGATTATATTAATGAGACCATCCTTGGCTGTGAAGCGAGGTCATGCTTTTACTATGGGAATGAAAGCTGTAGTGTTGCTGCGTTAGGTTGAGCATGCTTAGATGATGAAACAGATGCAAAGCAACTTGTTTAGCAAATCATAAAGTTGAACAGAAACAGATTTCAGTGGGGTTTCACAACAAATCGCCTGCCATCATCACTTCTTCCACTGTGGGTGTGTCAGCTAGGGTTGCCACCTTCAGTATGGAAAAATAACTCAGGGGTCTTCCCACATGAGGTTTTGAGTGTCCGACACTTCATTTCCTGCATTCTGGTGAATTATGTCGCAATTTGTGCTTTAAATGCATTAGTTTCAAAGTCCTCTGCTATTCTCAACATGAATATAAAGGAAATAAAGCGTTAATAAGAGTAAAGCACAATGGCATCAATCATATTAAGTATAAAATCATCAGATCATAGACATGGGAAAAATGTTTGGTCTGTCGAAAGAACTCCACTCTGTCCTCTGCTCTTGTGCTTATTGCATGAGATTTCATCAGAGATTATGGCACAAAATTGTGTCCTGTATTGATTCAGTACGGGAGAGTGCATCTTATTTTTCTCTACATGTCGAACCTGAATTAAATGTGACGAGTGGCAACCATCACAGGGAGCCCCTCTCAATCTACTGAGCACTATGTGTATGTAAATGTGCAACCTACAACTTTCTCCAATAGTTAATGTGATTTTGTGCCGAACCCTTTTATGCACTTGATTTTTGTTTGTATCTATAATGTTTTAGGGAAGAGACATACAAAAGAGCACTTTATTGAAAAATAAGTCAACGTTATGTGGACGTCACTAATCATAAGCTGTCTGTCCCTTTTCCTACAATCCTCAGTTGAAACTAGTTAGCCCAGCTTGCTAATATTTCCACAGATTCCTACTAGGTGTTACTTTTTGTGCAAGTTATTTTAACACCTGCTGAGTCATTGGCAGTGATCCCCCACATACATAACACATTGTGTGGAGGATCACATAATACAAAATGTGTTTGTCTTGCATAATAGAAAAGGGGTGGTTTAGCTAATGCTAGCTCTTCCTTCTTTCTTTAATGGGTCCATATGTGGCAACCACAGTGCTGAAACAGTGGGTATCCCTGTGACCTCACCACTTGGTACATTACTCTATGAACTGAATGGGTAGCGTATGGAGTCACAGAGTAACAAAAACAGTGCTAAAATCACAGATAGGACTTAACAATAGGAAACAGTGGACACCCAGTTGGTGCCTGTAAGGCTATGGTAACTTCATGACATAGACAATTTTTAGTGCCTGCCTGTATGGAAATTGCACCAGGTGTGGCTAATCATCTTCGTTTGTGTCCCAGTAATCCATAAAAAGTATATTCTAAAAAGTTAAAGTCTAAAGTTCTTATTGTTCTCACAGTTTGAAGAAGAGAGTTGAATGAGTGCATGACGCTGGGCTCCCTGACTCACTGGATCGAACATGTTTGGAATTCTTGTCTGTTCTCCAGGAGAGATGGCTTTCATTTTTATGATCAGAATCATATAAGTTATTGTTATGTGTCATCAGCTTGGCCCACAGGGGTGCAAACTTTGGGAGTAATTTGTTGTGTTCGTCAGAGAGCATTCGATAATTGAGGGAGAATTTCAACAATGGAACTTTTAGTCTCAGTATTGTTTGTGTTGTGGTATGTTCAGGATTGAGTAAGAATTGTAAAAAAGTAATTTCTTAACACCATTTTGAGAAGCTCTACATAAAACTTTACATATGGCATATATATAGATATCACACACATCAATATGTTAACAATTTGCACAAGCACACATCCCCTCAGCTGTTGATTTGCAGTTCCTCCATATGGCAGTCATATTGAGTGAGCGGGGATACAGAGAGGGATCATAACAGTGCAGAGCTGTTATGATGGTCTTGGCCAGTAGCCTTTGTTAGGAGGAGTTGTGTGGTTCTGTAGAAGTGACCGGAGAGATTTTTGCTGATTTTCATTTGCAATTTGGCTTTTTCATGTGGCTCCAGAGCTTATGTAACAGCCTGGCCAGCAGCTGCTGTTACATCAGCAGCAACAGGACAACGATGTCCTTGGAGGTGCAAGCAAAGCTGAAGTCACTCTGAACAACACATGTTGGGGCACTGCAGAGGCTAAATGGTGCTTGACTGTTTTCTAGGACCATTCGGACCCATCATTGATAGGTGGGATTTGATTCAGTGGGCTCCCCTCTCCATCAGATAGGCCTGGATTCAAAACCCTAAAATGATGGGTTGGCTATGATGGTGTCTGGCTCATAATGATCTGCATGCAACACACTGGTGGAAAGTGAAATTTCTGGAAATCCTTGGCATGGATCATGAGTGAGGTTAATAAATAATACGAGAAATAATCCAGGAAGCCAGGATAGCATCTGGCTTTTGTTTGACCATCAGGCCACAGAACCAGCCTGTATCTCAAACCTCAAGTATCTCTGTTTATCTGTTCAGTTTACCTCACTGTTGCCCTCATAAACAGCCAGCTGTGTCAATAGATGTGGGTGCTTATGTTTGGCTCTCACTGACAATGTGTCACTCAGACTTGTGTGTGCCAAACTGATTGATTTCATTGTGAACTACACTGAACCTAAAGTGAAACTAACTAAACTACAAAGGTACAATGGTAACATCTGTTTAGTACAGTGAGCCAGCTTGAGTTGACAGATTTAAATTTTGGTAAAACAGGATGGATGCATGTGCAAATTTACATATATGAAGTGACATCTCTCGCCGAGTCCCCACAAAGTGTGTGTGCTTTTGTCTTTGTGTTCTCTTTCAAATAAGTATTCAAAAGGGTGGATTTGTTTACACAGTTCTGCATAAAATCTGCCGATTTTTTTAAATGCATGCTCAGAGCCTATCTCTGTGCAAACAGCCTCTGATGTCATCCCTGACAGAACCCATTGTGAAATGTATGCTGCCATAATGAGGGTCTCAGAAAGAGTTACTCTGTCCACATTGCCCTCACACCCCTTTAAGCACACAGGTCTAAGACTGATCCTCCCATCACACAGAGGTCAGCCATTTCTGTCACATTAACCAGTGATGAACTCAACCATGAATAAATGCCTCACTAAGTGTTATTTGTTGCCCATTTATCTGAATCCACGTCACTGTTGCCCTGAAACACAGCACAACAATGAAACGCACCCACACCTTAATACACAGACTAACCAGATGTTTGGCCAATATTTTTCATATAACCTTGCCAATGTGCTCTCACTCTCCTTTGTGACACAAGATTTACTGTGTGTGTGCACTCTGTAAGACCTCTATTATGCTACTCTTGTGACTACGTCTCTTCAGCCTCTCCATCTACTCCAGCCTCACTCCTTCTCACACACACATGCTGAAGCTCTTGCTAATCGCACTGAGATCTTGGGAAAATTGGGAAAATGCTCAGATAATTAGGAATTCCACTTGGCTAGAATCCATGCAGAGGCAGGAATACTTATCATTATTTTGTCATTTCAGTGATCCCACCTTGATGGATCAGCTTAACCTCCGACCTCAAAAAGAGATGGCAAAGACCAGTGCTGACCCAGGTGGTCACTGTTACACCATGGCAACTGCAGGAGCTGTGCTGAACACAACAAAGGAGTGGCGCTCAACTGTTCGTCAACAAGGTTATTACAATAAATGGCCTGTTTGAAAAGAAAAATGGAGAAAAGAGATGAATGGTGGAGGGAAAAAGAGAGAAAAGGTAAAAGCTGTAAAATGAAGGTCAAAGGAAGAATACAAGGGAAAAGTGCAAGACAGGTGATGTAACACTGCAGGTGAAGAAGGAAACAAAGGATAGAAAATTCTTGGAGCGAGTGAGTTACAATGTGAGGGACATAAATCAGACTGATGCATAAACTGTGAGGACAGAGGGGGAAAGAGAGAAAGAGCTAGAGGCTGACTAAATCAGCAGTCAACAATTAGGTCAAAGTTCAAACTGATGACAAGACATTGTTGGTCAAAAATGCAGATTTGGGGGCTCCGGTGTCTCAGAAGGTCAGCTCTGTCAATTTGCATTTGTGAATAATTAGAAAAATTTGCTTCATGTGTGTTTGGTTGCATTGATGAAGAAAGGAGTGTCTGGCAGGTGGAAAAAACTAGCTTCATGGGTCACGAGTTGTTTGTGAGCCAGTGAGCTGTGTGACAGTGAGTCTAACGGCCCCTCTGCAGGACAGGTCTCCACCTGTGACTTTGATATCAGAACAGCGCTGAACTGGACGGTTTCAAAAAGACTTCTGACCTAAAGGGCACAGGGGCGAGGGTAAGTAGAAAAACAATGAAGTGGAATATTTCCTGGAAGGAAAGGGAATTTGAAATTCTGGAATTACAGGATTCCCAGGCTTCCCACAGCTGCTCCAGAGCTGCAGGAATCAGATTGCCTCAAAGTGACAGGATGGTGTAACGTTGGTTTCCTGAGAGGATGTGCATCTATGTAACGGATGGGGAACATGATTTGCGTATATTAAGCCCAGTCTCAGAGCAGTTTTCTTCCCCGCACAGTTTATATCCCTCTCTTATCACTTTACATTAAACTTTTTGTGAATGGAAACAAACTATAATAAATCATATTTTTGCATTTTTAAGAAGACAATACCTTCATTGGACATATTTGTACAAATATCCTTTAAGTTTGAAGTCAAGACATTTGAGAACCTGTCTTATTAAGAGATGCACTGTCAACTTCTGTGGTGTGCTACTGATTGGAGCACAACATAAGTGTTTAGATGTTAAAAGTTTTACACCATTTAACATTTTGGCGGAACCATTGTCCTGTTAAGATTAGTTTCCACTTGGAAAGATGAAGCTAGTTCGCCTGACTTGCTTATGTTAGTGCTCTTTCCCAATGAATGTCACTTTTCATTTGTGTTATTTCAACACTTGCTGAGTCATGGCAGCTCCAGCGCACTCAATGTTGTGTTTATCGACATTATAGAAAGGAAAGGCTCTTGCCAGCAGCTAGCTGTCTCTCTTTAATGGGTAATGGTTCCACTGGCCGAGCCAACTGACTTCCTGTTGACTCTCCACACATGAATGGGATAAAACAATTAAATTATACAACTCTGCGAGACTTGTTACTGGAGAAAAAGCATCATGGAAAGATATATTTCATGTGGTTTTTGATGCTCAAAATGTTGTAACAAACTACGTCTAGTGTCTGCTCACACTGTAATTGCACCAGTCTAATGGAAATACCAACACTGTCACAACAAAGAATTCACACCCCCTGGAGAACACTAATGTGGGGGTCCCATCATGACAGAAAAATTAATAAAACTTCAGTGTCTTCTTTTTGGTAATAACAGACTTGACTAAATTTTGGGGGGGGGGGGGGGGGGTTAAATCACTAATAGATACAAAATGTTTTGGAATTTGCCCAGTAGATGCCTCAACCATGAAACAGGCTGCAATGGCTGCAATGCAATCCTTGGAGGCAAATGTCCCTTCAAAGTACATTCACTGAAAGTGTTTGTTAAAAGACTCAAATTGGTATTCTAGGTGACAACGCTATGGAAAGGATTTTTGTTTAAGAGTAAGATCCCTTTAATTTTTTTAAACAGAAACAGCTGCTATTTCACTCTCTTCAAAACCACCAGACTCCTTTGACAAAAACGCTACTTTTACACAGACCACGGGAGTTGCTGCTCTTCTGCTGCCTCGATCGGTCAGTTTGTTTGTGTTATTGTGTGACTTTGGTGTTTTAAAGGGTTAGTTTGGATCCGAACCAATTCATATGCCCCCAAGGATGAGATTACAGCCATTACAGCCCATTTTGCAGCTGCCAGCTGAGGTGATCCATTGAACTGATTCCAAAACTTTTTGTACCTGTCATGTAGACCCCAAATTACCCTTAAATTATGCAAAAGCAGGGCTCAGGTTAAAAAATACAAGAATTACCCTTTAAAGCATTTGTCCCCTCTTACTTCCAAACTGATTATTTGATCTCTGTCTCTGTCTGTTAAGTCAGTCAAGCTTTCTCTGTGGCGCTGACATTGTGTTGGGTGGTCTTGTTATGACATTTATGCATACAAAACTCCCCTTTAGTAAGACTATAAACATAAAGGATTGCATTGCCTCAGCTTTGTCACTGTCGCAAGTGATTAATATGCACTTCTAATGTGCTGTTTACACTCAAAAACAATGAGTCACTGTATTGGACAGCACCTTGCCTGAATTACGTTTGATTATTTGGAAAGCATGCTCAAACAAAAACTGCAATTTGAGGATGACATAATACATTAATGTACTGTGACCGGGGGAAAACTAGAATACTAAAAGATGGGTCTGCGCACAAAGCAGTCAGGGAACCACAGGGAGTTACAGAGCAACATGGGGTCACCCAAAAAGAAACAAACACAACTGTTTCCTCTGCCTCCTGGGAAAAAAAGTGCTGGTGTATGAGGCTGTGCTCTCACTCACTGCATGCTGCTAATCAGGAAACAGCTACATCAGCAGCCATGAACAAATTGCATGTTACAGATTTTGCTCTTGTAAAGTTGCGACATACAGTAGGCCCTGTAGGTAGTAGCCTTTTGTGCAAACAGTGCGTAGTCTGCAGCTTCATTTTAGCCCATGTTACCAATGGCTCAGGGCATTTGTTGAGCATATGGAAGCAGTATGTGAATAAAAGGCCTTTGGTTTGTTGGCCAGACATGAGAGAAATGCAATGGGAGGGATGAAATCTGAAACACTAATCTAGCTGTAAAATCCAGAGTGTGGATCGGTGGTTGTGAAAGGTCATGGAGTTGAGCTTGGACACCTTCGCCTGGAGTCGCTGTGTCATATTTCACACATGACTCGAGTGTTGGGCACCAGCAAGGATTTCTGTAGTTGAGATTTGTGAGAACATATTATATTTCACACACCAGTAAAAAAAGATGTATCAAATGCTGATTTCAACTCTGTGTGTATGTATGTGTTGTAGAAGGCGAGGGGTTGTCTGTGTAAATTTGTCTGTGGAAGAGACTCTGTACATGAGAATCATTGTGTTTTGCTCCATTATCCCTGGGTGGATCTTGATTTTTGGCAGGGATGATAAATATTGTTCTCCTAAAAACACTGAAAGCCAATACCACAATCTGACTGCCCACAACTCAAACCCTTAAAGATGAGTACTGTCCATGTGAACTCCAGCTCGTTGTTTTCCTCTGCTTTTCACAGTAGGACATGCTGGCTTGGAATTTCTTCTATGTGCCAGAGCAAAATGATATTTTCTGCAGGTCCAAAACCACTAATCAAATTATGGCCACAGTTACCATCATACTTTAATGTTCACTGACGTGTCTCAGCCAAAGCAGGTGCCAGGCGCCTCGTGCCAGGTGTGTTTGCAGTTTCATAGCAAAACGCTGCCAGAGGCCTGAGATTTAAGAACGCTTGTCAGGTGATTTTCTGACACATTTTGTACTCATTTCACTTACCATCTGAAAAGGCCAAGCGTACCAGCATTACAGGGTACAAGCATGTCCAAATATCCCCATCATCACTGTAGGCTCCAGGTGTCAGGCCATGTTAGTTTCAGGAGCCCCCCCCACCCCAGTAAACACATCTGTCTTTCTGCATTAAGCTCTAAATCTAACCCCGGGCTTCCCGGGCCCAGAACAGGCCACACCTGCCCACAGATGTTGACTCTGTTTGGGTGAAGGAGGAGGGAAAGCTGCTGAAAAGTGGGACTGGACTCATTCATTGGCTGTTACCCAATGTTTGATTTCATAATCTAGCATCCTTAAGCTACTGTCTGAAGGAATGAAGGCTGCTCTTTAGGCTAGTTCATACAAACAAAGTGCAATTAACTTGCTTCAGACCAAGCCTTTAAAGATGACCTACTAAATAGCTTTAGCTTGTTAACAAAGGATCCAATGTTTCTTATTTGTTTTATCTTATTTTATATATTTGTATGTGTCTCACTACAGGCCCATCTATTTTCACCAGACTTTTCCTCTCACATTCAGCGATATCTTTTATTTTCCTCAAATTTCTCATTTTCCTCATGGACAGCTTTGACTCTGGGATGAGTTTACACTGCTTTTTCCTTTGGTTTTCTAAAAATGAGTTTCCTTTATTATAACAAAAGTTTAAAAATATTTACAAAAGAGCATGGTGTTTGCTAGTCTTTGCTATTTGAAGACCCAGTAAAAGACAGTATAACTCAGCTCAAACCTGCATTATCCCAAGCCAACATACAACTCATGTCTTGAACTCATACATAAAAATTGGGGCAATAAATCTAAAACACTCCAAACAGTAGATCGGTATCTGATCACTGTATCATTACCTCCTTTTTACCTTCATTCCTGTGCGGGACAGTGGAGGAGTTCAGGGCTCAGGACAGGTTAGATCCCATACACAGAGAACAGATCTGCTAATCTCCTGGGCTCTGATAGGTTCCAGCTGCCCCCCTCTCTCCTCTCTCACGGGTCCAATGCATCCCAGATGTCTCACACTGGACAGACTCACAGCTGGCCAGGAGCACAGGCCGAGAGAGAGAGAGAGGAAAGAAAGAGGATCAAGGGTACCTGCCAAACCTGGATAGTTCTGCCGGGCTGTCACACTGCAGATTTTATAGTTTATCTGTTTCAGCTCAGTACAAATGAAACACAAAACACAATATTTCAGATAGGCAGCAGTCATTAATGTATACATTTCAATGCCAGAGATCTTTCATGAACAAAGAACAAAGTGTGCATATTGTGTTTATTTAACTACAATGTATTCTGAGATAGCAATTCGTCATGGATATTACCACACAGATAGACACACGTGCGTACACGCTCGGGCAAAAACACAAACCAACTTTTGTTTCTTCTCCTGCCCGTCACAGATGCTTTTCTATGCCTTTTGTTAACTATGTATTGCTTTTGTGTTTTGTATTGGCTCTGCTATACAGAGAGTGAAGGTAATAGTGTTTAAGGGCTTGCTCTCGCTGTCATTGGGAAAACATTTCATTAGTTGTTGTTGCCACAGCGTCTCCAACAAGCTGAACAGAGACGGGCCCAAGAGAGAGGAGACCGCCTGCTTCTAGAGTCCCATCACACTGACACTCCCTCCACAACCCAGATCTGCTTCTCCTCTGTGTCGCATAAAACTCCTGCATATGCTGCGTAACCTGCACACACACACACACACACAGAGGCAGGCAAGCTCTCAGTCAGCCTCTGTCCCCAGTGGCTTTGTCTGAAGCAATCTATTAAATTATGGTACACACCTTTAAATTGCTCTTTTGGGGATGACACCTAATGCACTTTTCATTAAATGTTTTGACGTGTTGCTGCTGTTTTATTTATTACAGCAGTGATAAGACAGTGTTCGTCAGTTGTGTGCACGTGTCGGTGTGTATTTGAGCATGTGTGTATACAACAAGGGGTGTTAAAACTTACTAATGAATAAGGCCCCAAAAGCATCTGTGTTTGCCCATTTTCTTAAGATCCAGTAAACAGTTGCTCTCAGATGCTCACTTTCACATTTTTACAGTCACACAGGGGAGGGAGAATAACTCCTGTTGGACTCCAGTGTTCAGAAAATTTGCCTATCGTCTCCAGATGGAAGCCATGAAAACAAAATACAAGATGTTCACTCTCTCCTGACGTTTTTTTCCTGTTTGTAATCTAAAAGCTGCAGAATTTGATGGAGCTGACAAAGGATGAGTCGTGAACTTACGGGACTTGTTAAAACTTTGATCCAGCGTTGCTTGAGAAAACCTAAAAAAAAAACCACTTGCTCACAGCAATTCACAGGTTTTATGGTTCCTCTGGAGTTTCTGATCACCACCGTTTTACAACAATGCATACTTCACTCATTGAATCATGTGTTTAGGCTTCGACTAGGAGGTGGTATTCACGTGAGTGTGACCATGTTGGTCCTCCCTGGGATCTCTTGTGGTCTTTTAACAGAAGACATTTGATGTCAGAGGCCCCAAAAAACCAGATGGTTCCTCCATTACTTTTCCCAAATCAGCTTCAGGACCAGAGATGGCAACACATGGGAGCTGATAATGACATGTTGACATAAAAGTAATGAGGAGGAATGCACTTCTGCTGCCTCTATTTCATATCTAAAACAGATTTGTTTATTGCCACATTCTGCAACATTTTGGGAACTCTTTGGTAGCTTTGAGACATACAGGAATCCAAGCAATCACAGCTATTCACCTTTTCCATATGGTTACATTGAGTTTTTTTTTTTTTTTTTTTTCAGCAGTAATAAGGGATGAGACCAAAATCAGCATATTTGTTGCATTAAGCCAAATTACAAACTTCTCATTTCTGTCTTTAAAACATCTGTGTCAAAAAATTGCACTTAAAGAGTTCAATTGACTGTTTGCTAAACCCCTCCCCTGAACATTGATTGTCCAATCAAACCTCAGCAGCTGTAACCAGGCATGGCTTGACAAGCCTGTGCATGTAGCAGTGGTAAGAGCAATGCTCTGTACAAAGAGTCAGGAGGTCATAAGGCTGACTGGTTACACTGCTTACATTAACTGAGGCTGTAAGCAAACACCGCCATAGTAAATAATGGTAAATTTCCCTAATGTAGCATCACTTCTGAGATCAATGAGCATATCACTGACCTATTATCATCAGGTACACAGGCACATGTACACCTCCCTGAGGACATTGTTGCAGGATGCCTTATAACAAACACCTTTGCAAAACCTATATCTGTAGTCATATCTCCCCTACAGAGGTGGCTTGGTTTGGGGATGTATTGGATGATCATAGAAATATTGTAGGAATATTATAAGAATTCGACAGGCAGCAGTGTGTCTCTATGATTTATTTGTTAAATCTGTTTACATTGCATTTACATTTGCATTATACTACAATTCGACCTTTTTCTACATTTTTGACATTTCCAGTCCACATTTTTTTCAATTGATTTCAAAATTTGAAAAGGTGCATAAAGGTAGGTGGATGGAAACCCACCTAGAAGTGCAAAGACAATATATTTAATGTTTTGCTTCATCAACTTCGTAGATATTTATAGATATATGTTTGTTCTGAATTTGATGCCAGCATCTTTCAAACAAGTTGGGACAGGAGCAACTAAAGGCTGGGAAAGTTGTGGATTAGTCCAAAAACACCTGTGGAACATTCCACAGGTAAATAGGTTAATTGGTAACGGGATAGTATCATGATTGGGTATGAAAGGGGCATCCTGGAAGGGCTCAATCACTCACAAGCAAGAATAGAGCGGGGTTCACCACTTTGTGATACATGACTTTGTAAAGGATATTACTACATGGGCTCAGGGACCCTTTGTAGAATCATTGTCAGTTAACAGTTCATTTGTAAATGATTGCATTCTGGGCTTTTTTGTGTTTTACACAGTGTCACAGCTTTTTTGGAATTGGGGTGGTACAGAAGAAGAAGAAGAAGAAGAAGAGGAAGAAGAAGAAGAAGAAGAAGAAGAAGGACAATCCCCTTTATTTGTCACACATCCACATGCACACACACGCCATGCACTGGTGAAATTTTTCCTCCACCTTTAACCCATCCTGGTCGTCCTTCCTCCGCGGCAGACCAGGAGCGGTGGACTGCCATCCGACTGGCGCCCAGGGACCCAGTTTCTTTCGTCACCATTGGTCAGGTGGTGATCTTCTCGCATGTTTTTAGTGGGGGTATTTTTATGGAGGATACCCCTGGTGAACACGGGGAGAACATGCAAACTCCACACAGAAAGGCCCCTTTCCTCAAGCAGCAGGCACCGAAGGCATGGTTGTCTGTTATTTTCAGATACCCCTCTTACCTGACTCAGCCACATTTTTTCAAGTCCTATTTCTGTAAAGAACTTAGCAATGATTTAAAAGGAAATTAGGAAAGAAAAACACAGTAAGCGACACTGATAGATCATATCAAGTCAGAATCAGTGGTCTTATCAGTTGAAGCAAGCGAAGGAAACATGAACAGCAAGAAGAAGGGAGGTGGAATGCAGAAGAATGTTTTGTGATGTACAGATTCCTGAGATCACATGTAGCTGTAAGCAGCGGCTGCATGTGTGAAAGAGCTCTTTGTCTGCAGCTCAGGTTCTTGGGTTCAGCTAATCAAATGGATTAGAAACGGCTTTGAAAGTCCACCCATCGGAATTGGCCATCCGCACAAAAACAAACACACTGTAGTGGCTGCAGCCGTCCACTTTCACTAAGGTGCCTGCTTGTGTTTGTGCATGTGTGGGTCCATGTGTGTGCCTGCATACCAGTGCACTGGACTGTATGACTCTTTATGTTCTGGTCTGTAAGTGAGAACTATATGTAGGAGTCTGTTTGAGCACAAATGAAGCAGAAGTGTCCTTCAAATGCTGATTGGAAGCTCTAAGATTCATTTTCATACAGAAGACAGTGTGGACTGATCCATTTCTGATTGGCCACATCAGCACTAAAGTCCAACGTGTTGTCTGTATCAGTTTCTGGCATTTTAATAAGACCCAGATTTCATTATTCTCAGTCCATTCTGATGCTTTCAAGTGCAGCATCTGTTTGTGTTGTGATGTCAAACCTAATCAGTGGGTATTGTGCACAGCTACATGGATTGAAATGTATCAGGATGTTTTCAGAAAAGCTTCTGCTTCACCTTGATTAATTTACATTTGAGACAAAACACTTGGGGTTTTTGAACCATCTCCTGGCAAGGCAACAGAGTCCTACCCAGCACAGGTTCAGTCTCAATTTACTGTTCCTTTGGGGAAGATTCCTGTTGTTTTAGGAAATAGTTTTTTGGAAATACTGAAAAACGCCTCCCAAAGCTATGAGGATCACTGACACTCTTTGTGAACCAAGAGGTTAGAGCATGATAGGAGAAGGGCTCTGCCTTATCACTGAGGATGCAGACTTGTCACACTGCTCCTGATCCTGAGGCTTGATTACTCAACTCTCCCAAACTGGGAAACACTAGGACTTTCCACTCAATAGTCCTATGCACGTGTGTGTGTGTGTGTGTGTGTGTGTGTGTGTGTGTGTGTGTGTGTGTGTGTGTGTTTGTATTTTCTTTCCACTGTGTTGAGGAGTTTCCACTGAGTGTTTGCTTAAGAGAGGAAAAGGTCAAATTGTGCACTCACCCTCATGTTTCAGTCATGGAATCGCACGTCTTTGTTTCTTTGCTGCTCTCATTAAACTCTGTTGTGTTTTTACATGCTGGACACCCACAAATGTGCATGTACACAAGCATGCAAACACACAGACACAGACACACACACACACACACACACACACACACACACACACACACACACACACACCACTCAACGCCCTGAGCTCCCAGGTGGCCAGCTAACTGCCTGGAAGTGATAAAGTTGGGTGGCCCCTTGAGACACTGAGAAGAGGAAAAATAACCTTATTCATCCAAGAGATGGACTGATACAGCACCACACCATCAAGGCCTCAGAGGAGATCTCACACACACAAACAAATCGCCCCCAGTGGGAGGTTACCAGTAGGGCTCCATTTACTAACACAGCTCTTAGAAATTGGATAAAATAAAGACAAATGCATGAAACTGAGCATGTGTTTGTCGGTGGGATTTAATGATAATAAGCTGGAAGCAAAATGTTCACTCCTTTTTTCATCAGCACCAGTAAGAGGTCTTTACGTTGTGTTATTTCTTTTGAAAAGTAACTGACTACTGTGTCTGTGTTTAATCAACCACAGTGTTGATGCTCTGAGCTTTGCGCAATGGGATGATTTCTGGTTGATTGCAATTCAGTGTTTTTTGTTTTGTTTTGTTTTGTTTTTTGACATGTTTATTTCCCGTATATGATGCAAGATTGCAGTAATGAGACCCTGCAGGCACCACAAGATACAGTTTTCTCATGTTCTCACTTTCACTTTCTGTCTGTCCTCCGATTATTGCATTAGGAAATGTAAACGTATCAACCTGCCTTTTCTCCCTCATTTTTCTCTGCGTTTACTTGTATATATGTCTGGTCTGCAGATGTCAGTGTTTGTTGGTGGGCATTTAACTGCACAGCTGTTGATTGTCAGTCTGACAGAATGCAGAGAGCAAAGGCAGGACTAACTGCATGCAAAATGATTGTCTTGGCTTTGTGTCCTCGTTTAACCATGACAGCCTTTCTGGCCTTTCTTTAAACCCTGTGGATGAATACTGGAATTAATTCTTATTATGTAAAGGAGAGGAGAGGACTTTAAATATGATAAAAGAAGGAGACAGTGTGTGAATATATCATCTAAGGTCATCCAGTTTGGAAAATATGTCTCACTCCTGCCAGATATCTGTACTAACGAAATAACTAAATGAAAAATAAAGATATAGCATCTGGTGTCTCCTAACTCTGTCCTCTTCGAGGAATTATGAAATTGATGACTTCTTCTTGGCTTAAATGAATAATTCTGCATCAACAGAGATTACTTTAATAGACGCACGTTTAGCAATTGTAGAGGTGCATATTACAGTCACACATGTTGAAGAAAGAGAAACGAGAGAGGCGTAAAGCAGCTAGACGTACTCATTAGATAATAAAACCTAGCAGACAACGGTATGCATGACCACGACTCATAAGCACTCATGCAAAAACACACACAAGCTTGCTTCAATGACATACAGTCAGCGGTGGGCTTTGGGGGCCTTTGCAGGCGCCAGATGGGACGATCTGTTGTAACTGAGGTAATCTGTTGAGGCATCCAGAGATACTGATGCAGCACTAAGAATTCCAAGTGAGAGCAATGAAGTATTATATAGGCTGTCACTCTTGAACCAATTCTGCCGGTACTCTCCTTGGATTCGATTGAGCTTCATATCCTTTTCTCATTAATCTAACAGTACATTGTTGCCCTCTGTTTTTGTTCCACACGTGGAAAATAGCGCCAAAGTCTTCAGTTACCACTGGCTTTGTCTTCAGTCGCCACTATCAAAGAGGACGCTAATCCTGTGGATGTTCTGAACTTTGCCTCTTCTGCTACCATTTCCCCATCTCTCTCTGGCTGGTGTCCCTGTGGGCCGAGTGGCCCCGGGGCCTTGCTGTGTCCAGCTGGCATGGCTCAGAGAACTGGGACAGCTGGGATCCTTGACCACCCGGATTACAGCAACCCACTCACCATCATCAACAGCCCATCATGACAAGGAGTTTTCCATCTCTAAACCCTGCGGAAATCTCTCCAAGTTCCCAGTCATCACTCCAATTGTTGTTTCATACTTGGACATAAAACAGAACTGCTCTCAAATCCTTGACTTTCTATAACTACTTCCTCCAGTAAGTAAGCGGTTTGGATATATATCTGATTTGACTGTTAACCTCATACCTGGCCATTAAGAGTTGAGAGAAATGTCCTCCTTGATATCCAGTATGAGGATGTTTAGACTGAGAGCACGCTTTGGCATCCTGGCTTTGTATCCCTGCGGATCTGTTTCCCTCAGTGGACAGTGTGGTCACAGCACGGCCGTGGATCTGAGAGTCAACAACAGGCAGGGACCTTCAGCAGTAACACACCGGTTAAAATCTGAGAAAAAATGTCCTGTATGGACACTGATGGCTTTCATAACTTCGAGCTGGGATGTAACACTTCCAAAGCAGCCATCTGTGTATGAGTTGTGTTGGTTTTGGAAATGTGTGTGCAGCCCTTTTCAAACATTGCTAGCTTCGTCAATCTTTTCAAGGGATCATGTTTGGACTTTTCGTCAGAGCATTTTACTTGTTTCAAGCTTTTGTCCTTAATTATAGACTGATATTGTTACTTATTACTGAATTATTACTGGTTCTGAATGTAAGTGAAATTTTCCTGTTCAGTTGGCAGATAATTTTGCTTATTTTAAGTAACATTTTCCCCATCTTATTACTTTTCTCTTGTTTTTGAGGGCTGAGTTTTTGCAGTGCTGGACAGGCCTTTTGCAGATAGAGCTGCAATGCTTACGCAATATCTGTCATGTGGTAAACGACCAGTTGGAAAATAACGATATCAAGGAGGAGGAGACTTCTCTCACAGTCTGCAGTGATGATGGATTTTAAAACTTGTTTTGCAGTTGAAGCCTTCATCACTGACCACCATGAACACAAGGGACACTCGCGCCTGCTTGTCTCTAATGAATCCCATTACACATTTTCTCATCAATGTCATCAGTGCTCAAGCATTGTAAAAACCCTTTTTTGTAATTCCCATTGGTTTACATGTTCTATGTCAGTGTTTTCCTGGATATGTATCCTGTAAACAATGTAAGACCGTCTGATGATCTGATCATTGATGCCATTTTCTGAGTCTTCTTTAATCTTTGCCCCACACTTGAAGAGTGAAAAAAATCCCCCTTGATCACTGAAGATACATTTTATAAAATGAATCTCACCACAAGGCCAATCTGTTTGCTATTATTCAATGTTACTCAGGAAGCTTGTAGCGCCAATTCAGGCAGGAAGACAATTATTGTTTTATTTCATCATTAAAATGAGGCTCAGGTTATTATCCACTGATTTCATCGGGGTTTGTTTGTGGCCTTTGAACTGCCTTACCTGTGTTCTTTCTATGCTTTCTCTATATATCACTTTGCAGCTTTGCTCCTCTGCCACCGCTGTCGATGACTCTCTTGGGCTGATCTCCGATTGGCTGCTATTTGTATAGTTAGGGATATCTAATGAATGGCATCAGTAAAGAAGTCTTTATCAAATACAGCTTATGCATTGTCATTAACTTCTGAATCTTTTGAACTAATTGATTGAACGAAGACATTCAGCCACTGAATGGGTCTTGTGGTGTGATTGTTGTGTCACTGACTGTTTCCAGGGTCAAGGGTAAACTTTTAGTCTTGAATTTTAAGCCAACATGGATGAGAAGCCCTTAAAGACAACTTGTAAACATGCACAAATGCCTGCTTCCCTTCCATCTGCTGAGAGAGATTGAGTGATATGACTGAAAGCTCCAGAAAAAGCCACAGAAGGGATCTTGAGGTTAGATTATTGTGTCGATTTATTTATAGTCTTTGTGCATAACAAATGATTATTGAGTGATAAGGTTATATTCTTAAAAAGGCAGAATGAGACACATGTTTCTCTCTTTGAAAGACCCTTGTCCGTGCTGTAGCTTTTCTATTATATAAGCCTCCACTTCTTGAGCTGTGTTCAAAGCCTTATGAAAATGCACACGTCCAACTTAGATGCCACTGGCATGCCATTAAATGAAAAGTGACTCAGGGGGCTTACTCAAACGTGAGGCGGACATGAAAAATTGCCAGCACATTTGTGTAAGGAAGTGCGTGTCTGAAAGGGGCTTGTGTTAAGCGTGACTCACAAAAGAGACAGTTCATTGAAAGTGTCCACTAAATCCTCCGTATTATCCATCAAACTACAGCTGAATGAACACATCAGAACGAGAGCTGCAGACAGAGAATGTTCCCAGCATGTATGTTGTAGCTGCTGCTCAATGCCCTTAATTCTACCAACACACACACACACACACACACACACACATGCTCATCTTGTACACACTATCCAATCATGAGTCAATCATAGAGTCATGAGGTTTGCTTACTTGCCCTGGCTTGTCCTCTGTGGTCACACATGGGCAGACAACATAGATGAGGTGACCCCGGGCCCCTGTTTGGCATGGCTAGGGGCCTCCCTGTGCAGACTAGCAGACTCCTGCCTTTGTTGAGTGCTGCCCTGTGAGAAAGCCTAACAGCCAGGGTCTGAATGTTGACCCTACACGTTAATGGTAAACACCAGCCAAATGCCAAACAAACAAAAGCAAAACAAGCAAAGAGTTCCTATGCGATCTCTGTAATGAGCTCCTTTCTCCCCAACTCTCTCCTTCACTCCATCTCCTCGTGTCCTCTGGAAAGCCTCAGCGGTAAGTGTGCTAATTCAACACTGGAACATGAAGTGAGAGGCCAGCATCAGCAGCAGCCCGGAGTTCATTCAGATGTCTGATGGAAATCCAGCTCAGCTTTGTTTACATATTCACTCACGATCACTTGGCTCCAAACTATTAGATTTTCTTGTCTGTCTTGGGTGAGGTTCACCTTTTCCCCTCCATTTGCTGTATTTCTGAGAGCTTTGGGAGTGATTTGGACTTGAACCTGCGTACTCTACTTTCTGCCCATTTATACCCTCTCAGGACTCCCATGTACACACTTACACACATACATACAGAAACACAATTGAACACAATCACATGGTGATGAATGTGTGCTTCCAAAAGCACCAGCACAGCTGCTATGGTGGTTAGTAGTCCATGGCTTTGCCTTGTATCCTAGCTCTCTTTCACTCTCTCTTACACACACACACACACACACACACACACACACACACACACACACACAGAACTAATCCAGTGCCAGTGTAACCAAGCCAAATCCTGGTTATGAGGTAGTCTGTGGCAGGACTCCCTTAGTTTTGGTCCAAACAGGGCCACTGTGTTCCAGCCTTGACCAAGCAACACTGGCTCCCTAACCTCTAAATCTATAAGCAGACTAATGCCTCGTGGATTTGCACTGATCGACGAGAGAAACCACACTCTTTCTACATTCCAGTGTTCGCCGCTAATCCTGTAAGCCCTAATAGATATTATCACTTTAGTCTGAAAACCACACAGCATTTAATTAAACCCGGCTGCACTGATCCTGCAGCCAAGTGGTGGTGTGTTTAAGTGTGGTACCAGTCAGTTTACATGTATTAGTTTTCATGGTGTGGTTATTTATTAGCACGGACAAATCTACAGGTGTAAACAGAGCAATATTTCATTGTTAATGACAACTGAGTAACATCTTGTGATGTTCCACCTCTGTCTGGTTCTCCGTCTCTCTGCTTGTTGTTGTCCATTCAGAACTTTCAACTGGCTCTTGTCTTTCTTCCTCCCAGTGTTTTCCTTCGGATGACTACGCCTGCTGTTTTAGAGCTCTGCTTTTCATTGGCTTTATGAGACCAACTGTAAATTCCTGAGTGTGTTGTGTCTCACAGTGGACTCCATCCAGTTTTTCCCTCACCCTGCTGAATTCTGCCTCTCTCAATTTCACTGCATGGCAAGCACTTGCCCTGGCACACCTTTTACACGTTCTGTTTGGCTTGTGAAAACCTGGACCACTAATTATGAGGTGATAATTATTGAGTGCAGCTGATGAAGGGCCTGCTGGCTGTGGTTAAGTGAGCAGCACTCCCTTTCTGTCCACTTCCCTCAAAAGGTGTGCTGCTTAATGAGCTCTGAAAGACTCAATGTGTTTCACAGACACAATGGAAAGACAACAAGCATACTTTCTAGTAGTAGAAGTTTTAAATATCTTTCTGTATTTTGTTACAAAGTAGAAGTTAGGTATTAATATTGCCCAAAAAGTAAAGGTTTTATGGAGTGAAAAGATAGAGAAGTGACACAGAGTCAGTCTATGAGGTGCTGGACACTTCAGCATGTCATGAGGGATTAAAGATGCCACAGGAAGGCATAGGCTGCTTCAGCGAAAGACACGAAACACGAGAGAGGTATGTGTTTCTGGTGATTATGGTTTTGTTGGAATGGGATAAGCTTGAGCACAGAGGTGAACATATGTGAGTTAGTGAATTTCAGTGTTTTTGTCTGTGAGTGTTTGCATGTGTTTGTGGCCTGAGTGCATCAGCACGTGAGCAGTGGAGATGAAATTGAGGAAATGCAAAGGAACGGAGCCAGACATGGTGACTGAGAAAATGGAATAATACAGTGAGGTAGACAGAGTGTGTTTGCGATACGCTGGCCGAAAGAGGCTCTTTAGACATCTGTTAATGATTTTGCAGATGTGTGTTGGGGACAGAGAGGGGCGAGTTTCACTGTAATAACAGAAGCTGCATTGTGCTTTGTCTAATTTAGGTGCATTATGTTCTTTTTTGTGACCTAGGAGCTCCAAGTGTTGGCTCGCAGTGCTTTCTGAATGGTTACCATCACACAAAGTGACATGCCAGTGCACTAATGTCAGCATGCAAGGTAGTGTGTATGCGTGCATAAATGTGCTTTTGTGCACACACAAGCACACAGGCACACACACACAAATAAAAAGCAATATAGTATAATGCCAGTAATGCCTCAGGTATGTCCTGTAACCCTTTGAACTTGCTGCCACAGCTTCTCTCTAATAGAAAGGGGTCAAAGGTCAGTGCTGAAGTCTCTTAACAAGAGGATATGACTTGAACTTATAGGTTTGACCATGATAGTTGCTGCAGACATGGGACATATTTTACTTTTAAAAAGGGTCGACCTTTGCTGAAGGATATGCACACAATTATGACAAAGCTCCATATCTCAGGCTTGGTTTGAATATGAGAAAGATACTCAAATCTTAAACTAGAGGAAGAGGCTGTCAATGGCATTCCACTATCAATGAACTGAAATCGGCCCCTCTCTTTACAGCATGATCCAGAGAGGAGGAGAAAGGGAAAGCGTGAATGAAAGAGGTATAGAAAGAGAGGCAAAGAGTGGGGTGGAAGGTGAAAGAATGTCATAGAGAGAGATGGCGGTGGGAGGGGATGAGAGGCTTTGGAGAGCGATGGGACTGAGATGTTGAAGGGTTGACGGGTTTGGATCTGATAGCTCGACGTGCTTCACTGATCCCAGTCCACTCTCAGTCCATACACACTCGTCCCCCTATTCTAACTCTGGCATTCAGAAGCACTTTCCCACTGGGAAGGTCAAAGCCCCATTAAGAGAGCATTTTGTTGCTATTTTGTGTTTGTTGTGGGGATAGTAAGTAGAAAGGGCAGCCTGGTAATAGAAAGAATTTGCTTCAGCACCCCCCCACCACCACCACCACATCGGACTCCCAGTAGTTCCCACTTGGGTTGTCACTGCTCCCACACACTCGGGCTTTGATACTTGTCTAGACAGCAGCAGTTTGTGTGTCCATATGGAAAGTTACTTCCCTTGTTTTCATTGTACTCTTAGAAACAAGGTGATTATCTGGCTATTTTGACGTGATATTTCACCCTCACTGAAGTGAGATTGTATCTGTGAGTGAGTGTGCATACACACGTGCTGGCATGTGCATACATATGTGCTGATGTTATCCTTTTATGTTTATTGGCACAGGTGCATGCTGCAGCGTAGTCCACCACTTTGAAGATGCCAGATCAGGAAGTCAGAAGAAATAGGAGGGGTTCTGATGAAAGAGAAGTGGAGGACTGGTGAAAGGTGGAGGTGAATGTTTTACTTACACCAGATGGATTCTACAAGTGGTTTTGGTATCCATGGTTGAGCCTTACATCTGACTTATTCTAACTGTAAAATATAAAACATTAGCTTATGACTGCAGACATTTCTGTTAACATTTATGGAGAACAGGTCCTTTACAGCTCTCTGTCCTGCAGGCCTGACTTGTGTCCTGTTCTGTCTACAGTCATTAGTGTGTCTAATAGTGTTTCTTTTTGGACGGTAGCTCTGCTGTTTGACCCCCACACTGTGAAACGTCCTAATTGCAGTTGAATTGTGAAGGGAAACAGATGCAGCAATTAGACTCCTCTTGGGCTTAGGTAGAGGAAGAGCTGGGGAGTCTTTGGAGCTAGAGCAGGAATCTCTGTCCTGACTGCTCGAAAGGTCCTGCCAGGTTGTGTAGTAAGTTAGCTGGGCTGTAATCAAAATCACATAACATTCTCTGAGATTCAATTTTCCTTTCAATGTGTCAGTATTTATAGTACACAGACTTTGTTCTTCATGATTCTTGAAATGTTGCCTGAAACCTCTCATCTCGAGTAGGCCTGTTGCAGCATGGTGACTGGCACCAGGAAGTGATTGGGCGTGACACAGGAAGCCCTATTTTAGTTTTTGGTTTGTGCTGAATAGTGCTGTGTGACTAAGGAGACAGAAATAAATCCACCTCCAAGAGAGAGTCAGGAAATGCTGCACAATGACAACATACATCATAGTGTCTGAAATTGCATTGAACTCTAAAGAAACATCAACATTATTTGTCAAATTAATACCGGCTTAAAAAGTCTATGATTCATGGTGTCTGTGTGTACATGCACCCTTTGTGTGTGCATAGGGTTGTACTCGTGTGTGTCTGTAATTACACCATATCTCTCAGTCTGTTTGAAAGTGCACATCTAAAGTTAACATCCCCAGATTATGAGAGCTAAGGACTTTGATTGCAATCTATGCTCATGCTGAAACGCTTGTTAGCCTGTCATGGACATAAACAAGAATGCCGTAACTTAAGCCACATCATTCACTGGAAAACAGTGATGTCATTTCCCAGACCCAATACTTTGTTTTTTTTGTCATTTTTCACTTTCTCTCACACCCTACTACAGTCTCTGGATCGTGGTTTCTCTGTGGTGAAGTTTAACATAGCAATGGCTGCTGGCACCAGCCAGTGCGGCCTCTGCCGGGTTTCCTGGTTTTCTTTTATACCTAATTGCTCACCACATATGTGACAAATGACGCCAGATGCCACAATGGAGAGAAATCCAGCTCTCTAAGATTTATTGGCTTCAGGGAAACAGTTGGCCTTATTTATAGAAGCCTTTTTACTAGACCGGGCCCCAGGGAGTGGAGAATGACTGGACCAAGTGCCAATACAGTCTGTGGCACGTGTGATCCATTAATTATACTGGGATAATTCAGTCAGGTGTGTGGGGCAGCAGGTTGTACTATTTATGAGTGTGAATGGAGAGGAGAGGAGAGGAGAGGAGAGGAGAGGAGGACCGAATCCATACATTTTAAAATCAGAACATGTTAATTCAAATTTGCAATGGAAATACAAATCAATATGGATTATGGCATAAATTTTAAAGTGTTGGTAAAGGCACCAGTATGCTTCAGCCAGCAGTTGCTTGTCAGATGGTGAAAAAACATCCCCTCCCCCACATATTTCTGACAAATGGAGTAAGTTTTCATATTCATTGATTTTCTGAAATTGGCAATCCAACATTCACGTCCACTTTTGTAATTGCAAATGGGTGCAACAGTACAAATGCCTGCAAGCAAAGATCAGTGCTGGGTAACATTACTTTTAAAGGTAACTTGTCACATTACAGCATTACCTACTGAGAAAAGTAACTCATGAGAATATTTTTGGGTTTCCAAAACAACAACTGTTTCGCTCTTCCCTGTGCATGCTGGATATATTGTCCAGATTTTCCTGCAATGTGACCAGTCAACATGTCTAACACGTTAAAGGCCAGATGTGCATCATTCAGACATCAAACATATGCATGCAAAGGAAAAACAACACAACTGTAACCCCCTTGATAGTGTCTGTGCAAGATATATTCTTGAATTATCTGAAACTCAGTGCAGTCAATGGATTGTCAAAGCCAACAAGTGGACAACTTAATCGCTCCATTGTGTCTATTATCCTTCCATTTGTGCTCCTTATTTGCCAGTTTGCTGTAAGTGCAGCCTGAAGTTAAGCTCCTTAGTGTCCAGACAAGTAAGAGGGGAACGCATGATCTCTGTTCACATACACAACAAAAGATCAGATCAGTGCTGCTGATTCTACTTCAGAGGCTGGTGAGGAGCCCCAGCCTGGTGCAGTGTTTGAACTGCAGGGCGGTGTGTTTGATGCCTCTCCCTTGTCTCTTCGATCCTGTCTCAGCTCCCCTCGGTATGCAGGCCAGGGGTTCTTGGCATCCACAGCTTGAGACTGCAGCCCAGATGAGACCTACTTTGCTACATGTCTGCCGTGCTCCACTCACAGGAAATTAGAGAGGAAAAAAGTGAGGCTTAAACTCAGAGACACGATTTGGCTATTTTGAGTTGAAGTTTACTGTATATGAACTCAGTTGACTGGTTGTCCATTTAAGTTGAATAACAGATAGGCGATGGAGGGCTGTAGTTATTGCACTCAATTTCCACTACGTGATGAGGAGTCTACCGAGACGATGACTTGTGATACAGAAAATAAACATCTCGTTTTTCCTGTGGATGCTCAGAAAGCTCATTTATGAAACTTATAAATGTCACAGACAGCAGGCTGTCACATTTTCTGTTGAACAATGCTAGCAAATGTTTTCATGCATGTGTTCTGGGAGTGCTGTGCTGGTGGTGAAGGTCAAAAAAGAGAAACATATTGCAAGCAGGGATGCCAATTCCACCAAGTGATAAAAGCCTTCATCGCAGTCCTAGATCACAGCACGGTAAATCGTCCCCCTCGGCCTGCAGCTCCTGCCGAGTGCTCCTCTGCTCTCCTTTCTTCTTCTCTGTCAGTGATGTTTATAAATCATAAACTCACCACACAGGCAGGGAAGCAGGTCTGCTGCACTCTATGGACACATATCCATTCTGCTCTCTGTGCGCCTGCATGTGGAAGTTACAAATTCACTCTCCCAAAACTTCCCAAAAGGAGCACGCTGTCTTAAATGGAAGATTTCTACGCCCAGAGCATGAAATAGTGTGGTATGGCGTGTCTAATTCTTCAACCAACAACCTGGTTTTAGTTCTCGACTCATACTTCTGAAATACTTTGCGAGACGTGTTTCTTATTTCACGAGGATCAAAGCTGATCCTAAAACTTACCTTATGGGCCGACCCTAGCCTAATGGGCAAAAACACGTTTCTCTAAAGTACAGCAATGCAGCGGAATGATTTGCCCATGAATCTGAAACTGAGTGTTTCACAAAGGTTACAAGGTACTGTAGCATTTTCAACTTAATTTTGAACTTTGCATGACCAAGAAAACATGAGCATGTTGACGTAGCTGCACAGCCGCCAGCTATTTCTGTTCATGTGTTAATTGTACCGGCCTCGCTTGTTTTGTTTGTTACTTATTTTTTATCTCGTACTGTGTTCAGTGCACCGCAGTGGAAATAAGCCTTCTTTTTTTTACTGTCTTTACCCACTGTGACTGTGTGAGTTTTTAATCATCACAGAAATTCATTCATTTATTCATTGATAGTATATAGAGGTCAAAACTTAAAGCAGCATTAAACTGCTTAAAGCCCAGTTTCATGCTAGCTGTAACTAGCATGAACTATTTGACATACAGTCACACCACTGTATGCCTGGTGGTCCTCAAGGGGCATCCTAGTCCTCACAAGGTTTCCTCCATTTTCTTCCATAATTAGGTTTTCTTCTGTGTTTTCCTTTGTTCTGATTGAGGCTGTAGTTTAGTGGGGGTGTTTTATTTATTGTGTCATTATGTGGCTGTTGTGAAGTCCTTTGAGATTGCAACTTTGATTAAGGGCTGTACAAATAAACCTACTTTGACATGGCTTAAATCATGGCCACTGGTTTGAGATGATTGCAAAAAGCACATTTTCTGAATTCCTGTTGCAGCAAAGGATGGTCTGGATGGCTTAGGGGGATATTTGTTTCATCAGAAATGTTTTCCTCTTTTTCTCGTTTGTTTGCTTGATTCATTTGTAGTCACACTATCGTCGCGGCTCTGGGGATGGCAGCAGCAGTCGATTTGTTGGTTGGTCCACCACCAGATTGAAATATCTCAACACCTTTGTGATTGGTTGCTGTGAATGTTTGTACAGACACTTGCGGTCCCCTGAGGTGCCTTCTAACTTTGGTGATCCCGTGACTTTTCCTCTAGTACCACCATAAGGATGACATTTGCCAGTTCTAAGTGAGATGTCGTGAAATTTGGTTTACACCCTCATGAACTGTACATCATAATCACTTTGGTGATCTGCTGACTTTTCATCTAGGGTGACCATCAGGTCAAAAGATTAACTGGATACCAGCAAAATTCTGACAACAAACCCATCAATCTCATCTGGACTTTGTGCTAATTAACATGCTAACATGCCAAACCAAGATGGTGAACACGATAAACATTACACATGACAAGCATCAACATGTTAGCATTGTCATTGTGAGTTAACATGTTCTTGTTAGCATTTAGCTCAAAGCACCACTGTGCCTCAGTACAGCCTGACGGAGCAGCAAGCATGACTGTGAATTTATGTGTCATTACCTTAATAAGACTGAGCTGCCCATCCTGGACCTGCAGATGTATGACAGGCTATGGCCTGACACTGGGTTGCTATTTTAGTATCTGCTCATCGAGTTTCAATTTTTGGTCCTCTCACCCTCTGCATGGAGAGACAATTTGCTATTAACTCTGTAAGCTCTTTTTATTTTTGTAGCCTGAAAATGAGTGGCTGGGTGTTTGGAGTTTGGTGTTTTTGACCATCACTCCAAGGGGCTTTTCAGCCAAAAGCTTTTTACACAGACAGCTCAGGAGAAACCAGTTGGCACCAGTCATTGATGCTGAGGCACAGGCAAAGCTTATTGTGATTCCCGGTGCCTGGTCTCATTGTAAAGAGTAGTTGGAGTGTTTCAGAGGGCGGTGACACCGGCACCAATCACAGTTAACACACTACAGAATCAGCTTAGAAGGGGAGCCAAGCTGTGGCTGGAGAACTACACTGGCCGGCCTCCAGAGTTAAATTCCTCCATTATGATGGAGTGATGAAGGAGGACAGGGTGGGAGAGTCGGTAAGCATCTGAAGGATGGAACAGAGAGAAAGACTACTGTCAGTGTTATACCATACATATTCAGGGGTAGACGAGAAGAAGGGATTCAGGAATGAGACCCGACAAGTTCTTCAGACAGATGAGTGATATTCAAGGATATGGGCAAGGAAAGGCAATGATGGCTTTAGTATTGTGGGTTTATGACCCTTTTAAGTGTTGACCTCATGTGAACCATTAACAACCCCCCAGTGTGTGTGGGAAAAATACACACACTTCAACTCACACAAATGAGGGCACACACAAACTCATGCATCTTCACACACACCACACAAAGTTGTAAGAGTGATTGGCTCATTCCTGTTGTTTTCACCAGAAGCTGCAGGAAAGAGAACAAACACAAGAACACAGGGCTGCTATTGTGTGCTCCAGCCTCTACCACAGATAAGGAAAGGATAACATGAGCAGTTATCAGACAAAAATAACTAAAGCCTATTTATTAGATTGATCTATTTCCTTTTTGGCATGCTAACCCAGTCTGTAGTGATATGAGAGCCTTAACTGTGCAGTACAGATCGGCAGTGCTGAGTTTTTTCACTACTTCTCATTATGAAAATAAAGAGAGAAAAAAAAGTTATGGCCAAGACTTCTTCCACCCCATCACCCACTTAAGCCACAGCAAAAAATCCTAAACCCACTAACCCTGAGTGGGCCAAATACTGTGGAACCCTGTTTCAAGTCTCTCCAAATAACAATAATCCTTCTTCATCATGTGTGTCTATTTTACAGCTGGAGAGCTTTCAGAGTGAAAAAAAGATAAAGACCACGTCTTACACACATGGAGAAAGTTATGCCCGTTCACACACCCTGCAGTGCTATCATAAACTACACTGGCCTGGTGTGGTAGCCTCTCTAAGAAAAAACACAACCTGTGCAGCACATACCAGTCTGAGCCATGGATACTGACTGGCTGAGAACCAATAATATTTAGCCTCATTATACACTCATACTCAAAGATTTGCTTTTTTTCGTAACAGTAAGAACAGTTTAACCTTTTCTTGTTTAAAGATAGTGACTAAATGTGACTAATTAATTAATATTCTGATGAAATTATACCTATGAATCCATCCGTCAGTGCATAGTAAATAAACCTATAAGGAGGAAAGCAGTAAAAACTTGCATATTTACTACACTTTACTAAATTTGATCAATAATCAGTCCTTACTTTGCCTATTTTTCATAGCCTAAAAAGACACACAGTTTTCATCTCTCAGGGCAGAGTGAAATGAAAAGAAAAAAATCAGAACAATGAGTTCATTGAGGAAACGTTACAGAGGAAGTGGTGGGAAAGTTTGACTTGGTCGGTGCAGTTCTTTGCTGTTTCCTTTTTTCTTTATCTATGGAAAAGGCTGAACAGGTGGAAGCTGACATCACGAAAATGAGCTACTCCACCCATGCATTTATATGTTGCTGCGTAGATAAAAGTTTAACACTGTGGTCTGTGTTCAATAAATCGATGTTAAGTCAACACATTAATGACTGTGACTTCACAAGTCACTCATCTAGATTTATCGTATGAGGTTGGTAAAGTGAGAGCCTCGCACTGCTTCATACAGGGCACGCCTTGTGCTGCAGTAACGTAGAGTGTTTACCTTCTGCCAGCTCTGGCTAGGCTTAAACGCAGTGTATATGTTTGTGCATGTGCGCACACACACGAGACCACATGTGTTTAGGTCTCCCTCTGCTTGCACGTGCATGTGCCTGCATTTGTGCTTGTTGGTGTGTGTGCATGCCCATCACTCAGCCTTCAGCTGGGCAAACCTGGAGGATTGCGTCACAGGCAGAGAAAAGAGCAGTCCTGGCCCGTAAACTAGTCTTTAATTGCATTGCAACTGAGAACACATTGCTGAGGAAACAAGGGGCTCATTGTTAGTGCGTGTGCATCTCAACACACCTCATATTTTCTGCAGACCGCTGACCCCCACCAGCTCTGCAGAATTTACAATAAAACATAAAGCCAGCAATTAAAGTACTAAGTGTATGCATGCACGCTCAAATGCAGACACTCTTAACGTGTGTCTGCACTTCTCTGTGCTGATGTATTCTGAGAGCAGGTCATGATGCTGTATGTGACCGTGTTCAAGCACCAAGGATTAATGTGAAGTCTGCTTGCTGGGGGATAAGTACAACATTGTGCTTCTGTGTTTCACTCCGCTAGAACTGTGCATGATGAGGTATTAAAAATGAGTGAGATTGAAATGTGTGTGTATGTGTGTGTCTCATGATAGATCTGGGTTGGGTGGTGGTGGTGGTGGTGGTCTGCCTATGATGTAAACCAGATGTGGACTGGATGCAGACTATTGTACCCACTGGAGGGAGAATGAATCCTGTGCGTGTGTGTATGTTGGTGCATGCAGAGCGCCAGCATTGATTACAAATCCAATGTAATTTTGCACTGCACCAACCACATTTGGCAGAGCGCGGATACTGTGCTGGCTGGAATGAGCTCATGCTTCATACAACTGACCCATAAATCATATAAACTGCATACTGTCACAAGGCTCAGCAGTTGAAGAATACTGATATTCTTATAGTCATTTAAAAGCAGTGTTAGATAAACTATGTCAATACATGACGATTCTGTTTAACCTGCAAGCCTCCAGGCCAACATGTATTTCATTTCAGTAGATGTAGAAATTAAGATAGAGAACAAGTCATCATGAGATTTATTTTAAAACCACTTTTATCAGGTAGGCCACTTAAGACAAAACATCTGAAATAGTTAATGTGATTTCACAACAAAGCCGACAGTTGGAATGAGCTGAAATTCTTTGCAGAACTTTTAAATTAGCAAAATCTAATCAACCTATCTGTTCTGGACAGAGTACACTGGGTTCATGTTGGGGTGTACAATGCTACATGTGTATCAACTCCAATCCAATTGTCAATCTCTTCAGGCGGATGTATCCTGTCTTTGTTATATTTTTAGAAAACACTGCTGGAGGAGAAAGAATACACTCACTCAAGTGGTCAGATGTCTTCAACTTATAAAGAAAGATTAAGTTTGGCATGAGTGAAGTGGGATAGTTGTGAAAAAAGAGAGTTCAGTGAGCAGACTCACATGGAACGGATTTATCATTATATGAATACACAGTATGTATAGTGTATGTATGGTGTCTATGCTGTGATCTCCACACCAGCCGCTGTGCAGCCATTCGTCTACTGGGCACCTCCAACCAATGAGGAACATACTCTCTGTAGAGAATTTAGATAGGTAAGTGTAAAGTCAGCAATCCACAGACATGCCAATCCTGGCTGAGACAAACCAGCTATGCAGCATTTAATTATTACCGTACGCATATTGGAGCAGTCTCTTCTTATGAAGTCTTATGTAGCATTGATAATAAGCAGATGACCATCAGTACATGGATATGGATTTAAGGTTAGTGATGGGGGCAGCTGTAACAGCAGCATAATGTGTGGAACAGGAACAGAACTAATCATGACTTTAAGAGCAGACTATCATTTTGAGGTAAAATTAAAAAAAAAAAAAAAAAAAAAAAAAGTGTGTAGCAACCTCCTGTGTGTGACAAAGACGTGCTTAAATTCCATGAAGATCATGTTACAGTAAAATCATTATGCGAATGGGCTATGTGTGCAGCGAGCCCCCACAATGGCTATGATCAGCTCAACCCACATGTATAAATATTAGCATTCATATTCCACCGCTTCGGAAATGGGCTGCAGAAAAGTATCACAATGCATCATAAGGCATCTGTCAAACAACACAAGAAAAATGACCTCAGATATTACCAGGGATGCACAGGGAATGAAAAATGGTCCTGACTTCTGGCTCAGATCAGGATCTCACTCAACTTGATTTTCTCCCTCTGAAATGTTCTGGTACTCTGAACGGCCACCATTGCAACTGAATTTACAATTAATGGCAGAGCAAGTCAGTGCACACAAGAAGATTCAACAGCCTGAAAGTAGCAGGGATTAGCCAGCAGGCCATTGCTTACAAGCAAAGCTGTGAGAGAGCAATAAAATACCTGAACAAAAAAACAGCCATTCGTACTAACTTTGCCAAACACCTTCTGCATTGATAAGACATATTTATTCAGGGGATGCATGTTCGCAGAAGCAGCTATCTCCATCTTTGTAGTGAAGAATGAACCACTACAGCTGACAACTTGTCGACATCATCATCCCAAAGGCACGACTGTTGAGCAGCAGCAGCAGCAATGTCAGGGCGGCAAGTGGACCAAGCATTTTCAGCTTAAGCAAATGCCTTTCATTTCTGAGGACAGCTGTGTTACAACATCACATGTGAAATTTCGACAAATTTATGCTACAGTGGCGTCAACAAAAATCTCCGTCAAGAAAAACAAGAAAATTATTTTGCCTCATTGATTTTTCTGCTGTCACATGAAGGAGGGAAGAATATGAATAAAGCACAAAGATGAATGTGGCTGCAGATCTTGTTTCCCTTCTATAATGAACAAAGCGCAAAGACAGCCCAGTATTCTATGAATTATGTCCATGTAGGATGATTTTTGCACCTTTATTTAGGGAGGTAAAAAAACAGGTGTCGAAGTTGGGCGTGGAGCAAGTCTTACATTCATGTAAGAGACTGGAGTTTGCATTCTGTCACAGACCCACAGAGTTGATTTGCTATAACCACAAGTTTTGCTGTCCCTTAATTGTAGTATAGATGTAGAAAGCAAAAATATTAAAAATGTTTAAAAACATTGCCAGGGAGTTTAATCAGTGGTTTTCCAGAATTATCCAAAACTGACATTTTGGTTTCATGATTGGTGCAAGTGTAAAAACTGTATTATATTAACAAGAAACACAGTAAGCCCTTCATTGCAGTGCATCAACATCTTGTTCTCATTTGCCAGTGTCAGAAACAAACAACAGAGTGTTCAAACAAAGAGCTACAGACATTAATCTGCAAGTACAGCTTTGTCATCTCTCTCTGATGAAACATGCAGGAAGCTTAGAGGTCATCTCCAGCTCATGGTGGGATTGCTGTCTCAAACACATATGGCTATCCTCTGTGTGTCTCATCCCGTTTCGCTGTTATTCGAAGGTCTGGACAGACATTAAACACCGGCATTTCTTCTTCTTCTTCTTCTTCTTCTTCTTCTTCTTCTTCTTCTTCTTCTTCTTCTTCTTCTTCTTCTTCTTCTTCAGGACTTGTGTGGTTGCAAAGAGAAGGGGAAAAAGTGGCTGTTGTGCATTCATGTGTACACTCTGAAATGCCAATCCATTCCCACACCTACATCTTTATGGCTGCATATCCTCCTGGTCCTATTGTGGAAAAAGAAGCTGTTTGCATCACAGGAAGACCCCTCTGACCCCTGTGAAAATCCTGTGTTTGTCCCCCTTATTTGAGGGTCTGTAATGGCTCAATCCACAATGGCTACTCTGTGGTGTAGTGTTAACAAAAAACACACTTGACAACTATTGGAAGTGTTGTTTGGAAAAATACAAAATAGACTTTTAAGAGCATAAAGAGAAAATAGAGACATCTCACATGTATAATAACCAATTTTGTTCTGACTTTGGCAGAAACTAGTGAGTGTGTTGGATTATGCTAAGAGGCTGGTGGAGAAGAACATGTTTTCAGAGCCTGAAATCAAGCTTACCAGTCTCATCTGTTCTTGTGATAGCAGGCTCCCTGTGAAGTTTTTTGTGCACTCCATGTGAAATCTTATCATACCCAAGCCAGTTCAAAATACTTCCACTCTCTTTGGTTAGAAACCACCAGTGGGCCTTTAATACCTGCAGAGTGGAGAGAGTGGGTCATTTATCACTGTCCATCTTGAACTGTTGTGGATGGAGGCCTGATTTTACTGCTGGTGTCACATGTTAACGAGCGGATTTTATGGTAGTAGTGATGAAAGTTCAGACCATGTAGAAATTAACACACCAAGTGGCTTGACTACAAATTAATGTCTTTTAGGAGGGGGGGGGTTCACCTTACAGCTGAACTGCTCGCTCTGGCATATCTTTGACACTTGCAAAGATTTTATTTTACTTTTTTTGTACACATGCACCAACTCTCTCTGTCTCTGCTTGGGGATAGGGAAATAAATGACAGCTATACTCCCTGTCTTTCTTTGTTTAGGAAGATTGGGTCACTTCCCAGGTCACTACTGTAAGAAAGGATCAAGTGTCCTTCTCATTGCTAAGTAGTTGATGTCACTAGACTGGAATCCATCCATTTTCTCTACTTCCCCCTCACTGTGTCCATACCCCTGTGCCTGAATCTAAGTGAAAGTGTGTCCTGTAAAAATCCTGGAGAAGACTGATAGCAAACCATGGGGATGGTTCATTGAGGGGTCAGAGCAATGAAACTAAGTGACTGGTGTCCTATTTCGCTAAAATGGATTTGTTAACATTGTGTCTCATCACTACAGGACTGTGCGAGGGGTTCTACATAATGATGGCTCCCCTCAGGCACAGGAGGCTAAAGAGAAAAACTGGACACAGGCTGCATGTCGCTTGGAACAGGATACAGCATCCTGAGTCCAAAACCATATAAAGATAAGGAAATTGCACGGTGTAATATTTTTGGTCACTGCCTTGTATTCAATATAAAAGCCAAAGCAGCCAAAGTTCAAGAGGCTACAAACTTTTAAACTATTGCATGAATTTCATCTCAGATTTCCATTCAGAGTATGGAATCCGTCAGAAACAGATAAGGGTACTTGCCTGAAACTATTCACAGATGTAGCACAAAACACAAAAAGTCCAATATTGGCAGAATGACCATCTACTCTACATAAAATGTACAAAGTAGAAGAGAACAAACACAACAAACTCAGACTTATGAGACTTATAGCCAACAGGAACTATTTGGGGTTAGGGTTAGGGATAGGGTTAGCAAAATATTCCATTATAACTAAATTTTGATTCTTATTATTTCATATATATATTGGTGGGAACGTTTGTTCTTTCATTGGGACAATGTGATTCTATTTAATGTTCTCAGTCATAAACTCACAACTAAGAGATTCACAGATTTCTCTCAGTTTTCTTTAACATCTGCACAGTCTGCTGGGCAGACATCTGCTTAATATTGTGCCAGTCATTCCTGTGAAAAATGATATTTCAGTGCAGAGCTGTCTGCCAAAATAGACAAAGATTTAGAAATAGTTTCCTTTTCACTGTATCCCTGCTTTTCTGAGGTGTTTCTGGAGCGAGTGACGGGATGAATCTTCGGCAGGAAGCTAAACACTTCAGCAGTTTTGCACACTGTAGAGCTTTGAATCTGTGCAGCATAAACAGACCAAAGGAACCTCATCAGGTTAAATTCCACACTCCAGTGCATAGCATGGAGTCAGACGAAAAGGTAACAGAAGAACCATAAATCAAAAGTGTTGCAGGGTGTTTCTCAAAGGTTTTGTCCATCCATTGGTCAATAGATCGACCGTGGCTCTTTGAGCCCTCTTGGGTCTGTGATATACGGATTTGGAGACTGTCCCACTTATGTGTCTATGCAAACTGTGAAGCTGTGTGTTTTTCTTTCACACTGACCTGTAAATGAAGAGTAAACAAAGCAGAGTAAATGGTGCGTGGTCCACACACAGGTGAGAAGGACTCTGCAAACCAACCATCCAAACAAAGAGGCCATTTCAAACACTGGTCTCCTCCTTCGAGTCTTTCCTCTCAAGGCAGCTTTTAAAATCAGCCACGCTTATTGATAAGTCATGCTGGGGCAACCCATGCAACTGTTGTCCTCTTACTGATAACATGGCAACTAGAAAACATAAAATTGTGATCCAAGCAGCAAAATCTCACATAATTTCAACAGAAACACAGCGATCAGTGCGTGCAGAGGCAAAGGAAAGTTGCACAGTGCTTTTCCATAGAGTTCAACTTTGGGGAACTTTGATGCACAAAACTGACTGATGTTGCACCAGCCACGCTTTCCTGTTTGTTTCCATTTTACCATTAACAACATTAGCTACCATCAACGTATGGTCCTGCATACATGAAAGTACCAGGCCAGCACAAGTTATGTCAAACCTACTCTGGTTGCTCAAATTAATTTTGCTGTGCCATCTCTGATTTAACAAGGCACCAACAACTGAAAACATGATCCTGGAAGGAGGTAAACATTATGACTATTATTATTGCGATAGCTTGCTTTTGTGATTTTGTTTTTGTCTAAAAGTCAGGGAGGTACTTTAAAACTTAACATTATAGCTGAAAAATTGACAAAAGTCATCAATTTACAAGAATCTAGTCTCCATTATAGTAAAGGTTTATAGACATTTTTTTCTTTAGGGCTCACCAAACATTAATTCACACACTGATCAAACATGGACGCTCTCTTACTAAAGAAACTGAATTGATTAGTGTAATTCCCAGGGCAAACCTTCTGAAAAACACAGGAGGCAGTTATGCATGAATTCAAGAACTACATGGAAATACAGACATAAGCAGGGGGTCAGAGTGTGGATCGCAACTGAAGCTGTGGCTGGGATTTTTAATGACTGACCGCGGTGAGGCAAGGAGGAGGTCCATTGTGTCCAGATCTGCAGCGTCTTAGCTGGCCAGAGCCACAGCCATGCACATGGCACTGCACACTGGGGCAGCGCTTTGATGTAAAGCTGCTCCCAGAGCAGATGGAGACAGAAAAGGAGAGGGTAAAGGAATAAAATCGTTAAGGGATTAAAGAGACAAAAACTAGATGGAGACTGAGCAGAAAGGGGACAGACCAGGAGAGGGGGTGACGAACAGAGCTTAAGAATTAAGCAACAGAGCTTTTCTTGTTCTCTGAATCTGATTTGAATTTGTGTGTTTATTTGTGTGTTTGTATTTCTGTATGTGTGAGAAAGAGGAAACGATAGAAAGAGGCAAAGAAATCATATTAGCAGCCTGCCCCCCATAGTGCAGAGCAGCCGGCCTGCAGTTGGGGTGGGATATGCAAATACAGGCTGTCTGTCTGCCTGCCCCTTCAGAGGCAGTAGAGCAGCACGCTGCTTCTTGCACACACACCCTCACGCATGCAGAGTGCAGAGGACTTGGGAGGGTCGAGCCCAGTCAGCAGGTCTCACACACGCTTGCGTGTGTGTATATGGAGCTGAAACTTTCTTAAAGACTCACTCACACACTCTTCCCTCCTTCTTTCCTCTGTCCTGCTCTCCTCTTTCTCCTTTCCCCTCCTCCAGCACACCTTTGTGTTGTTTTCCTTGCCCCCTCTTCCTCTCCCCTCCCTCTTCAGCCTCACTAGTTTTCCCTCTGCTCTGTCCTATGTGCTCACAGTGTGGTTAGTGTGCGAACTGGAAGTGTACTGGGCGAGATGCTGCTGATACTACAGCTGTTTGGGCTCCATGTCTCCTTCAGGGCCCACTGAAGAAGACAAGACTGCACGTGAGCCAGGGAGCTTCAGCACAACACTCTGAGAAAGACAGCCAACCAGTTGTATTTTGAAGACTCTGGATTTTGCATTTTTCAAGACTGGAATAATTTAAGTTTTTAAAGACTTAGACAAAAAACTAACAATGAGGACCAAGTTGTGTCAACTGGTTGCACAGTTCTTTCTCTTAGGAGTGTTGCAATCGGTGGTGGACAGTAAAGGAACTTTTTATGGAGGTCAGGTCAACCCTTTCTATGGAAACAGATACAACCTGTACAAGGCTGGACTCAACCCTCACCATTCACCAAACAAGCCCATGACCCGTCACAAGTAAGTGCAACATTTTGGAGATGCCTCAATCACTAATGCACGTTTTATTTCCCTTCCCACTCTGCTGGGTATTGATTTCAAAAATCATTCCAAGTTAGCCAGAGCACTTGCAAGCAAGATCCACATGTCACCAGCAAGTTTCAGAAATATGGTTTTAGTTATGGCATTGGCTTGGTAACAGATCCCTGAATTGACTCTCTGTTTCTCTATTACTCACCATCCTTTTCTGTGGTTCACACCTAAAACCATCTGTGGCTGGGGATAAACATTATAGAGCAACAATGACATGTGGCGTTATGAAAACAAAGCCGTCATTATGGTCTTTATAGTGCAGCGAGGGGGGTGCTGAGTTGATGACAAGAGTATTGATCCCTCACAGCCACTGTGTGTGTGTGTGTGTGTGTGTGTGTGTGTGTGTGTGTGTCTGTTTGTGTGTGTGGTGGGAGGGGGGTTCAATTAGAGGCAAGACTTTCAGTACAGCTGGGCACCCGCTGCCCGATGGGAGTGGTACAACCAATCTCCAATCAATAATAAAGCAATAAGATGGGGGTCTCAACTGAGTTTGCATTGAAATTGCTATTGAAAGTTTTTTTTTTTTTTTCAATCTAACTCTTCTAGTTTCAACAAGAAGTGGTGGTGGATCCTCTTCTGTTTTTAATCAGTGGTGTGTGTCATGTATGTAAATACACTGCGCTGATACTGTCAGGACCACACGAGTGGAGAGGAATAAAATTTTCTACGCACGCTATTTGAAAGCTGTGAAGCTGTGAGACGAAACATTTGGATATATTTTGCCTGGACAGAGATGGTTGATGTTTGGCCTGCAGGGCTCTTTCGGTTTTTCCTCCCTTTCTCGTCTCTTTTGCTTGGCTTCCCCTGAGAGCTGTTATGTCTTTGGACAGCTCCCCAGCTACCTGCTGCTTCACTCAAACTGCCACAGAGCACTGCTGATCGCCCAGCCCTGCTTAGCCTGCCATGTACCCTCACCTCCAGGGAACAGCTCTCCAGCTGCCCTCACCCTGAGTGCAATAACCACATTCTCCCTCCACCTTTAACTTCCTCACCTAAGGATATAACCTCCATCTATCTCTTTCCTTACCTCCATTTCCAGGCAGCTTGTCATTTTATGTTCAGTCTCCTACCACTTAAGACAAGAGCACCACTTGCAGCATCACTGCCACAAGTAATCAGTGCTAACAGCAAAAGTAATTTGCTACATTACCCATTACATTAGATTAGATTAGATTCAGCTTCATTGTCATTGCACAGAGAAGTAGTACTGAGACTGCAGTGCAGTTTAGCATCTAAGCAGAGGTGCAAGCAGTAAAATGCAGAATGATGTACATAGGTATATGAATAACAGTGAAGGACATGAATATGAATATATTAAGACAAATACAATACGGACAGTATTAACAGTGTGAACAGGGTGAAATGAATACAGATGTATACTGCATGTGCAGCTGTTGGCAAATGCAGGTATAAGTGTAGATATTTAGTGCAGGTGTAAGAATGAGTAAGGTTAGTATAGCATAGACAGCAGTACGAATATAAATACACTACAGGGTAGATATATACAGTATGGAGAGTGGTGTAATATGTACTGGTGTGTGGGAGCATATAGCTAAGCGTATGTGCGGATGTGTCACTCAGCACAGCTCTGTTAGAGGTGCCTTTAAACAGCTACACACTCACGTCTCATTTACTGTATTGTTTAACATGTGTGGACACATACATTTTTGAGGTATTTACCCATCAACAGCTAGCTTAACAGAAGTCCCGTTCTCATAGTGAGGTTACAGGTTTCACACACCCTCCAACTCTGGATATAACCATGTGAATCCTAATTGTAGGCTTACCAGTGTTGCTAATGTGAGCAAGAACACACTAAATGTAAATTTGACCACTTTGGAGTCACTAAGAGAGTTACCTTCAAACTGTCTGAGTAACTGAGTGTAATTGGGATAACACAGTCTTTAAATTACTGAGTTTCTAATTGTAATCCGTACACTACATGTTTCTGAAAACAGTAATTACAATACTGTAACACCTCACTCAGCAATGACAAATGCTGCTCATGGTCATATTTTCAATATCATTCTTGTGTCCCCAATACTTAATTCTACTGATTAATCTTAATCTTAATTAATCTTAAGCCTATTTTTATCTTATATTTCACCTTTTAGTTCCTGTTAATGTGTATGTTTTTTATATTGCCTTGTGTTTCACCTCTTAATTCCCTTGATGAAAAGTAGCTAACTTTGCCTTGCAATCGAAAGGTGCAAAACAAAATGAATTGCCTTGACTTTGCCTTTGCTATATGGCTTGCATCTTATTTCTCATATTTCCTTATGATTCTTTAAACTTCACTGCTCGTCCTGGTGGCATTTGTGCCAAATACACTTCCAAGCTTGAATCCCAAGATCAATAGATCCAGCAGACATTACTAACTGATCAGATGGTCAGTAATTGGCTGTTGCTGGTAATATTCTCCTGCATGTGTCTGTATCCAACTACAGTGTTGATACAAGAGCTGCTGTCCCACCTTGAACACAGTGGGCCCTGAGGACATGTCACTGTCAGACCACCACCACAGATATATGAGTTCAGTTGTTGTTGGGCTGACTGGTCAGTGGAATTAGAGACTTAAAAATAACTCACGTGCAATGACGTGTGTGTGTGTGTGTGTGTGTGTGTATATATGCATGGGAGTATGTTTGTTAATGTGTATTTCTGTGAGGGATTTCAACTCATGTGCTTTCATAGCTTGTAAATACAAACTGGTTTCTGACTGACCACACAGTCACATGAACAAAACACGCCTATTTTTTGTGAGATATTTAAAAATTCTCAGCTGTTGGTGCACCACAGAATTTTTTTTTCTTCACTTTGAGTTATTATCTGTGTTTTGGCAGCAAAGCAAGTGATGTGATTTCACAGTCAGTTCTTTTACTGAGTGTAACCACTTGCTACAGTGAGAAAATATATAGCCCTCTAGTCATTGACTGTGGCCAGATATGCTCACAAGCCATTTTTTGCAAGTCCAACACAAGTCTCAAGTCTTTGACAGGCAGGTCTAGGTCAAGTGTCAGGCATTTGCTCACAAATCCAAGTCAAGTCTCAAGTCTCCTTTGGTTGTAATGAGCGTTCGGTCATCTGCTGCATGCCATCCGATGTGCTTAGAGGACTGCATAGTTATATCTGAGGAATTCAAAGCATGTACTGTATTATCATCACTCCTTAGTGTACAGTAATAGCATTGATTTTGTTTGGTATATGATCACTTTAGACAGGCTATTTGCAATGCAATAGGGAAGAAGACACAGAATGCAGGCTTTCCTTTAAAGTATATATTTTGGAGCAGATAGTGGCAGTGGAACCTGGTTGATTAAGTTACTTGATCATTTTTATAGTCATGGGAAAGCCAGCACTTTATGCAAATAAGCGTGGCAAGCAAACATGCACTCACTCATCCTTTCAAAATACTCACCAAAAGCTGATCATCTGAAGCATCTGATCAAGTTCACCGGCTTTAGCTATGTAGCTAGCAGCAAGCTAATATTAGCTGATGCTAAGCTAAGCATCAACTTTCACACTCCCAAGTGACTGACCTATCTGGTTGAGTTTTCAGGTGCCTGATACAGTTTGATGCAGTCGATCCTTTATTCTGATATCACAGATATTGCATTTCTGTTTATCAGTTGGTATGCTCAGGCTGTTCATGTAAAAACATAACTGTATGATCTCTCACATCTCACAAGTACCTCTCACCACTTTAACATAAAATGCACAACAGGTGAAACATAATCCACAGGTCATATACCCATCACTGGCAAATGGCTTTTGTGTAAATCAATTAGGATCCCAGCAGATGCCACGTCTTCACTGATCAGATTAGAGACATATCCGAAGGCTTTCCGATGATGTATGGGACAGAGATCAAGGGGGAAAGGTCACTGAGTTGGTAGAGGTCAGAGGTGATGGGTTGCTGTTGTAAGTTTGTGCTGAGTGTCCAGTGGAGGACAAGAATGGAGCCAGTCTCCTGCTAAGGGTCACGTTGGCTGGGCAGTAAATTCCCAAGCCCTTTACCAATGCATATTTATCTAACTTAACTGCTTTCACTGACCTTTCTGCTAAAATGTTTGGGATTTCTATGTAAACACACAGTGAATGTAGATAAGACCATTTAAAAGGCTAATGCATTATACAATATTTGCATTTCAACTGTGAAATGATCATATGGTGTTATTGGTGTGGAATTAATAGTTTTTTTTCATATCTTATTTTATCTTATCAATACAACAAATTCTGTTATCAAATTACTTGACTGATCAAATGGTTTTTCAAGACTGTCAAAATAAGATTTTTAAAGAAATAATTTGACAGATATTGGTCTCCTTATCAAATTCTCTGCAAGAAACCAATGTATATTTCCTAAGATATCAAACTATTCCTTTAAATGTTTTGCCACACATGTGTGAAGAGACCTGCTTTAACTTCTCAAATGGCATCGCTTTACCAGTCGATCTACATTGCAACCCTTACCTAAGGTCAGCTTTGGGTAATATCTGAAAGGATGAGATCGTGGATTCAAGCAGCCAAAATTGTTAGCCGTTGGCAGCTGACAGACGTCCGGAGGGACCTCTGAGTAGAGCCAGAGCCACAGCTCCATCATGTCAAAAGGAGCCAATTGAGGTGGTTCGGGCATCTAATCCGGATGCCTCCAGAATGAGTTTCTTTGGAGGTTTTCCATTAAGTCAAAGAAGACCCTGGGGTAGACCCAAAACATGGAGGCTATATATACTGTATTCCATCTGGCTTGTGAATGCTTCGGGATCCCACAGGAGGAGCTGGAAAATGTTGCTGAGGAGAGAGACGCCTAGACTACCTTGCTCAGACTGCTGCACTGTGACCCGTTCTCAGATAAGCAGCAGAAAATGGATGGATGGATGGATTGATAATGGATGGATGGATGGATGGATGGATGAAGAGTTTTATCGGGTATAATATTGTGTGAATCGGTTGATTGCAGCTAACACCATTTCATATGTGGTTTTTCATTAATTTTCTATATCATGACATACATATAGAGAGTCATAACCTTGGTTACTTTTTCAAAGAACTACCGCCCTTATATGAAGCGAGCCGTGCAGCACACTGTTGAGAAAGGCTCTGTTCCAAGGCTGGTTTTTTGGTTATTAGCAATTTTACGAATATCAATGGGATTTTAAATGAGGCTTTCTTACTTCTGGAACAAAGCCTGGAAGTTCTGGTTTCACTTTGGCTCTCTATAAATATTACATAGTGCCTATCATTAGCAGAATTTTTTTTTTAGTGTTTATTTGTTTTAACCATATTGCCCAGTCCTGGTTTCAAGCTGCCTGGTGATTCACCTTATCGTCTTACCAACTTTCGCATTGCTGTTGATTTAATCCCCACCCATAAACACTACGCTGAGCCTAACAAATCTAACAATTCCATTTGAATACGCTTTTATTTCCAAAACACAGAGAGCTATTCTCACTTGAAGGAGATTATATGCTTTGGGAAATGCCTGAGGATAAGTCACTGGTGTGTTTTTTACTGGTGTTTGAGCCTCTTACTGTACTCCAACATAAAAATACAATACAACAACATAAAGAACACATGACCGTCCAACAATAAAGCAGCTTATTAGTTTAACATTTTAACAGCAAAATTGTAAAAATGTAAACAGTTTCCATATCTACGTGCTTTTATTGCTGTAGTAACAATTACAGGCTGGTAGCCAACATTTAAGCGCATGTAAAAATCTTGGTCTGCCTTTTAGCTGTAATAACCAGAGCTGGCAGTGAATGACAATATAATCCCCTTGGTCCTAGGGTTTGGAGTATCACGTCTTTCCTTTACCCTAATCAGTAGCCACAAGAGCAGCGTCAATCAACCCTGCACCTTGGGGCCGCCAAGATCTGCCAGTTGGCTAGAAATAAGTTTCATTAAAAGCATATATGGAAAGAGATGGGCCCTGGAGGAGAGTTGTTAGCCCATAGACACGGTTGTTAAAGGTCTTATTAAAGATTGCACGGTTCTCTATGTGGTCTACTCCAGTCATAAATCTGTCAGGGGCAACAGTGGCCCAGGTTCAAACAGTCAGGAACCCTGCAGGTGATAGAGCAGTCAGTAATGAGGAAGGTGAGGCCTTTAGTGCCACGGCGTCAAAATTATGGAGGCAGTGGAGGGAAAAGTGGCAGGTTAGAGGGCCCGAGATGTCAGGGTCAGGATGAGGCAACACAGAGGGGCTTCGTGAAAAACCAAAAGGGGAAGAAAAAACAGTATTAGAAACAGAGGCAAGAGCAGCACTGGTATGCTTAAATAAGTAAACAGAGATTACCTACAGTTAGCAAATTTTGCAGAAAAAAGGAGCAGAGCGTTATGAGAAAAAAGGGGGATTGAAAGGTGAGTTGTTTTGGGCCCAGCAGAGGGTGGAGGTCTGGCAGCAATAATATTTGCCGAAAACGCTCCACGTGAGAATCTGAGATGGGAATTCTCCTTTCCCCCTGGGAGGCTGTGAGGCGATTTAGGAACTGTAATGTTATACTGGAAATATTTACAGTGGGACCAGACTAGCAGTCAAAAAATGACATGCTGCAATGACAGAAAAAAGACAATATTTTGGCGTTAAAAGGGGGAAGTATGTTAGGAGAGAGAGGGGGGAAAGTGAGGCAAGAGAAAGAGTAAGTGTGGCTTTCCTGTCATGGTGAAAGGAGGCGAAGAATGTTTTGATATTGTTTGGGGAGGAAGAGAGCAAGGTCAGGTGACGATGGGAGGCGCACATGAGAGTTTAATACTCTGATGAATTTGAATCAGTGTGGAGTCATTTGAGGTTGGGTGGTTCAGTGAGGGTGTGGATCAAATGGGAACATTTCTTTTTAATATTTTGGGTGTTTTTGTGTTGTTTACAGTGGGGCTGAGCTTGTAAGATTCTTGTAACACACCAAAGAATTTTTTTTACATGAAAAAGTGTCATCTACAATACAATTTCCAGTAACCGTAGAGTAAAATGCAAGAAGCCAATTAACATTTTTTGGCTCAAAAAGCTTTTAAGTGGCTCTGTACAATGAAAGAGTCAAACAGGCAATGAGTTATGTTTGACTCAGACCTGGGTAAATTAGTATGTGCATCCTTCGAGGCCTAATTGTGTTTTAAACTGCATGCCAGACGAGTGGAATGTAATCACATTAGATACATTAGATGAGGTTGGTAAGTTCAGTCAAAGAGCGCAAGCTAATCAGCCGCTGTTAGAGATTTTTAGCCATGCTGGCAGCGTGGCTCCATGCAGGGATGGCAGCATCAGTTGATCTGCTGGTCAGTCCACTTTGGTCTAAGCTTAAATATCTCACAAATTATTGAATGGATCGCAATGACATTTGGTGCCGACATTTATTTACGATGAATCTTAACAACCTTGGGGTGCTGACAATCCTCTCTCTACCACAAGGTTGACATTTTTGGCTTTCAGTGAAATAGCTTTAGGACTTTTAGATGGACACTTGGTACAAATGTCCCCCTCAGGATGAAATTTAAGTTGATGACTAAATATGTGAATAATAAGCAAATGTTAGCGTGCTAACATTTTGAGATTATGAACGTCATTATACCTGCTAAACATCATCATTTTAACAATGTTAGCATTAGCCTTTAGCTCACAGAGCAGCTAGCTGGCTGTCAGATCTTGTTATGATAATTAATATGTAAGTTGGTGATTTCCTCTTCCTCAGGTCCCTCCTGCCTTTGCTCTTGCTGCCCCAAAGCTTAGGAATAGTTCTTCTGCCCTTGATTTGCATCCTAAAGTCTTGTCTGAAAGAAATTAATTTCTCTTTGACCAGTTGGTCAGATCAAGCTCCACAATATCATGATGCACTGACATTTTTTGAAAATACCTGTTATGTTTTTATTGTTACTAATAATTCATTTTATTGCAAATGCAATTACCTTTGCAGTTTTTTGGTATGTTTCAATGCTAGTTGTTTGTAAATGCGAGTCATAAATAAAGTTTATTTGACCGACACGACTTTTACTGTCTGGCACTTACTGGCTTATCCTGTGTGGCCAACCCTTCCCATCTGTCAGCAACAAGTGCTAAAACAAACATCACAAAGTATTTATACTTTTTAAAAGCAGTCTCCTTGTGCCGCATTGGTTGAGGGATGAGGTGTGAAAATAACTCAGAGAGTGTCAGAACTCCCCTCTCTCTCCTTTTCTCCCTCCTCCCTATATTCCTCTGATCTCAGATCATGCTGGATCAGGACTTCTCATCCTTTTTGCCCCTCCTGAGGTTTCCAGATTACTGTTGTCTCCTCACACACATACAAGACAGCAAAACACTTAACTATACTCTCACCTACCCTGCAGCAGGTGCACATATATTCAGACATATACAACCGCTGAAAACAGCCCTTTTCTTCTCACATACAGTATGACCACTTACACACCGTAGGCTCGTAATTCTGGCAATAAAGCTTGTGTAATCCTCATCCCACAGAGCTATGTGGTCTCTGTGGATGTGAGATAAAAGGGCCAAGAACTTCATTGTGTGTGTGTGATTTGTGCATGTGTGTGAGTGTCTGTGTAGCTCATACACACTATCACTATCTCTCAAGCTGAAACTCAACATTCCTCCTATGAAGAGCTGATTTTACACAGCAGAGGAGGTGACCTGTGGTTGCCCTGACCAACACGCAGAGGGACAGGATTTATCTCAGCACTCCACTTTGATTCTCACAAAGCCAGAACCCCTCTGTCTGAAAGACACTGAGGATAAAATATCACACACAGGCCCAAATGACATTGACAGATCTGTGAAAACAGGCAAAGAGCAGACTGGGGGACAGAGAGGCAGTAACAGAGACCAGGCGAAAGGTTGGGGGGGGGGGGTTCATGCCTTTTACATCTGGATTGGTGCACTTTTCAGGCAATGTGTGTGAGTCTGAAGGTCATTGGCTCCAATCCCAGATGTGCACCTGACAAACAAATCGGTGAGCATGGTCACTTTTCACACCACTGATGAGCTCTGTATGTAATGTCAGAGGGGTCACACACTAACTGTACCACATACACAGACATGCTCATGCACTCCGCTGTCCATCAACTGTCAAAAAGTCCTTGTGGCTTTTTTTAACTTTCTCTCTCTCTCTCTCTCTCTCTCTCTCACACACACACACACACACACACACACACACACAAAGTCATAAAGCTCTTTGTTGCAATCGATAAATCTGTCATTTATGTGGAGGAAGCCATACCCATTTAACACTACTGAAGTTTTACAATGTAATACTTAAACCACTCACTATAGTGCTGATATTCTCTCGGTGACAGTATTGACAGACTTTCCTTATTCTGGGAATCTCTGTTACCATCACCATGTGAATGTGATCTTATAATAATATATTTGCGCCAAAAATGAAGACAAATGTAATTTATTTTGGCACTGTGTGTTTTCTGTGAGTAGCAGATGAGAGCAGTGGGAGTGACCAGTGTTAACCCCCCACCCCCTTAGGAATAGTAAGGAAAAGAGCCTGCAGGTGGGGTGGTGGCGGGAAGAAAGTGCATGAAAGCAAATTAGTTGCAGGATTGTAACATCTGAGCAGGGAAATAGTTCATGAGTTTGTCAGTAGGTTTCATGAGAGAGAAAATGTGCCAGAAATTATGATTCAGCTCAATTTGCGTTGGCAGGTTAAACTTACTGTCTCCATTTCATAAAAAAACACCATGTGATACATAATAACAATCTTTCTGGCCAAGATTTCTTTGCTTTTTTACCCCCCAAAAAATCTTCCACAGCAACCGGTAACCTGCCTGTGTGAGTTTAAAGAGCTTTAAGAACTCCCATCATACCACATCAGTTCAGGTCGTAACCGCCACTTCCTTAACAACGCATGACCTAGCAGCAGGTTGTCAGGCTGGTATGAAAGAAGGTCTGTCATCCTGGCTCCTGCCCTTTTCCTTCCACCGTTATTAACATATGTCAACACGGGGAGAGTGGTGATACACACACAAACGCTGTCAACACAGTCAGAGATTTGCAGAAAGCAGCAGCAGTGCAGTGGTTTCTCACAGATTGTGACAGACTGTTCTGCGTGTTCGCCCTCTGAACCTGTTAACTTGGCGTATGGACCCTCTTCGTCCCACCCTGCTCCTCCAAACACTTCTATTTGTCCTGAAACAGCTGTGGAGCAACATTAAGTACCGCATGTGTTGCTAAATGCTCCCCTCTGAGTGCAAGAAATGCTTCACATGTGAGCCTAAAGAGCGCAGATCATCGTTTCCTGTGTTGTGCGGGGGCCAGGGGAACATTAGGCAGTTGCTGTAGCTGCACGGGTAAAGAAGCGAGAGAAGGAGAGAGAAGGTCCAGCATGATGCAACAACTGCTAAAAGTAGTTATAGTGAAGTTATTACGGTATGTGTTGGATTCTGGACATGTCTGAGCACTTTCGGGATTGAAAATAGTCTCAGCAGTATTTCTTGTTTCTTGTCTGCGTAAATGATTTGAGCTCAGAGTTAATAATTGTAACCCAATGAACATGTCAATAATAAGTGTGTTTTGAATTGGAAGGGAAGTCACTGAATTACCATTTTGAAAAAGAGCGAAAAATCCATCCAGACAATCCATCCAGACAAAGCTCAGCAAATATCCTCTGCCATCGTTCTGCCTAATGCCAGAGGTATCCATAAATTTGTGGTTTTTAATATTAAACAGCCAAACATCACTCAGTATGTTCTTTATTCTTTATTCAGATCCCCAGTAGCTTCCGCAAAGTGGTCTATAGTCTACCTGGGGTCCATGCAAAATAAGCACTACAAGAAGACAGAAATCAGAGTCATATAGTATCAACAAAAAAACACAACACAAGCCAAATACAAAGACTTCACCCACTTTACACATGAAAGTGCAAACAGTAGCAACCTGCAGTGAAGACAAGAAAAACTGGCACACATCCACAGCACCAAAAATAAACGCAAACAAACAAAAAAAAGTGTTCCAAAAACAGCTGCAACAAAGTAACATCGAGGTGAGACACATGAAATCCTGCTTCAGTCGCTTTTTGAACAAGGATCTGTTTTTAATCTGTTGGCAATTGGCTGGGAGCATATTGCAGGCAGAGGAACATCTATAAAAAACAGTTCTCATCATGCAGGTTGTTCATGGACCAAATGACCAGTACTCACTGGGTGCACCCTATACCCATGATAAAAACCAGAATATGCCAGTTTACCACTAAAGAAGTGTGGTGTACCATTCTGCATAACAGTCTGCATAAATAACAGAAGACTTGACTTTCTACTGAGCAGCATAAAAAAGGGCCATACAACAGAATAGAGGACAGACAGAAGAATTAAACAAGTAAGCAGTGCAGTAAAGCTTTCACACAGACTGAAGTGGAGGGAGGCTTCACACTTTAATCACATATTTGTCAGGAAGAAATAATCTCATCGACCAGCTGGAGGTGGAGCAGCAGCAGCGCTTTACAGGGAAATATCACTGAATGGGATTAAGTGTTGTTTGAGCAACTGTTTGCCTAAAGTGATAAAAGTTATTCTGAGAAAAGACGTTACACATTCTTCAAATCATGAGTTTAAATGTTAATAAAATGGACCCTTCCTCAATTTACACTCTGGGATTTACTGATACAACCTTACATGGTCTGGTATGACCAGTAGCTTATGTTGACTAATGTTAGCTAAATTTAGGGAGATATTTCTGTGTAACTGACATTACTGAGTGAGTGGGCCAATGTGATGACTGTTCTTCAATTGTGCTACTGTTACACCACATTTAGGCATATATTTTATTATCGTCACTAGTCACCACAGTCATTGGTGTTCAGCAAAAGCTATGTACTCTAACTACACTGAGATTGACAGGAAGAGAGCAAAACATGGCCTTCTCTCATCTCAATATGATGAGTATTGAGTAGATTTATCAGTGCTGTTTAACTCTAATGTCACTTTGCTGTCCCCACAGAAACCACTGTGCCTATGTGGTCCAGAAGAACATCTCCTGCACCATGCAAGATGGAGTGGCTACCTATGTGAAGGCAGAGTACACCACCAAGTGCATCTGGGGTCAGAAGTGTCCTGTTGTCATGTAAGTTTTTCAAATGCAAGAGTGCAAGAAGTGAAATAGTTCAAGTTACACCTCAAATCTTTAACAGTTCAGTCCTGAGGAGTTTGGTTGTGAAGTTTAAAATGTGGAATTATTACTTACTTATTACACATTCAGTAAGATGCAGCATGCAGAACAATGTAGTACATACTCTGAATCAATGCTGCCCTCTAGTGTTGAAATGATGTGCCATCTGTGCAGGTCCTGGCTGCATGCACATCTGCGTTTGTAGTCAGAGTTCTTCTACAGAGAAATGCCACTGGGGAAAAATTGTGTTTATTCAGTTCTAATAAAATATAATAGATTGTTTCAAAGTTCAAATGACACCGATTACTGTGAGCTCCATATCTCTTTCTGCCTATTACAAATGCTGAAGAGCCCCTATTTTATTTTTTATTCTGTGTATTTTTGCCTTACCTTTATGAAATTATAAAAGTAAAACAAAAAAAATTTCAATAGTGCAATTTATGTAGTGTGATACTAATTTAACCTTAACTTTATCTGCAGCAGATGTGTGTGCATCTGTGGAACCATGCTTATGCATGTGGTGCATGTGGACAGGCACTGAGGTTTACAAAATCACTGTGTGGGGGCTAGCCTTCCTTATGGGGACACCCATGATATAAATCCTTAAATTTTAGGGTGAAGATTTGGTTTAAGGTTAGGATAAGTCTATGTTTACTTTGAGTGATGGTTAGGGATAGGGTTAGACAAGAAGTGATTAAGGGTTAGGGTTAGGAATTAATGTAAATCTATTTAATGTCATCTGAAGTGATGGAAACACAACTCTCTCTCTCTCTCTCTCTCTCTTTCTCTCTCTCTCTCTCTCTCTCTCTCTGAGTGTTTGTGTGTGTGTGTGTGTGTGTGTGTGTGTGTGTGTGTGTGTGTGTGTGTGTGTGTGTGTGTGTGTGTGTTTAAGAGAGAGAGTTTGGTCCACAATCATAAGGAAAATCACTTTAAACAAAATAACACTGAAGTTGGGTGCTAACCCTGGTTCAATCCTCTGATGCCACATCATTTATGTTACACTTTATCTTAATCTCCTAATCTCCCTCTAATCCATGTCCCACTGAGATCAACTTCATCCTTTTATCTCTGCTATGCACCTCCCATCTTCCCACCCTCTGTCCTGGCTCTGTGCCCTTAATTAGTAAAAGCACCCGCAGCCCCTCTGATAGAACCTGTGATGTGACATACCCTTAACCTCTGACAGTACACATGTTTTCTATCATATTTCCTTCAGGTACAGGACATTCTACAAGCCAAAGTACAAGGTGGGTTATAAAACAGTGACTGAGCTGGAGTGGAGATGTTGTCCCGGCTACTCTGGAGAAAACTGCTATGATGGACCCACATCGCTGCCTGATGTCATGATACCACCTTTCAAGGGTGCAGGTATGCCCCATCGCCCAGGGATGAAGGGCTTCCCCCATGGACCTAGACCCCCCACAGACCAGAGGCCAGGAGGAGGCCAGCTGGAGCCTGGCAAACCATACCCCGGTGTGCCTGACCACAGAACAATACCCACAGGACAGCTGCCTGCTGGGAATGGAAGACCAAACTATGGTGAGAACAAACATCAACCAATTAAATCCCCAGGATTTTAACTTCCTCTACCACTATTTGTGTGTGCATCTGAGCAAGCACATATTTTCTCTTTCAAATACATTTATACATCAGTCTTTCTTCAGTGCCAGCAGACTGTGTAAAAAAAAATCTCCTTTCTGTTTAATCCTTGGAAATACAGGAAACAAATTTGGGATTTCAGGAGTGACTGGTGAACGTTTGGACCGTATGGAGGAGGACCTGCGTCGCCTCACTCAGGGTTTGGATACCCTGAACGGAGTGGTGGCTGGCCTTGAGGATCGACTGCGCACATCGCTGCGGGAAGACACCAACAAAATCCTTGTGTCTCTGCTGCCTAACCCTCCCCGTGTGCCTGACTCTACAGTGGGATTTGGCGTGATCCCAGATGGGACTCCTGATGGACTGGAAGGAGGAGAAAGCTTCGCTGGTATTGGAGATTTAGCAGGGAGGGTGACAGAAGTGAGGGACGAGCTGCGAGCCAAAACACACATCATAGAGGAGATTCAGGTACTGCGCCGTTATGCTTGTGCAAAGATCAGGTGACACAGTACAGTACAGTACAGATTGATTAGACTTCAGTTATCCCTCTCCTTCCTTTATTAAATGCTACCTTTTCCTTCTTCTCATCCGTATGTGTTCTTAGGGGATGGTCCTGGGTCATGATGGCCAGCTGAAGAAGCTGCTGGAAGGAGCTAGAGGCAGGCCCATCCCTGGCCCCAGCTCTACTGCTCATCTGGACGACATCCTGGATGTCAAGCTGGCTGGAATGCGGGCTGAGCTCTTGGATGGCTTTGAGCGCCGGCTGACCAGTCTGGAGACCCACTGTGACTCAAAGATTGGGGAGGTGCAGCAGCAGTGCCATAGGGATCACATCGATGGTCAGGAGCAGATGCAGCAGTCTCTGGAAGGAAGAGAGACCGGGCTCAGGGAGGAGTTGGGCTCTTTGCAGGCTCAGATTCAGGGTCTAACTCTTACTGAGAGCTGCTGTGGACAGGTGTGTGACTGTAACGTGATCAGCATGCACGTCCAATTTGTAAAGTGAATGGTTCCTAAACAAAATTTTTGATGTAGGGAAAACTCCTCAAGAACAGTGTGACCACACCAAAATTTAAACAGAAGGTTTAAAGAATAGTTTTAACATTTTGGCTAGTGCGCTGATTTGCTTTCTTGCCAGTAGTTGATGTCTCTGATGTCTGTGAGATAAATATGAAGCTCCAGTCTGGTGACGATTAGCTCAACTTGGCATAAAGACTGGAAACAGGACTCAAAGCCTGGCTCTGTTCAAAGGTAACAAAATCCCCCAACCAGCGTTACGTCAGCAGCAATGACTATGTGCCCTTCTCAGAAGTAGTCCCACTTTTTCCCTTTGTTTTTTTGGGAATAAACAAACAAGATATCACATGTTGATTGGTCAGCCTTAGAGATGTGGGTGGATGGATTTCATTTCCTTTGGAGAGAGGCAGGCCAGCCCTGTAAGTGTTTCCTCCTGTTCCCAGACTTTAAGCTAAGCTAAGCTAACCAGGTTCCTGGGTGAGGCTTCATATTCATTGCACAAATATGAGCAGAGTATTGATCTTCCTTTAACTAAATAGTGTACATTTCCGACTACTGCGTGCCACACTGTAATCACATACTGTATAATTGGACATTTCCATGCATTACCAATGAACTAACAAGTCATTGATTATTGCAGGTGAACAGTCTGTCCCAGCGTGTGCTGCTGCTGGAGGAGTCAGTTAAAGGTTTGACAGAGTCTCAGAGACAGCTCCAGACTGCCCTTACTGACCAGAGCATACACGTGGAGACACTGATTGAGACCCGTCTGGTGGACATAGAGGGTCGCCTAAATTCCACAGAGGGTGGACCTGATGGAGTAGGAGGCCTCCCTGGTGGTCTGGATGGCTTCAAGACCATGCTGGAGGACAAGCTGAAGACCCTGGAGGAGAGAGTGTTTGTGGCTGTTGAGGAGCTGAGTAACGCCACTGCTCCAGCACTCCTAGAGGGTCAGGTGGTCCCAGCGCTGGAGACAGAAATCGAGTCTGTGAGGAGGAGAGTGGAGGGAGATCTGGATGGCATTCAGAAGCAGTTAAGAGACTTGGAGCTCCTCTGCACGTCTTCCTGCTCACCCTCTACACCACCAGCAGGAGGCGTCAGTGTCACTGAAGTAGAGGAAGAGTGTGAAGGGATGGAGAAGAAGATGACTAACCGCCTGGACACCCATTCTAACCAACTGGACCGCCTAAACAACACCCTGCAGAATCTGCTCTTCCGTATCGCCCAGGAGGACACGGAGGACATCGTCCAGGGAGAGATCACCCTGCTGAAGGTCAACATCAACTCGGTGAACCGCACTCTGAAGGGCCTGAAGGACTCTATTAGCTTAATTGCAAGTGAAGTGGGCCAAGCTAACAACACCTGGGAGCAGAAAGAGCACCAGCTAGTCAACCAGGTGCAAGGAATCACCAAACTAGTGGGCCACCAAGCCGCCCTCCTGGGGGCTGGGGAGAGGCGGCTGGCCCAGCTGAAGGGAGAACTAGTGACTTTGAAGAGACAGCTGTCAGGGGAGCTGCAGGGCTGCCGGAGTGCAGCAATAGAAGTACAGAAGGGGGTGAAGGATGTTAATAGCAGGGTGAGCCAGGTAGAAGGCCAGTGCAGCAGCCTGGGGGAACTGGCAGAGCAGCTGGAGAGGATCAGGGCAGAGCTTGAGAGACACTCAGACTCCTACCTGGCCCAGGTAAATGGCACCCTGGCCATCCATTCAGAACAGCTAGCTGAGCTTAAAGGGGAGGTCAAAGACTGTGCGGCAAAGGGAGCAGCCAATCAAAAAGGAGACCAGTAGCAGCTGAGCTACAGAATTTTTTTTAAAAAAAGAGAGACTTCTGTGTGCTTCTCATTAGGCTCAAGTGACTTCCTCTGCTTCTCTCCTCTCACTCTCAAATCCCATCGCAAATCCCACAGATGCAAATTAACTGGTGAAAGTCATTTCTCACAAAATCCCCACCCCAGTGCATCCAGATGTCCTTGCTTTTTAGTTTAGTGAAGTGAGGAAGTCACAGAATACAAAGACACACCTATGGTTGTATAGCTGGGCAATTTCCCCCCCTTGAGATTTTATTCTATAGGGCATTTGTTTTTTTTTTTGTTTGTTTGTTTGTTTTTTTTCTCTGATCCTGATTGTTTTGTCCTCACCTTTTACCTTTTTTAACTTATATGAAGTGACTGCATTATTATGATGTTAAACTGTTTGTATTAGAGAAATGATAACAAAACAAAGTGGATGATATGGGACTAATACGCTGCTACGGGTTTCTACTGACAAGCACACTTGACATCCTCTGTGTGAACTCTTGTCTCGTCTTTGTTGAAAAAAAAAAATACTGTATGTCATCTTGGTGCTATTTACGTTTTTGTAAACTTCTGTGTTACATATGTTTAAAAATGACATGTATTTCCGCTTTGCCAGTTGTTTTTGTTTCCTGCTGCATTGCTCCAAGTTGCAGAGAAGTTCCAAACGTCACCACTAGGGGGCAGTGACAACACATTACATGACATGGTAGATGGAAAGAAATAAAGCCTTCAACACTCCAGGGTGGCAGTGTTTCCTAGACTCAAATCTGGCAATGTAAGCCTTTTTTCAAAATGAATGTGGGTACTTTATTCCAAAAACGACAATTCACTGAATTGAATTCAATCCAACTTTATTTATCTCTTTAAGGAGAGTTTTACGCAGCAGCTTGCCTGCATGTGGAGCTAATGGGGTTTATTATGGAGTTCTTACTGTTATGGTTTAGTAGTTGTGTTTTCATTAATGGCCAATATGAACTTTATACTCTCCACCCATTTATTGTGTGTCAACAAATTACAAACAATAAATATGAGAAAAAAATAAACAGTTAATTTTAAGGCCAAACGATCAAATGCTAGTTAAACGTGGAATTGGCAATATATGCATAGCTAACAAATCTGAATATTATCACATAAAGCTGTACGAAAACATCAAAAATTAGCTTTGAAAAGCTGAGAAGGGACACCACTGTTACACCAAATGATGTGACCCATCAGTACAGTACAAACATTTTCATCATGTGTTCTTTTGATGGCAGCTGTTACTGCAGATGGTGCCTTCATAATATAAACCAATGCAAGTAAACTTGCTAAGATGTGGTCAGGTGGGTTGAATATGTTCCTTGATTTCTTTATCATTTGCTGGTCACAAAAAGAGAAAAAGATCCTTCTGTTTCACTGTGCATTGGTTCAGGCTGTTTCTGTCCGTCACCAGCAAGCTGTGGAACTCATAGGTAAGGAATGTAAACTCTTTGCTGGCAATTGGCAATAAGTAATTTATGGTCAAAACAAATGTCTCAGTGTTAACCGGAAAATAATGAAAGCAGCTTTTAAAAAGCAGCATCACATTTATTTCTCTCAGTACCTTTATCACAGATTTAGGACAGTAAACAGATTTTGAATTATGACTAAGCCTGTAGTCAGGTTGCACTGTCTGCAGATTTCACAGAATATCAGCGCATAGTTTAAGATGGCAACATCTCTCACTGATTAACTGGCTGTCAGCATGTAATGGCGACAAGAAATGTATCATTAATATACTGTGCAGAATATTGGCTGGAGGAATTGGAGGTGTGTGACTGCACAGAGTAAGCAGTTTTGTAGAGAAAGCCATTTTTTGTTCAAAATCCCTGACTCTACCAAATGGATAAAGGGAACAGTGCTCATTTGATTCAGTGAAACAGCATGAGTCCAACTTACAAAGTTGCAAGCCGCACCAGCTCAGAAGACTGTGATCACATGATGCAGTCAGATGATGAGGTGAGGTCATGAGGTGAACATGTGGAGGATATTAGTGTTTAGAGAGTCAGAGGTTAGGTGAGACTCAGTGATAATGAATGAAGCTGAGTGAAGTGAGCTGTAAAAATTAGTTGACCTTGCACCATGAAGCGCCGTCAGCAGGTCTCCCATACAGCATCAGCACATAGTTTTGAAAGACAACATCTCTTAGTAACCAGAACAGGATGGAGCAATCACAGCATAATGAAAACCAGAGGCTAGACATAAAAATAAAAATGCTGCATGGGGCAAATCAGAGTGGATGGAGAGGGTGGAGGTCGCGGGCAAAGGCAAATATGCTGTGTTGAGAAACAGAATTGGCCATGGGATGATAGTGAGATGATCAGGAGGAAAAGAAGTAGGATGATTGTAATGAGAAATTTTGAACATAGTCCAGTGAGATGGCATCAGTGAGGAAAAATGAGCAGAGACAATGAACAAGCGTGGCTGTGACAGTCAGTGTAGGGAGGAGGCGAGCCAAGAGGATGAGCCCGGCTCGCTGAAGAGGAATACTCAAGCTGATAGACAGGGATGTGACAAGGGCAGGGCGGGCAGGAGAGCAAAGGATGGACGTTGAGGCAAGGGAGCACAGCAGTGTCAAGGAGGATGAGGAATGTGCGAATGGGAAGCAGATGTGTTTACAACCTCCTTGTCCCTCGGCTGTATCCTGACAGGAAAACAGGCAGGAGTCACAACAGGAGCTGGGGAAAAGACATGCCTGCTCAGACACACATGCACGAGCATAAACTCAAACAGTTAGCTCCGACTGGGCAAACAGCAGCAGTGCAAGTCTAAACCCCAGGGGCCAGACAGCAGCTGGATGCTCTGCTGTCCCTTGGGAGGCGACACTACACAAAGGACTGGCCTATTGGTGACCTGGAAGACACAGCAGAAAGGGGAGGATGACGAGAGAAAATAAAATTAAAGGGGAGGGAGAGCGGGTTGCTGTAATGCTGGGTAATGCTCATACCTGAGACCGTGACAAACAGTTATGTAATACCAAGCGACATTAGAAATTCGTGTGACATCCACACATGGGAACAGGGATTTCTCTCTTCCTCTGCATGCTTCATGTTTTTGTGCATGCATGAGACATCACATACTCACAGACACACACAGATTCCCATAAGGCACTGTTGTTTTCTATTACTCAAACATCTGATTTAACCAGATATGAGAGCAAGGGCCCTTTAATGCATGATGTCAGCACATATATCATATAGAAGGTACGCACAAAGCTTAAAACAGCGCAAAGCTAAAGGGCACGTCTCTCTTGTTGTTTCTCAGTGCTCTGTGTGTGTGTGTGTATGTGTGTGTAAAGGAGGCGGACACACACATGCACAAAGACAGGAGTGCAGAGCAAGTGCGGATGAAGAGTGTGACACGATTCTGCAAAAGTAAAAGCCACAGATTTAGTTATTCAGCTATTTCCTGATGCAGATTCCAGCTTAAGAGACTGTACGGGGAGGTGCACTGACACGGACGCACAGGAAGCATACAAAGGCAAAGGCGCCACAAATGACATCAAAGGCTCTGGGAGGCACAACACTCAAGGGGGTGCGTGTGGGTGAATTAATAACTGGTGTGTATGTGTGTGCCGGCGTGTGTTGTACACACATGCCAAGGCAACTCTTGAGATCTCAAGAGCTGCCCTCCATGTGTGTCTGACAGCTAAGTGGCACTGGTGTCAGCATACCAAAGCCTTGTGTTTCCCAGACTCCATTAAGATGTGGCTACTCCAGCCGGGCTCTGTGCCTCTGCCAAGTCTCTCACACACACTGCAGCTACAGCGACACAGCAGGAGAGAAGCAGGGGCATTTTCAGGGAGGACAAATGGAGGTGTTTTTCAAACACAGTACATTATGTTAATTGCTGCCATAGCTATCTTTTTCATTACATTTTGCTGAGAAAAACAGTGTGGGAAGTGATGCACCAATACATTTAAACTCCCATGTAGATATCTCATCCCTGCCACTTAGCATTTCCTTTTCCGAGAGCATAATTAAATTATCAGCTGTCACTTCAGTTAACTAGCAGAGATGCGCAGTTAATGTGCTAAATGCCACAGGGCTGGAGCTGCTCTGATTCAATGAATCTTAAGTGACCTCTCCTCAAAGCATCCCATTCTGCTCTCTGTTTTTCTTCCATGGGTGACAGGCTGGACAATCCCAACAAGCATCATCTTTGTCTTGGGTTCCGGATGTGTACATGCACGCACACGTACACGCATGCATGCACAAACACAAACACAGACAGACCCACACACACAATATCAGCCGAGAACTCTGTGGGACTATTAAAAGAAGTGCTCTAAAGCAGAAGAATCTGGTCCCAAGATGCTTGGATTTTGTTGCCAACAGTGGATCACAAGAGCCAAAACACAGACAATAATCCTCTGTATGGGCAAGAGCGTTTAAGAGGGGACGTGAAGCTGTCTATATCTACGCTTACAGTTAGAGCTCCCTGGTGCTCAAACAGGCATTTAGGCGTCTTCAGACTACAAGGAAAATTAGTTAAGGATCCTCACATTGATAATTTTATAGGACTCGGTCTAACTTTATTATATGAAGTTATGGAGAGAAATATTTTACATTTTTTGCAGAATATCCTCTTGGACACACTCCCAGTCTTACCTAATAACATTACTTCTCAAAGACCATGCAGGTTACAGAAAGTGACAGCAATCATTTGAAACCACAGTATAATACTCCCAGTAGAGCCCTTTCACTGGCAGCTTGTGCTCTAACTGTGGCCAGTTTGTGCTCTGTGTTTTGTATAAGTAATGAAGTGTGAACTAAATGCCTCTTTACAGGAATTATGCCTCTGTGCACATGTTCACAGTCTGTGCAGCAGTACGAACGCATCATTCTGAACATTTAAAATAGAGCCACTGACCACACTGTGAGGAAATGCTTGGGCAGAAGCAGTGGTTTCTGGAAGCACAACGGAAGTAGATGGACCTCAACAGAGAACTAAAACACAGACAGAGACAGGGTACTGTATCTTTACAAGTTTAATTTTATTGGTGTACTTTGACAATAACAATGATGGTATAAAAGAAAATCTCCATCATACAAATTTCATTAATCAAAAGATAATATGCCAATACACAAACAGATCCACATAAGGCTGACATCAAGTTTTGACAAGTGGCTTCAAATGGCTTCAATTCAAGGAGAATATCTCTCCTTACAATCAGAGAAGATATATTTTAAATTTAGCAATCTGTATCCTATCTTTTTTTTTTCTAATAGTTAGCTTGAATACAAAAAAAATGAATCTGTGTGGACTTTAGAGTGGATTGTGTCGCTGGTTTGGGTGCCTGTGTTTCATTGCATTGTAAGCATATGGTGTTTTTGGCTGACACGTCGCTGTCCTGCAGTGCTTTCCTCCGACCTACACCTTACCCCAACTGCTGTCACTGTCAAAGAGACATCACACATAGAAACAAGGACACCGAACTTCATCTGAAGACTGATGCCTGCATCTGCCATGGTGGTGTCTCTTCAACTGCTACAGCACATGAAGCACAGGGAGGCCTCGGGAATACAGAACACCTCAGAGATTGTGAGAGAAATCTAAAATTCATGGGATAGGGATATTTTTTCTTTTTTTTTTAAAAAAAAAAGGCTGTGCAGGGAAGCAGTGATGTAAAAACATTGATGTCGCTGTGTAAGCTTCACTAGCACTTAAATGGCACCGGATCAACTCCCAGCCAAATCCCTCCAAAGCCTTGTTCTTTATGCTAGCATCTGTAGTGATTTAAGACCTTATAGAATTTCTAAAACACTACACACAACAATATTTACAATGATCATTTTCTTGATATACACTTTTTTTTTTCCAATTTAAATATTTTTGCTTATAAAAAAAATAAAAACTTGAGTGAAAAAACACTGCAATAAATTAAGAAGCTTTAAGGCTGCCAGTCTTGTCAGATGCCCACAGAGTGGTCTCTTCATGTAAACTGGCACAGAATGGATCAGAGCAGGTGAGATTATGGTACGATGAAGCCTCTTGAGTGAGCAGCAGGCTTGGTCTTGGTCTGGACTGAGACAGACCATATATAGTATATTTAACAGGAACAAGAGTAGCCGGCATGCTCTTACCACCAACTGAAAACAATCAACTTCCTGTTTTAAATAAAAAGCAAGAGTGCGCTGACTGATTTGCCCCCGTTACTGAGTCATCGAGTGGACAAATCTGTCTGGCAGTCACAGAACACCCATCGCGTTGATGCCGGTGTTGTCTGATGAAGCTGCTTGTTCTAGATTATGAAGTATAAGAGTCTAACACTGACTCAAGAATATCTACGTCATCCAGAGGGCCTCCTTATATTGAGAGGACCCTCAAGGTCTGAATTTTCACCCGAAACACTCAAACTAAACATTTGGCTTTTGCTATATCTTCATCTAGCTGTTAATTTAAAGCAATGAAAACACAAAAGTATAATGTACAGTGTGTTATGCAAGTGTCAAAAACCAGAAAAAGAAGCTGTGAGTTGTTCACAACCAGGTCACTAAAAATCATTGTCTTATCAGTGCGGGGAAACAAAATAAAAAACACAACCCAGATGGAGGACAGTTAGACCTCTGAAAGGCTTAGCCATTTCACTCAAACACACATGGAAAAGAAAACTTAACACAAACGCTGCTAGTGTCGGTGACTTCCGCTGGGCACCTCCGGAGTGATTGGCTAAGGAGGTAAACAAAACGTGCTTCTGTTTGTGGCAACGAACCAGAACAACAAATACACGAATTAGCTTCACCTGGCAGGATGAAAAGGCAACAGGTTTACAAATGTATGGGTGTAAAAACACAGAATACCTACACCATTTCCAAGCAGGCTGGAATTAAATGAAAGTTAGAGGGATGGTTCGCCTGCCGATAAGAGCCTTTATGACGTTACGATTGGTTCCAGTAAGCACGTAGAGAGAGACCCCCTCAAAGGGAGCTCTGGAAGGTCAGCACCATTGATTATCAATTAGTATAAGAGAGGTGCTCAGTGAAAGACCGTGACCACTAGCATTTTCTGATCAGGTGTCTTGCTCTTCCTGTGGTCATCACACAAAATGGCTTCCTCCAACGTGTCTGTTCAGCAGATTAATACACACCAGGCTGCAGGTCCCATTCCATTTCATCCAAACCAGCCACTCGTGTCGAAATGTGCGTCTAAATGAAATGGAACGGCTCCCTGCTTACACAGATGTGAACCTCACAATCCCACACAAATACACATAACTACAAGTTTCAGTGCATCTAACACAGCCTGTCATTTGTCATCTACTACATCATCACATCAACCGCAAGAAAAATAAAAACTGAACAATTACAGAATATAATCCATAACAGATCAAATAAATAAAATGAGGTCCTGCCTCTTCTTATTTCATTGTGGGAACACAACATTTTGTCAACCACTCGCATTTTCCCCAAACGATACGTCATAAGAAATGCATACAAGGCGATTTGTGTGAAATGAAGTAGCTGCATGACTAGAGGACAGACAGTGAGGAGAACGTGTCTGTTTTTTTTTTTTTTTTGTGTGTTTTTTTTGTTTTTTAACGGAACTAGTTTACAGTATTGGGATATTTTACTCAAAATCAACACTGTCAAACACACAAATCAGAAAAGGGACATTTTAGCAACTGCCGTCTGTGTCGCTGCACAGTTAGGCTGCACGCCACCGGACAACCTCTTGTTCGACGAACCTCTACTTAGACCGACATCCTGAAGTATGATTTGCACAGAGAAACTCCACAATCTACCAAAGCTAATCAGCCGTTTATCACCTGATGTCATAGATAAACATCTAGATCTGCTTTTCCCTATCCATGCCTTGATAAAGAACTGTCAGTTAAAAAACATAAAGGCAGCCATAGATTGGTTGGTTGTAGAGATATACTTTTCACAGCACCCACAGTGGACGAGGGCTGGCTAACAGTATTACAAACACTAGACAATCTGAAAAATAACAAAGCAAAAGCTTCTGTAAACACCAGCGACAGTGACAGCAATCAAGTATTCTCTCCTCCAATTCTCTCCCATGAAAAAATGAAGGGTGAGTAAACATTGCGGGATCTAAAAATAAAACGGTTTCTCTCTCTCTGGCCTGGACTTACACACTGCACACGAAGTGAGGTCTAAAGTCAGTCTGTCACAGTCTCAGGGGTGAAGTCTCATGGAGGTCACCCAGAAGACCTTGTGCCAACAACAGAATACATGCAGGCCATTTGCATAGCTCTCCCTCACTTTAATACACACAGACACACACACAGACACGCACAGGTTCTGGAAAGGGTGGCATGTTTGCTTAGGCAAAGCTGTGTTGAATGTGAAGTTTGCATACGCAGTCACTCCTTCTCTGTAGTCCAATAAGGGTATGCTAGCACCCATGCTATTGCATCTGTATAGTGAGGAAGTCAGGTCTAAGTTCTGCTGTCTGATATTACAGCTTATTGCTAACAGGATGAGCATTGCTCTCCATCATACAGCCACTTGCAGGCAGCCAGAACATCCAATGCAACTATGCAAACACAAACATCACAGTCTTTAAATGGTATGTTCACAGGACAAAATATAAGTTGGTAAGAGATGAGTAAGGTATTGATATTCTCTAAACTTAGGATTAACTATTTCACATACAGTATACATGACAGAAAACACGCACTCTGTTTTATATCATCTTCTCTTGCTCTCTTCACTTGTAGATTTGGCATACCTTCTGCAGAACCAGCTGCAAGAGTCCACTTGGTTCAAGTTGCTGTGTGGTCATGTGTGCATGCAAATGTTTTCACAGGTTTACTGCATTTGTTAAAATAAGGAGTGCAAGAGCAAAGTAAATATCAAAGCCTCGGGGACCACGTCATGACTGTGTGCGCGTATCGTGGCCTATTTTAATAAACGAGCATAATAGTGTAGGGCTGAGTTAATCATTGACGGAATCAGAAAATGACTGAATGAATGGATGCTGAAGGCCAAAATGGTGCAAAAGGCATGTGGAGACTGAACACTAGATAAGCCCAGATGAGAGGAGTGATGGACTGTGGCACAAGCAAGTGCAGCATTTAACTTTCATTTCTGATAGGATTTATCCAACATACTTATTTGAGTCTCCTTTTTTTTTTGCATACGACAAAAGAAAAAAAGCAAAGAATAAATGAACTAAAAAGTCCAAAGCAGTGCTGTTACTGGTGAGATATGGCTGATGTCCTAGAGGACTTTGATTCCCATGTGTTTTGCAGTCCAGCTGTGCCTACGTCAGTAGTCAGCTATGGGTGCAAGCTCTCTGCTCAAGCTGACTGTGATATTCGTGAAGAGAGGCCTCCTGGACACTAGGGGGGAGTAGTTTAGGTTGTTAAGACCATCCAATTTCTGTCTCTCCTTTGAGTGGCGTAGTAGACTATACCTGCAATAACACACAATCAGTCAGTGAGTCAGGAGAGGAGACGAGACAGTTCTTGCAACACTTCTGCAACCAGTGCAACAGAGAGCAGGTTTAAAGTTCAGGTTAGGCACCTGAGCATTAATAAACAATGAGACAATATGCTGAGGAACAGGTTTCATCTGCTTACTCAGAGTTACTAGAAGGTAAAAGCAACAGTGAGTGTCACAGTTTCACATAGACAGAAAGTGAGAGCTACATATTTTTTTTCATGGGAATTATTCATCAGCAAATCACTGCACTGTTGCTGACATGGATACACATTAATCATGTTAACTTTATAGAAAATTTACAAAGGCAAATTCAATCAATTCATTATATGTATTTTTCTACCTACTATCAACTCCTCCAACTTTCTTACTGACAAATGAAAGAAACATTTATGCCTTGGGTTTTTTTTTTTAAGTGACTTACAATTTGAGCAGAGAGAGCATGATTGGAATTCAGCCCTGAGGCATACAAGCATATCACATGCAAAGTCTTTAAAAGAGTTGAAATTCTCTCAAAGTCACTGTTGTGGCTGTTCATGTGACTGGCTTACACCACATGAGCCTAAGCCTCATTCCAATCATTAGCTTCCACTTTTAACCAAAGTGTGTGTGTGTGTGTGTGTGTGTGTGTGTGTGTGTGTGTGTGTGTGTGTGTGTGTGTGTGTGCGTGTGTGGGTGTGTGTGTGTGTGCGTGAATGCGCTGTGTTTGCACAGACACTAACCTTCCCAGGAACTGGACTTCCCCACGATGATGATGTGGAATTGACATGTAGCGCCCCTGCTCTCCGTGTGGTCTACTTACTGTGTAATTGGCAAACTGCACCCTACACAAACATTTAATGTTCATTAGCTCATGAAGGCCACAGGCAGGTGAGCAAGCATTGCATTGTCGTATTTTCATAGAAAGCATAATAACCACGCCATATTAACACTGTGTGCAACATGATATAGAGGTAGAAAAATATAAGAGAGGAAAGTTTCACAGTAACTGCGCACAAAAGGAGTCATTACACACGGAAACATTGCACAAGCCAATCAATTAGAGCTGCCGGTGTATTTTGAGAGCCCTGAGTGTGTACAGCTGCCTGGGAGCTGTGAGGGAGGTGAGGACAACAAGGAAAAAAACAAACAAAAAACCCACAAAAATGATTACAAAAGCCTGTTGTGTGCCAACTGACCTAATGTCAACAATGCTGTCAGGTCTGGGACAATGTGTGTGTGTGTGCGTGTGTGTATGTGCGTGTGCATTCCCCTCACCTGTTCCAGAGGTCATCGTCCTCTCCTCCCCAGCCCCAGAATGCATTAGGAAATCCATTAATCTTTTTGAACTGCTTCACCGTCAGGCCACTGACACCACCGAAGAACTCATTATATGGGAGCCTTGGGAGGACAGTTACACATATTCAATTAATATTAGGTAAAGAATACATTTGCTGTATATGCCCATGGACAGAATCAGGACTCACATGTAGGAGTACTTGTCGAGTTTGACCGCAAAGTGTCGGGGCATGTGTGTGCAGCCGTAGTAGTTTCTGTCGTTCTCCATGAGGTGGTCCACATCGTGGAAGATCAGACAGTCCCAGTCCTGGTCCTTCATTGCCTCCTTGTAGCCCACGTTAAACAACATGGCTCGATTAAACGGCTCCGTGCCCCCCTAAAGAAAAGAAAAGAGATTCTTCCATGTTAGGATAATTCCTATTTTCGTAGATTATTCTGCAAAAGATTGCTGTTTATTTCAACCCACAATCTACTGCAAAACACAAACATTACAGAACACTCCAAAAACACTACAAACACAACAAACTGCTGCTAATTACTCCTGTGGATGGCACATTACTTGCACATCTTTTCATCTCTATTTGCACTTTATTTGTTCTATTGGCACTATACTTATCATTACAGTTTTTGTACTTAATCTATGCCTTGTTATTGTACCACCCTGAACCCCATCAAAACTTGTAAACACTTAAATTCTTAGTACTTTTTTAGTTTTTATACTAGTTTTAAAACCCTTGTTTTGTTTTAGCACTTGTATATGTGAACTCCGAGGTATGAGAGAAACAGCATTTTGATCCTCTTTATGTCCTGTTCGAATGGCTGACTGCAAAAAAAGTTGACTCTGAACCTTTGAACTTTGAACTTATTGCCACCTGGGAAGAGAACACAGCCAATGACTGTGAATAGGTGTGTGCTTACCTGCTCTATGAGATAAAAGCCAAACTGGAGCCTCTGTTTCTGCAGCACTGGCACCAGGTGTCTCAGGAGAATGGGTAAGTGTTCATGTCGGTTCCTGAATGGAACAAGGATCGCCACCTAAGGGACACAAAATGGATAATAGTACAAAAGATATGAAATGACATGCATATAAATGTATGGGGACAGGCAGAGCAACATGAACAAAGTGAGCTGTAGGATTTTGCACAAAGTAAAAGTTTCTGAGAGTTGTGATCTCTTGGCAGTAGGTGAATGGGAAAGTGTGGGTGAAGACAGGACAAAACCCCATTAATTACCATGAGGACTCATGACAAAGAAGTGGCAGGTTGTTGAAACCTCATTTCCACAATGAGATCTGGCATGCATCACTCATAGAAGCACTGAGGCACTAAATGTCTGTGAAAGGTGTTTATTTTTCCCCATTGAACGGTCGCTATGACAGTCCCTGTTTTTAAGCTTCGTTTGAAGCTCAATAAAAAGCAAACTGTCACAGGAAGGAACAAAAAGCAAGAGGAATGGAAAACGAGTGGTTAAGAGAGAGAAAGACTATTGAGGAGGAGAGAGAGAGAGAGACAGAGACAGAGAGAGAGAGAGACGGTTGTCAGAGCATACACAGTCCCTCAGGGCAAATGAATGTGAGAGACAGACAGACAGACAGATGGCAGGCAGGATTGCTCTGTTGAACAAAAAAAGAGTGATAAAAATGAGTGGAGGCTGGTTCAAGTATGAAACACTGCTGCAAAGCACATAGAAAGGGGTGAAGTCATGTTTTGCCTGCTTCTTGTACTTCATACTTAGTGATATATGACTGCACGTGTACATTTTTGGCATTGGAATGTCATGGCGGAACAACCACATGCACGGTGAGCAACAGAATAAGCAGGCAAGTGGTGTAAAAACATGTATGTGACACATGCCAGTTACTGCATGTGCACTGCATTGCTGCACTGTGAATGCTGCAAACTTCCTGTGTTGGACAGTGGTTATTCTCCCCACCAGTTACTTTTCCAGTGCGACACTAAAGGCACCTGACTCATAAACACTTTTCTCTCTCCCGTCCTGTAGTATGTACGCATCTGATTAGATTCATGTGAACAGCTCAGCTCTAAAGCTCAAAGAAATAGAAATATATTTGAAATCTTTAACAGAAATGTCTGCTTCTAGGAAAGAGATGGTTACTCATGATAATTTCGCTTTTTTTTTTTTTACTTCTTCATTAAACTCATCCGACAGTGCTTTTCAGCTCCACCCGCACTCACCTTCCAGCGAGGTAAACAGTCATGCGGCTTCCACTTGCCTCCTGGTGCAACGCCATGGTCGCCCTCCACCAAGGATCTCTCCACATCCTCCAAAGATACCTCACTCATATTCACCTCCAACCTGCCCTCTGCATGTGCCGGGGGAGAAAAAGAGAGGGAGAGGAAGAAGAGACAGATTGTATTTGAGCCAGAACAAGCCGTGAGAGTGAAGATGGTGGGCATGTGAATAAGATGTAACAGGAAAGAGAGGAAAAGATTAAAGGAATAAGATGAGGAAAATGGTAATGACAATAGAGAGAGGGATGGAAAAGGAGGGAGGAGAGGGAAAAAAATGCTAGTCAAAGCCTTTAACAGTAGAGCAGTCTGGGGCATAAATTGCTGGGTTAAGCTTTTCTGGGCCATTACAACATATCTGCCTGCACCATGATTCACACTGAAATAAAACACAAACTCTAAAACATTTCACTACTGTTTATTAGAGCAAATATATACAGAAGCAAAATGAAAATCCACTTCAGGGAACATTTTCTAGGGCCAAGAAAACCTGAAGAAAAAACGTTTTTTAAGTCATTTAAGCTCAACCAAGGAGAACGGGTGCCATGTTCCTCATCTGGTGCCTTACATATATTACAGAATCATCAGCCAGGATCACATGAAAGACACACTTCAAATCAAAGCTTTAACAGTGCACTTACTCATGGAGAGCAGCCTCTCAGGACAGACCTGAGAGGGGAGGTAGGTGATGTCCTCAGGCAGGTATGTGGTGGGAGGAGGATCACTCTCGCTTATGTTGAAGTCATAGGAATAGTCTGGAGTCGCACACGTACAAGAATCAACATCACCATCAGCTTAAGCCAGTCTTTATCTACATGGGTGCTTTAATGTTCTGTATAAATGCTTTTTTATCTTTTCACCCTTTTCACTGCTGCCTAAGCTAAGTGCCCCCTACACATGCATGAGTCACTAACAGTAAGACTGGGACAGACTTAAGAACTCTTCTTCTTTACTTTCTTTATTGGGACTAGGATGGAAAATGCGTTCACATCCACATAACAGCATTTCCAATACACCTTGATGCATCAACATATACATTTTTACCTGTGCCATTGACACTGTAAGCCCCTCTCACCACCTGCTCCAGAACCTGAGCCCCAATGTTCTTCACGTTCTCTCTGATCTGGATCCCTCTGGCTTGGACCATGAATACATACTCATTCACTGTGGATAGAGGGGAAAGGGACAGAGAGTTGAGCCATGTTATTCTTGGACACATGGTGGAAGTCACATTAGTAAAGAAAGAAGTAAAGAGGGGAGGGTCAAGAGCTTGAAACAATACCTGCTCAGACTTAATAACCCACGATAGCGCATAAGTGCAAACAGCTATTTCTAAAAATAAATAAGCCCAAACAAAGGTCCTTATTGTTACATTTTTTTAACTCATGACAAACATATTCCTTCTTTCATTCCTCCGTCTTGCCTGAGCAGGAAACAGTGTAGAACAATACCACTCTTTGCCATGCTCTGGTGCAGGGATGAACAATGAATCAAAATATTATCGAAATCGCAATATGGCCAAGTTTGTTATCCAAATCGCAGTAGGTGCAATGTTTGGATAAGGCTACATTACCATTATAAACATATCACAACAACGTACCACGAGAAACAAACATCACATCATCATTTTTTCTACATTTGTTACAGTGAAATTGAAATGCAAACCATATCCACCAAAGTCATGATTGCAATAACTTTCAAAATAACAGCCTTGTGATTTTTTTTGCACAGCGTTGAGCCCTACTTTTCCACCTGTTCTGGTCCTATGTGATTGTCTGCCCTGGTGATTTAAGCTGTGTTTCCACTGCACGGTTCACCTCGGCTCGACTCACTTTTAGCACCAGGAACTTTTCTTGATTTCCTTTACAGATAGCATCCCCTCAACATAGGTGAGATTCTTAGCGGATTGTTACTGCGACACCAAGCGAAACTGCTGTGATGGAATCGTCAACGGGACAAAAACACAGAACAATGGAGGATATGAAGGCATCTGCTGTTTGTCACGGCAAGGACACACAATGACATTTGATGCTTCAGAAAAGGCTGGATGCACGAAGACAAAAGACTGCTGGAAAAAGGAGGGTTTGGGGAATGCAACATCAGAGCACAGACAACGACTCCCTGTCGCGCAAGTGACGATTCTAGTGACGATTCTATGACCAACAAGCGGTCTGCAGTGTTTTCACTCCACCGTTACGTATTGGCTTAACTTGCTTGGAACCTCGACCCGATGTGATGCCAAAAAAAGTAGAAGCTATCAGGTACTGTCTACAAAACTTTGATAATGGAAAACCAAAGAAGAGTGCGTAGAGCTGAGGTTATGCGAGTCGCACCATGAAGTGGAAACTCAGCAGGGATGAGGGAGGCTTCCCAACCACAACCATCAAGGGACTCTAATTCTAGAGAGGCCAACTATTAGAAACTTAAACTGTCATGAATAGGACGGAGGAGGAAGAAAGACTAATTTAAGAACTGAAGATGACTGGCTAGTTCCTGCTTCCAGTGGATAATGGTTGTATTATGTTGTATCGTTTTCAGTCATAGTCTGAAATGAGTGGAACAGAGGTGCAAAGAGGAAGTGCTGAAAGTTTATTTATGCCTGCACTTCAAAGTCTGCAAAACACCACAATACCCATCATACAAGTGTATAATGTTGTACATCTCAAACAATGACCAGCAACTAGTGTCTGAAGAGGCCGCCCACCAATCAGACGGTTGGCGGTTCGATCCCCAGCCCCTCCAGTCTGCATGTTCAAGTGCCCTTGGGTAATATCCAAACCCCAAATTGCTCCTGATGGCTGCGACATGAATGTGCTCTAAAGAGCTTTGAGTGGTCGCTAGACTGGAAAAAATAAATGCAGTCCATTAACCATTTAACATCAACCTCAAATCAAGAGACCTGACTACATCCTCATACCGTGTTTAAAATATCTTGGTTGATTTGCATAACAGTTACTACCCGAAACTTACGCAAGTTCTGCTCAGGTTGACCTAAATAACAACACAACAGAGGTCAACCTCCGTCAAGGAGAAACAGTGTAATGGAACAGAGAGAGGGGATGCGGTCTGACTGTGAGCTACCTCAGTCCCCTCCTTCACATCCACACACGTTTCCTGCCACAAACGTGCACTTGCATAAGGATTTGTATGTACAACAAACAGCTGTGCGCCCCTGATTCACTAGAAATGTGACTCACACAACTGAGGGGGAAAAGACAATTTACCCAGAACTTCTGGAAGAACATGCAGGATCACTGACTACAACTCCTGTTTCTTTATTTGGAGCAGCATGCTGGCACAATGCTGCCAAACTGATGGATCTCTGCCTCAGTACTCTGTATCCAACTGCACAATCTGTGGCTGTTAATCCAATCAGTATTTATCTTAAAGCAATCCCAATGTGATCCACACCCTTCTGTGAATGCACATAGACGTGCCCGCGTGCATTAATACTGCTGAGCTAGAAATCGACGGGATGTGATTTGTCATTAGTAATTGTATTACAGTTTCCATCACATTCATCTTGTTTTGTACAAACTGCCGGGCTTGCAGGACTAGAGACTAGTGGCTAAGCGGTAACTGAAATCAATGTTCTCATTTCACCTCTGCAACACATAAATAAATCTGCAAAGGACAACAATAATGAAACGGAAAATAAGAAACACAGACTAGATCCTGTTCAGTCCAACTGTAACACATGCAGAAGTAGATCACCAGACACACACACAAATCCACACACACATTTCACTGATGCCCTTGTGAGGCACCATATGACGGAAAAATGCTAAGAGGCTTCTGGAGTGTGATCCAGTCCTGCAGGCAGCAACATATTTTGACATGGTATCTTCTCCTCATGTCTGCCAAACACATTGAGATATACAGTATTAGCATCTATGTATATCTCTACCAGGACAAATCCAGGGTACAAAAGTGCTTCATGCATATGTATGGTACCGCGGTGAACGGCTACATCCCCGAAGACCATGGCAAACCAGAGCCTCGGTCTGGTTTTTGTCATAAAATATCTTCCTGGAATCATTTTTGGTCCTCTACTCAAAAAGCCAGTTGTTCTTTCAAGTCTTTGAGCACAGAAATGTGAACACTTGATTTAATGTACACAGTACAGTGGGCATGTGTGCAGTAAGTATACAATGGTTAGCGTTGAGGTATTCAAGGCTACAAACTGTGACAAATGCAATTAAACATGAGAGAGTTGGAGTTTAGAGGAGGCCAGTGTAGTCGGCTACAACACAAGGCCATTAGCGCTGAACATATAAGCAAGGGGATGCATGCACGCACATACACACAGACACACAGTATTCTGATGCGTCACTGGCGAGAGGCGTCACATGCCTACACAACTACATGATACACATGTAAACCACAAGGACCCCCCTCAACCCCACCCCACTGCTCCTCATCCCATCAGAAACCCCCCACTGTAACTCATCAAGCATGACAGGAGACCTTGAACGACCTTGTCCTCTATAGCTCTCACAGACCACGCTTGTCTGTATGCCAAGCCCTGCCCACCTCTCTCCGTCTCTCTCCACTTATCTGTCCTTCCCTGTTTCTCTCCTCTTTCTCTCTCTCTCCATCCCCCCCTCTTTCCACTTATCTGTCCTTCCCTCTATCTTCCCTCTTCATCTCTCTATGCTGCTGTTTCTGTGTAATGTGGTTTGTATCAGTTTCTGTCAAGTCCATTTTCTCCTATCGTTTAAGTAAATAATCTGAATGACGGATTGCAGGCTTACTTGGACAATTGTAGGCGCAGACCCTGCACCATACTGTACTGTAACTGAGGTTAACAGCAAAAGAAAAAAGACAACAAACAAGCTAAAAAGGAAAGGCACAGAGAGACCCCCCCCCCCAACACCCCACATTTCCTCTGAAAGGCAATTAACTCCACATTGATAGCTCAGCAGTGGGAGGTGATCGGTCCCATTCTGGTAGCTCCCTGATAAGAGCTGAAAGGCTGTTTTTTCTCCCAGCAGAGATGGTTTCTGCATGCACACACACACAGTGACACACCATACATTCACTCATAGCTTTCAGGGTTTAAAGCTGTCATTCGCAGAAAGGGTCATTTTTACTGCCACTGCGTATCAGTGACACCCACAGACCCGCACATGCATAAAGACATCCAGGAAGTGGGGCACTATGGGAGCAAATACATCATCCCTCAGTGAATGCTGAATGTGTATCATGTCAGCGTAAAAGCTGATTTAATGACACTATCAGTAATGTAACACTCTAAGAAAAGGACAGACATGATTTAGAAACCCATTTCAACATGTTATCGGAAAGTAAACAGCCAATTACTGAAAACATTAGCACTAAATCTCTCCCAATTAACCAGAACAACCAGTGTAATTTGGGTGTATTGATCTATTGAGCATTGGCATGGGATGGTGATATAGATTACACATTTCTGATTGGATGTAGGTTGATTCTTTTTTAAACAAGCTCGTGCTCTTTTTGAACCATTATCGGATCTCATCTGAAGGGACCAGTGTGTTATTACCTCCTGTGACCCTCTGAAAGTGATGCCGAGAAACCCTGAGATTGTGGTGGATCAATACGAACACACACAGCAGTCTCTTGGTCAATATATGAACACACGCACAAGCAGTGGGCGAAGCCATTACCATACGGGAGGTTACACATCTCTTTCTGCTAAACCAGTTAATAACTTTTGTTTTGACGTAGAGCAAGTAAATCCCTGTGAAAGTTTGTGATTTTCTGCAGAAAAATGGAGACAATCCTGTTTTTTTCATGTTTCCTGCAGGGGAGGGACACTTGCGCCAATGAGTTTGTCAGACAGAGATAACTAAACTCACATCCTGTTTGTTCACCACCATCATCAGAACTAAACCCACTCTCACCCTTGCGTGCGCGCATACTTCAAAAACCACTCATGTTTCCTCTTACTGTGTATTTGTGTGACTCATTGTTATTGCAACACAACATCCTTGTGAGTTATTATTGAGCATTTCAGAGCCAGACAATGATCCCTCAGGAGCGGCTGAGTTCATTTGAGTATTTGAACAAAATATATAGTTAAATCACTCCTTGGGGGAGGTATGATGTTTAAATATGAGTAAAACCTCAGGGAAAGTTGTCCTGCTCTGGGGAGAGTCTTGGTTCATGAGTATTTTGACAAAAAGTACAGCTGGTTTCTGTGTAAATCCACACTATTGTTAGCAGATTCCTCCGATGCCGTGCCATGGCAAAAACACGAAGGCTGCACCACATCAGGAAGCCTGCACAGCTCTGGTATTTATAAATATTTGAGTTGCTGAATAAATGCCATTTCCACGATGAACACTGGCAGATACATCCTCCTTACATATTTGAAATTGACAAAAAGCGAAGGAACTACATCAAACGTAGCATTCATTCATCTCACCTTGACTGTCATGGAAAAAATCTCCACTGCTTTCTGAGGTGGAATTTGTCACTTGCTTTGTTTTTTTTTGTCTGTGTTCAGTCTCACTCACTCTTATCTTTGTCTTTATTTATCTTTCCCTGTCCCCCTTCCTCATATCTTGCCACCTCGTAACCCACCTCCTCCCATCCCCTCTCCCAACCACTGCTGTTGTCATGGGTAGCTTAAGGTTATGTAAGCAGCGGTGTGTACTGCTTTCCCCCGGGGCCATTCTGTACACACCTCGAGAGACACATATATGCAAACACATAATGTTACTGCATCCTTTATGCAAAAATAGCGTATGCATCAGCAGGGGAAATAACTGCCCGCAACTGGTCATGATTGAATACTTGTGTTATAAAATGTGTGTGGATGCTGATGGTATCTTACAAGAGTCACTGTCACATTGGACTCACATTGTAGATGATGTAAAGCAACAATTATTTAAATGCTAATAAAGAATCAATCAATTCACTTTATTTAATTCCAAAGTGTGTGTGTGTATATATATACAAATACACACACACATATATGTATATAATGCTTGAGCCTTATATACATATGTTATAATGTGTTAGCGAGTGTAGCAAGTTGACTGCCTAGCTAACATTTGAAGTAAATTTTAGCTAGCTGGCTGACTGTTGGCTCCATGGAATGATTTCCATGATCTATTTACTTGTTATTAGTCAGGAATCAGTCAGTTTTTGAGACCTGGACATGGTCCTCGAGAGAGTCTTTAAGAGCAAAGATGGAGGACAAATAAAAATGCCACCTTGCACTGTGAATCTGTTTTCTCGGTGTAAAGAAACATACCAACATGAACACAAGCAGCTGCAGCTGATAATGACGTTAGCGCAGTGCTAGTTCTGGTCACATGACAGACGGTCATAAGTGGATCATGAGACTTCCTCCAAACCGCACCACTGTGCCACACACACACACACACACACACAGAGTCTGGGTGTGGTGTGAAAGGACTTTGTGTGTGCGTGTGTGTGTGTGTGTGTGTGTGTGTGTGTGTGTGTGTGTGTGTGGGTGTATGTGAATGTGTGTGTAGAACTACAATGGCAGGAAAACCCATCATGACTGCATTAACCAGACCCCTCGTCATGTACACAGGAATTCAAAAAAAAAAAAAAAAAAAGATCCGAAGAGCTCTGTTCCTCCATTGGACTGAAGGCCATAAACAGATTGGCTGGCTGGCTGACAGGAGATAGAGACAGCAAGAGTCCATGGCAGAAAAAAAACAACAAAAAAGACGCGAAAGACAAGGTTCTCAGAGCAGCTGTCTCTTTGACAGACCGACTACTCCTCATTTACTGCAACAGTAATGATGTCAGCACTTATCACAGTCTCTTGGCATCCTGCACACTTCCTGAGAGCATCCAAACCACTTGTGCTCCCATTCCCCTCTTCTCCTCCTCCTCCTCTTGGCTGGCCAATTTCATTCATTAATTCATTCATTCATTTATTCAACTGACATCTGTCTCCGGATTCTTTGCCTTCTCCCCACTCTGCACAGGGGTCAAACACCTGTGCTCATGACCCCTACCATTTTCTGATTTACTTGTTTTACTACTTTTTCTCAAATGCAGGCAGCAAAATCATTCATGTGACGCTCGCAAAACTTTCATTGTTGCACTTCACGGCAAGCTTTTGTATCAATTTCCTGCTCTTAACATGCAATGAGGGTGATAGTAATGGAACGTTCCCTAAACTCCCTGCATGTCGCCATAGTAAACGACTGAACAAACCATCGGCTGAACCAGCCTTGAGAAATGCAGGTACTTCCCTGTACTCTTCACAACTTGTGCTACACATTGCAAGCAGCTGCTCATCCCTACACCGCCTTTTGTAGCCTCCACCCACAAACTAAACTGATCTAAACAAACACAGACATAATAGCGCATACACAGACATGTGCAGGCACCATATTGTCCTGCCAGATTGTGCTCACTGCTTTTTACTATTCTGTGTAGGTGAGATTTAAGATATGATGATTCCACAGTCTAGGGTCACATTCTTCACACTTTCCACTGTCGAGAGGTCAACATGAGCCTGCAGTGATTGAACAGTGATTGAAGCCCTACAGGGTAATAGTTTGGGTTCACTGTGACAACAATCAAACCAAGCAAAGACGTGAGTCAGATAATGATTGCCTCTTCTGTACACAAGAAGAAACCAAAAAAAAGTGATACATAGTGTTGCTTTCGTCAACCAAAATTATGACTAAATATCGTCGTCAATGAACCTTTATCATGTGACAAAAACGAGACGAGGCGCAACGTAAATGCTGGTCATGTGACGATAACTATAATTAAAATGCAATATTGTTGATGGATAAAAACGAGACTAAATGTGGTTTACAAAATAAAAACTCTGCTAAAATGTCTCTTCATTTTCATTGACTAAAACGAGACAAGAATAGATGTTCTAATGTTATTTTGTCTCGTTTAGTCGCGTTGTTATTTTTATTTTGCAGTATTTGTGTTTCCTGTGTCTCACTTCAGGGGGTGCATCAGGTCGCACTGCGCAGTCGCAGGCGACGTCACCTGCTCGATTCCCACTCGTGGCATTATTTAGAAGATGCAGCTGCTGTAGGTTAGCGTTAACGACAGACAGCTGACACAGAGAACTGGACAGATGGCCAGCCAGCCGGCTTTGGCTGGTAAAATAAATATGTTGTAAATTCAAATCAGGAATATATATATTCTTGAGTCTATAAGGTAACAATAATATAATAATAAGACAATTGTGAAAAGGGTTTGGCTAAAAGAAAATTTTGGTTTCGTCTATACTACGAGGTACTTATATTGACTGGGTTAAATAGAATTGCATTACTAAAAAGAGACTAAAATACAATTTTCATTGACTAAAACTAGACTAAAATGTCATCAGTTTTCGTCGACTTAAACTAGACGAAAATAGTCACAGATAATTCTGACTAAAATAAGACTAAAATGCTCAGACTTTTAGTCAACTGAAACTTGACTAGACTAAAAAGAGTATGAACGTGACTAAAACTAATAAAAACTAAAATGACAACTTGACACAAAGACTAGACTAAGACTAAAAGTAAAAGAGGCGCCAAAGACAACACTAGTGATACATTGCAAAAAAAAGGTTTTAAAAAATCCTGCAAATATTGAGATATTATTACTGAAAGGCTTAAAAAATAGTGACATTTTTTGCAGTTACATCACCAAGTCCTTTTCCCATGATTTCTTTGACTGGAACAGCTCTCTTTAATTATGTAAAACTTGACATTCTTACACAGACAGTTTCACACAGACTGAGTGAGAGAGACAAAAGAGTCAGCTTAATTAATGCTGGTTGTTCTCACATGTAAAGTTAAAATGAGCATGACACATGCCAGGTGTTGTGGTGTGGCAACACACTACGCACAGTGGCCTATGTCTAAGTGACCAAAACCGCCACTACACCTGAATAGCTACTAGGCCATTTTGTCAGTTAAATATGAACAGAGCACACATGAGAAAATTGACCCAGATTACATTTAACCCTCTGTAAAAGGTCTTTAGATGATCTTTAGATCGGCTGTGCTGTGCAACAGTGCAGAAGAGAGGTGAAAGCAAACAGAGAGGAAAGTACGTAAACATGTGGTTAAAATGAACTCCCCTCCTCAGGGCTTCAGTTACTGTAACTGGTGGCCGCTTCTCAGCAGCATTACACTAAACACTACCAGTTTATTCTTAGCTACAGTTACAGCGGCCTCTGCTTAAAAGAAAGAGAAGTGGGTACATGTATGACTTTCACACCTCTTTTCTGTACACATGACTGTATACACACCTCGTAACTCTATACTGCTCATGCCAAACTCAGCCTCCTTCCATAGATTTCCTTCATCCTCAATCTCTTAGCTTCAAGGCCACTTTTAAGTGCCCTGGTTAATCAATGACGATAACTGACTCATTAACCTGCGGATGTCTTTGTTGAGGAACACAGCAGTGCATTGTAAGGAGAGATACTCTTAAATACCAGACATAACAGAAAAATTATTATCAGATATATTTTATACCGGTAATTAAGTACAGTGTGATTGGAAAATGAGTGTAGTATAAAATTTATTGTGCAAGGTTAAATAAAAAACCTTTCTCAAATAACACATCACACTCAGACACAGTATACACTAACACATGCCAGCAGGGACAGCATGGGGTCTAGTTTGAGTTCATTTTTGGTCTTGCACTCGTCACTCTGCCCCTCCATCTGCTCTGCTGTCCCAAGTACGTGTGTGTGTGGGTGCACGAGCATATATCCGCCTGTTTGTGTGCATGTGTGACCCTCCCCTGAGTCACTGTGTCTGCCGAGCCACTACATGGCAGAGAAACACAGGGACCAGACGCGGCGAGGAGAATTACATAAATGACACAGTGGTGCCAGGACCCCTTGTTTTCATTCTGCTGCAAGCAAACACTGGAAACAGATCTGAGGAAGGGAAAGCGAGAGAAGGAGAGTGAAAGACAGATTGTGTGCATATATGAGTGTCAGCATGAGAGAAACACTTTCTTTTCCGAGTGTGTGCTCTCACTCTCTCATGTTTTTCTCTATTCTGCTGCTGCCTATTGTAACATAAAACACTCTGGTACATAAAACACCTTAGTACTTTAAAGTAATCACATGTTCTTTATCGCAGTTGCATGTTCTGGGAGGTTACTCCTAGCCTTGAGTCGTGAATATTATGTGCCAGTTAATGACCAGTTCTGATAACAATTACTCGCAGCTCCTCTCTTTTTTATTTATGATGCCTGTTGCATTAGTTCCACGCCTGAAGACAGCACACACACACACACACACACATACAGGTTGTTTATCACATGTCTAGAACAAAGATATGGTATGCCCAGGTCTTGGGAACCGGCCAATTATATTCTGTAATGTATATCTGTTTATTGCACGGGGTTTGGTCAAACCCAACGAGATAAATGTGAACTTTTGTCTGACAACTGTGCTCATTCTGGCTGAGATCCTAAAAGAACTCTGTCACTGTGTATTGCTTTATATGTGACCTCAATAAATACTTTGACTGTGAACTGAAGATTTCTCTGGGCCGTTCTTGGGCTTCCAACAAAAGAACCGGGCTAACACTATATAATTTCCTGGGAGGATATAAGAATATGTGAAGGTGGAAATACAACACTCATTTATAGCATTCAGGGCAAATGCCAGTTTATCCCAGGTCCTAGCTTTGGTCTGAAAGGATATCACAGTACATAGACAGGAATGTGGACTGAGGAGGAAAGAGCACTGTTATAAAGAGGCACACAGTTTGAGTTGAGGAAGAAAGAGATTGACAAGAGCGAGAAGTTGTGGAGAGGTTAAGTTCCTGTATTCAGTACAAAGTTTAAAAGAAACAAGCTGATATCTATCAGTGTGGTCAGAAAAAACAGAACAGGTTTGTGGCTGAGGATTTATGTGGGTGATTTCAGGTTGTAAAGTCAGTCACAGTATGAACTGCCTCTACTTATGAATTCGTACAGGTTTCATTCTTATAATATCAACGTATTAAAAAAAAAAAAACTAACCAAACTTTCAACCTTTCGGTCACAGCTAGGAGAGCGAAAAAGCTCCAAAAACCCACTGTGTATAATACCTGCTCGACACCACATAGCAGACAGGCCTGGTTAGCGACAAGCTGGTGAACACAGCAGAGCCTTTTTTTTTAACAAAATCTGCAGCTGCTAGACGGAAAGTGTCATTAATAAAAGTCAAATCTTCAGCAATAAAATTTAAGACACCAGGGGTGCACACAGGGCTGCTGATGATGAGCAACAAGGATCCAAGTTTTGGATTCTGTCTGGCCTGTTGGGTGGTTCTCCAGTGGCTCTTGGCCGCTGTAGTGAGCGTGCCTCCATGTGGTGCCAACCCTCCCAAACCTTCCCCTCCCTGTCCGCTTCTGTTCTCTGTGCCCATTTGATTACATTGTTCTGTGTGCGCAGGAGGACAGAAACTGCAGGTTTCATCACCTTTTAACGCAACTCCTGCCAAATACAACTACACGGCAGGTCATTAAAACAACTCAAGATTCATTTCGGTATCTTCCCTCCATGTGCCCTCACCACTTCCTGACTCACCGCAACTTCTCATCTTTCTCTTGCCTAAGAACTCAAACGCCAACCCTCCACCCCCCCTTTTCCATCTTTTCACAACCTCTGAGTTAAAAGCATAGAGTTCATTGTCTCAATCAATCTCGAGACTTCCAGTAAGCGAGACAGTTGTGGTGTTGGTATGACTGGGCCGGTGAGTAGTAATTCATCCCTGTAGTACCCCTGGCGCTCCCCTCTGCCAGCCCACTTCCGCTTGCTTTTAAATTTGGCAGCTATCCAGAACATTCTTGTGTTATTGCAGTGGCTCAGTGTACAGGGTGTACAGAGGACATACACAGACAGGTACATATATGCACACAAACCCTGTACCTAGTGACAAGTATCTGCAGCCTCCACACATGCACGCGCACGCACTGGCTATTTTCTCTTGCTTGCTCTATTTTTCTATTCCCCCCTCAGCAGAAAGATGAGGTCTCTTCACAGCTGGAGGTTACTCCTGTTGACTGAACAAATGGGCCAGAGCAGGCAGCTAGAATACCACGCTGCCACAGTAGCTTCATACCGTTGAGCAAGACGCAAAAACACCACACATGCCCTTCCCTGTGGATTTCTACATCTAATTCTCTGCAACGACCTATACAGCAGCTGTACATTAAGGCTTCTGTTATTCCACTAAACGCAGATATTGCACAGGGCACTGTGGTGTGTGTACGCTCCCAAACACAATGTAGTCTGGCTAATCACACCAATGCTAAATTAAAATCTTATTCTGGGAGACTAAAACGTAAGACTGTCCTTGGGAAAAGATAAGGACAGCGTAATTAGTATAGGAGAAAGAGGGTATTTAGTACTGCATTGTGTTATCCTGCGCGCATTAAATTTTTGTCTGTGTATTAATTGGAAAACATTAAGAAATTGTGCATGCTTGCAGTTGCTGCCTTTAATATTTCATGAGAGAGACCATATTTGTTGCTTTAATGCACTGAGGGTTATGTAAACAACTCAAAGTGGAAGTAAAGTGATTAATGAATTTCTGATTTAAGCTACAAACCAATTAATTTCTTCCAACATGAATCCAGGTCACAACACCAATTCTGTTGATGCGCCACAGAAAAACATGTTTTACAGGAGAGGCTGAGAAATTAAATTAGCTGCGATTCGTGAGATTCAAATATGAACTGGGTGCTGGTATCACACAGTTGATGAACAGTGCATGAATTCATAAGAATGTAGTTGATGCAGAATGGTCTTTCCCAGTGAGACAACAGAGATAAGAAAACTACAAAAACTACATGTTGTGCAACTACAACTCTAGTTGAAGATATTATACATGATGTCTCATCTGGGTGCTTAACTATCTAACCTCTAGTCTTAGTGGCCACACCACAGTAAAGCAGCTGGTAATTAGCCTTCAGTGAATTTGTGCTATTGTCATACAGGGCATGTAAAGCAGCTCTGACCCCCACTGCGCTTTGTTAATCAACTAAGCTGCCCTCCTGAGGTTTTATTAGAGGAGCTTTCTAATGAAGCTCCTACGTAGATGCTATGCTGCTGATTGTTTGCCTTTGCTGCCATAGCCAACCTGAGATGTTGATCTGGATACCTGAGGCAGGTGTGTGACAGGATGCAGCATCGTGACATCCACACGGTCAGATTGACAACAGCAGCGCAACGAATTACATATGCAGCCTCCTTAGCATTTTTATGTGACCACTTATTTGGCATAGTGGGGATGCCTCTGTAGTGGGGGAGATGCTACACTGGCCTGCAAGCTCACATTGCAGGTGTAGCTTATATTGTGTAGCATTGGGCTAATTATGCTGTTTAACTTGCAATAATAAAGACACAAGGTGCTGTGCCTCCTCCTCAAAAGGATGAGAAAATACTGGCAAGTGTCACGGCATCTGGGAAGCCTTCAACCTGGACTTAATGGTTTGTGTTTCATCATCACAAAGGCACCTGTTGCACAACACCCACACCAGCGTATTTTTGGTCTGAACATAGCCAAAAAATAACGTCTATTCTAATATATCTATTGTAACATGACAGGGATAATATTCCATCTCTGAAACAAAATAAACTTTCATTACAAAGTTAAAGCAAAAATATCTGTCATATGGATTCAGATCCTAACTGCAGACACAGCAGTTGTGCACTACAGTTTGGTTTCTAGGGTTCACTGGAATTTTCCCACTAGCATCATTTACAGCCATTCAATAAAGCTGTTCTTGGATTTCCAGAAATGTTAATGTTTTCATGTTACTGGCAAACATTTCCCACAGTCAGACAGCTAAAACAGTTCCTCAACCATTTTCCAACGGACTAATACCTGTCAAACAGGTATTTCAGTCTTTGGCCACTGGGTGGAAACATAAAGTTTAACCTTAAAGGACAGGCTTACATTTACATAACAATATTGAAAGAGTTATCAGTCACTGCAATCATTCCTCCTCACACTATCGGCATTTAAGAGATGCCCTTCCTCATGTGATTCCATTGTTGGGGTTAAGTATGTATTTTACAAAGCTCCAGTCTTTTTAGTGGGAAATGCCCTCTTTGTATGCCCATCCCTCCTCCTCCTTGATTTTTTATATAGTTTGGATACTGGAAAAGGGGGACAATCTATTTTATGTCCATTCAGGACATACAATAACTGGCAGTGGGCATTACTTTCTATCAGTCTCTTTAAACAGGGGCATGGGTGAATTGCACACTGTGCTGCTAAGACACACATCCTGAATAAAGAGTAATTAAAAAGCGCTTCAACTATATATTTTATGCACATAATTAGAAAAATAAAAGCAGACACGCAAAAGTATGTAAGGTCTGTATGGAAAACAACAGTGCCTGTCCAGAAGTAAACCTAACACAGAGTAATAATTGCTTTCATTAAACACTTTTTGGAAAAACAGGTGCAGTCATCCCAGACATGATCCCTACCATCAGCAGTTTTGTGTTTGGTTTCGGCCTCGCTGGCATCATCACTTCTGTGCACCAGCTCATCACAAGTTACAGTTTGACCGCTCTCAAACACATGACCAAAGTAACCACGGTAACACTCTCAATCACAAAGGGAGGCCCAGACCAGGTCAACAAAGACTGGGATTCTCCTCAGGATGATTAGGTTACATAATGATTAGTACCTCAAAATGAGACCTTTGGGCTGCCTCTGAAATGACTCACAGCTCTCCATCTCAAGGTTGGTACACCTCCACTCCCTCCATCTCTACGGCACTCAGCTCCACCATCTGTCTGTGGTCAAATATCAAGACTATAGGGGTTGGACATGGGTCATGTTACAAACAACAGTATAATACATAAGACTAGAGTTACTACGTGTATACAGGGATTGCCTCTTGTTGCTATGTCTTTCTAAAGGTGCCCAAACTGACTCCAATTGCTTTGGAGTATCTATAACAGGAACAGGAATTTAGGTTGAAGGAAGCTGGGGTTCTAAGTATAATGCAAGACCAAAGTTTAGCATTTATTGCTGCATTGTATTTCCTCGTGAAACACACCAAGGAATGCCATTCATCCTGTGTCTAGATGGGTTTGTGGATTATCTGTTCAAAACTTTTCCAATCCATTCCTGGGAGTTATCACTTTAGTACGGTTGAGAATCTGAGGAAAAATGTGCCTGATTGGACCATTTTCTAAACATATTACAACATTTAGCTGATTTAACGAGAGTTTCCGTGGCTGGTTTTCCAAACAGTAACATAGGGAAAACACTGGAAGCACCTTCATCAAACACAGTGGCGTGAAGACCTAAATAACTGGATGCACTTATGGATTACTGTGTACACACAGTCTTGAATTTTTCATACAAGAGTGGCTGCGTACTTGAAGGGGAAGGCCAAATCAATTAATCAATCGTATTTAAAATGTGTAACACAAAAATAAAGCCAAGTGTGACTCACCACACAGACCCTGTCATCTTTAGTAATGGGAAACCTACCCTCAAACGACATCAGAGTTTATCTTTGACTTTAATTACTATTTGTGAATGTAATCAACTGTCTTACAGTGCATAAACCAAGCAGGTTACATTCTGTGACGCACAGCAAATCCATTCACTTTGAACAGGAGACTCTCATAATGTTTCCATGTTTATACCCAAATAAATATCACAACGCATCAGCAGCGACACGTTGGAACCATCTGTTCAAAATTGATCCTTTGCAGATCTGTGCATAGCATGTTATCACATTTTAGGTCACACTAATCTCTTGTTTCCTGCTATTGGCTATGGCAGAATTATGAATATCCACAAATATAGACCGAATTGTCTTGAAAACATTGGATGAAGTGATTTCCACTATAAGCTCCATAAAGGTGCAGATAAAAGCAAGGACTTAGTGCCTCATGTCTTTTGCAATCACGGGGATAAGAATGTTTGAGATATTACAGTGTCACAGAAAAAAACAGTTACGTAATCCATGTCCTTTTTAGGGGGACGCTCAATGTTCCTGCGTATTCCAGTAAACCATATTTGGAGTGTACAGTAGGTGTGTGTGTGTGTGTGTGAGTGTGTGAATTGGGGGATTGCAAGTAGGGTACCACACAGTCAATGAAAGGCTTTGAGAGGGTTGCCCCTGCCTTTGAGTGACTCACAAGGTGCAATGAACTCCCACTGCATAGATGTTTAACTAGAGTCCTTTGTTAATAGGCTATTTGGACTCACATGTCCTTGGACTGTCCCACAGCAGGCAGATTTGCAAGTGCCAAAGGTATAGATGGAAGTAGAAATAACATGTCTACTCCCACAAAGGGGGAAGAGTCGTTTGACCTATGAGTGGTAAAGTGCAAAAAGACAACAAAAGATATTATCTAAAGGTATTTATAGCAGTCCTAACGACTTTTACTGAAGGGTCCCCGTTATAGAGTACAGATGTCTCCGACAAAAAGACGGTCCATGGCTCTATTCCAAATGACTGTAATGACTGTATTCTTGGGGATTTATTGTCACCCTAATCATCATGGGAACGGGGATAGCATGTTTCTGTGGTTGCTGTGACAATAAAAAAAAGAGTCAGTCCTGGTTGGGAACAAGCCCTCGGGGAACCATGGCAACTGCAGTGAAAATGTCAAACGCCAGGCCTTAAGTGCTCCAGCCGGAGGAATTTCAGTGATTGAACTGCTCAAATCCAGCTTTGTAGTTTTCCTTCCGCTGTGATTTCACTTGTTTTCTGTAGGTGTTCAACTTTCAAATGGCTGCAGACCTTTGCAGACTTTAAACAGAGAAGCTGCAAACTTTATCACATTTAACTTGTTTATTCACAGTGGAGTCTGTCTGAGGCAGCTTGGCACCAAGTTAATATTTCACCCTGGCTATCCCGAGCCTCTGGAAATTAGCCTTAAGAGGCTGACTGGGCTGAGCGAAATGGATGGATCAATTAAGCAGCAGACGGGTGGGAGGTGGGGTGGGGGTAGCATTACAGTGGGCCTTGAAGACGAGAGATGGATGGCTTTAAGAGTGCCAGAGAAGCTGTGCCGCATCAATACGAGCGAAGCATCAGCACAGAAGCAGCATGACCGCTAAGCTCACATGGGGACAGCTATTGCCATAGATACCAACCTGCAGAGACATCTACACTACTACACAGATAAAAACAAACACACTCACTCACCACTGTTTTGCACGAAGACAGACACCACCATTACCACATCCCTACTGGATCTGCGTTTGAACCTGGCAATTCAGAGCACTATGGCAACCACCAGAAACGCTATAAATTTTGATGTCTATAAACTTGTGAAGAAAAACAACTTTACAAGAGTTAGAAGGAGCACTTAATCTACAGCTAGCTGTGACTTGGAGTTTATGTCCCACCATTGGTGTAAATAATAGAAGTGTGTATTCATTTATCAACAGCGCAGATTAAGCTAATCTGTGTAGCATGACAAACAAAAGTTTCAAGGAAGTTCGACGCCATGAATTTAATTTAATCAACAAATTTAATGATTTATCCCCAATAAGCCAGCCATGTTAACGGGTTACTGTCTAAACAATGCTGTCACAAACACATGATAATCTAGCTAAACGCTAGCAACGTGTACTTTTTTCATTTCCATCTAATGCAAAGCACCAAACTGCATGACATCAAGATAATCTGGCTGATCTTTACAAGCGCCAGTTTTTACTCAAATTAGGATTCAAATGTTCCTGGGGAAAGGCAGTCTCGCATTGTTACGTTGGAAAGTCCGTTCTGCAGGAAGTGGCTGCACAAACAAACAGACGTACATATATAGATGGACAATCAGAAATGTGCGCACTCGCACACAGCCTGGTGGGTGTGACCAGAGGAAATGTGAAAACTGCTCTGGAAAAACAGCTTTCTCCAAACACTGTGGAGAGACCAAGACACACAGTGGCAGTGAGGGGGGTGGGGGGTACTGTGCCATTAGGACTGAGAGTGCACAGAGTGATTGCACATAAGTGGCATATGATATCCCTCCAATGAAAGTGATGACATGGCACCAGGCAAGCACCAAAAAACCACGGACCTTCTCCTAGTCTCCACAAATGAATCCCTTAAAGTACTAGAGAGAGAGTGAACACATTCAATTCTCAAACTATGTAATTATGAATAGCTCATGACATGATAATATACTGATATGTTGCCCACAATGACAGTGTCACTGTGCAGGCACACTCTGCAATTTGTCACAATGCAAGAAAGTTAACTACAAAACATCTCAATATAATGCAACAATAACCCTCAAATGCCAAAGACAAACACTTCACTCAGCAGTCACGTTGTCTAATGAAGAATACTATAGACTGCTGTGCCAGAATATACAATCACACACATACAAACTACCCAGACACGTGACTTCATTTAAATGTCAATGAGTCATAAACTGTAGAACTGAAATACCTCAAAGCAAGGCAGGTTTAAAGATCAAATACCTTCAGTAAAGGAAGAATACACCTCTGCTTCATTTTTTCAAGCTCATATGTTGCTGTACTTCTGCCAGAGTTGATGACAGCTACAGATTATCTGATGATGAACTGCGATGAATCATTTGTCCCGCATAAGTCATGCTTTTTTTATCTTATAAAGTTTACTGTGAGGTGTGTTTCACAGTTTCAAGCAAAAGACATTGATAGAGGAGACAACTGTAATGACAGGCTCTAAAAGCAGAGTAGGGACACTTTAGTGGGATGGCTCGGTCAAAGGCTGAGATTCACATGGGTTTCTCCACTTGGGATACTTATGCATCACTTAAGTAACCAATCTTATTGAAGTAACTAATACATTTGTTAACAGTTTCATACTTTGTGATATTAATTTTAGGACAACATCTTCTCCACACCTGTTATTATACTGGTAGAAGTTGCTCTAGGCTTACCATTCTGCATTTACAATGGCAGGCATACTCTCAAAAGCCTGAAAATAAGGGTCAGACAAAATTGTAATGGGCAGCAGAGAGCATGTTCATGATTATCCTCAGTTTCAACCATTCTGAAAAAGCTGAGCAACTTGACACCTGCAAATCAACAAGTATTTCCTGGCTGTAAGAGCAGGAGGTTTGCTTCTGAGACACTGCATGTACCTACTGGCAGTCTACACCCTCAGCACAGTTCTAAGGAAAGCCTGACAACAAGATGAGACATGTGTAGGTGTCAATAATCTGTAGTGGAGCTACAGAGGTACAAGTTGTTTCGCAAAATGTGTAATCGCTAAAAACAGTTTAATGCTGTTAGCAAATGCCCCATTGTTGCTTGTTGAATCAAAGTAGTCAATCTGTCTAAGTCACCTTTGTATTGTCTGACAAATATGCATGGGACTATATGGCACGTTGGTGGATCTTGTCATTTCTTGCCAACTATGTGTCTGCATTGCTTCACATGCTGTGAAGCAACCTGAGATGTGCCGTTGAGATCCAGTACTGGCTATCAGCAGGCCACACCTAGCAGTTAATCTACCACATACTAAGGTATATGCAGATGCACCGAAATATATAGACAAGCCTTACACACGTGCGCGCCTGTGCACTCAAGGTACACATGCGCACAAAAACAGCCATTCACATCAGAGGATGAGCCTGGTCTCCAAAGACAAAGGGAAGCACCTGTCTTCGTTGCTCTCCCAGGATATAGAGGTGTATGTGTGTGTGTGTGTGTGTGTGTGTGTGTGTGTATGCATGTGTGCATCTGTGTTCAAACCTATAAATAGAGCCTGTGTCTTCCCTAGCTCTTGCTCCAGTGGGATCCTCTCATGTTTTAATTAAATAAACTGCTGCAATCAGGCCCAGCTGTGCCCTGCATTTCCAGCCTGCATCAGTCAGCAGCCATGCTCAGGGGCAACATAGAGGCTGGGGTGTCAGTGCATACGAGTACATGGAGAAAGAGAAGGGGAGAGAGAGAGACAGAGGAAGACGGGAGTGTGGAGAGAGAGAGAGAGAGAGACAGAGAGAGAGAGAGAGAGAGAGAGAGAGAGAGAAATGGACTAAACCGTGAAATTGGGGCATTCTGCACTGAAGCCACCTGGGTATCATAGGAAGCCCTGCTCAGGTGTTCTGGATGGGTTCCCCGATGTGCAAACTGGCAGAAGGAAAGGAGCTCAGCTCATCTCTTTCATCCTTCCCCTCTCCGTCTCGCCTCCTCCTCCATCTCTTGCCCTTTTCCATCCTTCTTTTTGGTCTGAATTATTCTGCTAATTCTTTGTAGTGTCCCCTCCTGTATGGACGCATTTGTCCCGAGAATTCTCAATGTTAGTGCTATAGGAGAATTTTGTTGTCCCTTCAATAAACTCACACTGTATACTGAAAGATCATAATCATTACACCTATTAACATCAATAGGGCAAACTAGAGTGATCATTCTTAGGATTATTTATGGGAATCTAGCTGTAGGGAAATGATGTGAACAGGCATCTCTGAAACCCACTCTGACAACTACATCTGCCTTCACCTGCTCTTAAAGGGATAGGGCAGTATTTCAGAGATACAGCATAGTAGTTAAGGTCACTTACTGGAAATAATATTGATTTATTGTGGACATTAACTCAGGCTATGACCATGTGGGAGATGCCCCAGCAAGGCTCCAGTTTGTCAGATGAAAACAGAAGCTGACAGTCACACCAACACAGCACTCAATGCTTTGAAACATGCACAGCAGAATACAACATGTGCTCTTGTATCTCTCAGACTTCTCGGTATAACAGAAGCATTTTTTCTGTTGAATGGGTCCGTGGTGGTGGTGTATTCTGCTGGGGATGGTTAAATCAAATGCTAATGCTGTGCTGTGGTTTAAAATGTTTTTGTTAACAGGCAACACTCGCTGCTGTTTATCTCTGACCACAGCTGCTAAAACCACAGCTAATGAGCTTGCATCAACACCACTACCAGTGACTGAGTATATCATACCGCCTTATGTCAAAAAAATTGACATTTCTCCTTTAAAGCACAAGCTCCCCAACCCCCAGCTGATTTTCCTGTTCGGGCCTGCTGCTCGAGCTCCACCGGGCACCCCGAGTGTAAAGACTAAACTGCAGCTTTTAGTAACAGCAGCAGAAGCCGCCTGGCTCCTGGTTACCATCTATAATTAATGGACTGGTACTGCTGGTCCTTGTTCCATTATTGTACCAGTAAAGCACGTGGCCATTACAGCCCTACAACGGTCAACACCCAGGAGGACAGATACGGCCGCTGTCTCTGTCAGCTACAGGAGCTGGAAAAATAGCGAACAACTGAATGAAGCATTAGTTTTATCTTGGCTGATTTATTTGTTTATTAGTTTCACATTTAGAGGCATCATTACTTTCTGTTATTGGGACTTACACAGGCTATTCCTGTCAGTAATGTGTCCTCCATATGAGAATTGATTCAATTATTGATTAAGCTGTCCACAGCAGGTAAAAAGCGTGAATGGATCAATACCCATTTTGATGAGCAAGATGGACCAGCTCTCTCTTTGGTGTTTTAGAAAGGTTATACTTACATGACATAAACACTATTTCACTCACACAGTCACTCCCCACGCCTACCATGACAGGCTCTCTTTTTGGGCAGTGAAAAGTCTTTAAGCTGTAAAAATAAAAATGTTTTTTAGACTTTCTTCTGTAAACTATTGCAGCGGTCTGTCATTGTATTTGGCCTAAAATAGATTATTCAAGCCTCTTGGGGTGGATTGTTTTAAGTGGAGCAGTTACTGTATAATGATGTTTTAAGGAAGCCCACCATCGCCAATCATGCCTGGTCAGTCCGCAGAACAGGATATCCAACCAATGGTGGCTTAAGCAGTAAATAGGAAACGGTCCCAGTGGCCATCTGTTATCTGCGCCTTGTGTTTCCTCAAATATTTCCTTGTGAACTTTGCTGCCTTCTTGCTCAATGTAGAAAAATATAAGAAACCATTTTAACTCTGCTCGTTTGTGCTCATTAGTGCTCTTAAACCCACTCAGTGGAAAGTTATAACAGAGCTGGCTGGCACAGAGTCAAGAACAGACCCATGTAAAAATGACAGCTTTATACTAAGTGCAATGGCTCAAGATAAGCGCTGCCTATTTAGCTGCAATAAAGTGACTGATATTTGGACATAAAATAGATGACCAAAACGTCGGTCATGCGTATCCCCACATGACTGATAGGATACCTAGACCATTGGCTGAGTGACAAGGCGTCCAAGAAAAGAGTGAGACCACTGATAATGAAGAGGACTGAGGAGACACATGAGTCTATACACATATTGAAAGGGAGAAGCAGAGAGTGCCAAAAAAAAAAGACAAGGGAGGGGATGATGAGACATTAAATGAATTAATGATATGAGGGATTCAGGACATGCGATATCACACAACTGCATGTGACTTACAGGCAGCTAATGATGTCAGGAACGGTTTGTTAGTCAGTGATCTCTAAGCTCTGTCTGACTTCACAAAATTTTAGGCCTATGATTCCATGACTCAAACCTGACCTCTAGCCCCACTTAGAAAAAAACAAAAGAAAAGGCAGACAGGGTGAGAATCATGGTATACACATGGGTCAACTTGACTATGCCATGAATGCCAACAAAGAACCCAAACTCCAAGCCAAAATACCATATTATGCCCGTGGCGCCAGTCAGTGTAAGCATTATAATCATAGCTGTTAGGCCTACTAACATCAGCATGATTACAGTAGCCATGATGCTCATCAGTAGCACTGTTATTATCATGGTCAGGTACATGGATATTATAGGATTGAGTTCCAGCATCCAGCTGAGTCTCATCATCGATTGGGGGAGATCAAGGCTCGGCAGAGGCGCATGGCCCCCTCGCCGTCTATTCACTCCCAATGGCAAGCAGAGCTGTCACACATGACCTAACAGTCCATACAAACAACCTCACTTCATCATAACGTTAAAATAATACCATCGGTGTGATTTCACTTACCGATTCCGGGGGCGGAGTAGATGAAATACAATGCGGAGGTGGACAGTGAAAAAAGGAATAAAAGCCCAAGGAATGACCTTCTCCGGAACCGCAAATGTGTCGGCATTATACAGGCAGCAAAAGCACACACAGGCACGTTTATGTGTCTTCAACGACCGGTTCCGATGTGTCCAGATGACAGAGCGGTCGGCGGACAGACTGGGTTCAATGAGACGAGCGGGGTGGCCGGTCTGCGGCAGCGGTGAAGAGCCTGGCGACGAGGAAGTCAGTCTATTTCCGCGGCAGGTCGAGCGCAGGGAGCTCCTCTAGTATTCAATCAAGACATTCAAATCCCATTCCTGAGAGGATGGTTCGGCTTTAGTCGGGAGGGTATGTCGAAACGGCTGACGGTGATAGCGCAGTTTCACCTGGCCTGGTATTTTCAGTGGGTGACCATCATTTGGCTCACACTCTGCGTCGCTGGTGGTGTTTGGCCGCTCCTGCGCTTTGCCTGCCTGCCTGCTAGCGTCTATGAATGGGGCAGCCCCTCCGCAAAATGAGCAATACCTAAAGTGGGCGTTAACAGTACCCAACAAACAAGTACGCGCGCTTGATCTTGGAAACCAAGAATTCGTTGCAGTGCAACCACTTTGGCAACAGTCGCGCGACGTCGTCACCACGTTTTGGCATATGGCATGATCATAAGCTAGCTATTTAGCTTAACAGGATTCATATTACACAGCCTCTACTGTACGACTAATCAAAGCACCGATTGAACTATTCTTATTGTATAGATCCTGTTTTTCCTTTTTCTTTTTGGTTTAACATCTAAACTGAGACCTATCCTATCGCCACTAAGGTTATAATGTTCCGTTTTGCTGAAATTCTTTTATTGTTGTTTGTGTGCATGTGTAGGTCTATTGGACTGATATGTGTTTCAAATACTAAGACAGGACGCTACTGCAGGGCCTTCATCCCAACATCCGTCACACCGTTTAACTCCAGCATCATTTAATGTTGCACTGTGTTGATATTGTTTCCCTGCTGTTATTTATGCTAATCTATGGTGACATCCATTGCATCTTGTGCATTTGTTTTACTGTGTTGTATATATTTTTGTTCAACTTTGCAATAGTATAAACACTGTATACTACTTCTTTTTTTTATGCAACAGTATTTCTCAAGTGCAATTCAACATATGACATTCCACTATTATTCATAATGATGGCAACAGTCTTTTTATGATCTGTACATAGTGTACATATACATAGTTGTTTTTTTATTTTTCTATCCTATATCCTTTTGTCCTATATCCTTATATGGCACTACCCATTTAATCTAATACTTGCGGCCTGTAACAACTTATTCACCCTGGCGTGGGATCAATAAAGTTTTATCTTATCTTTCTTCTGTTTTGAGTGATAAATAAATGAACCGTGTACGCTGTGAGAGACGCTACACTATACGAAAGCTGTAAACTAGCCACCGAATACAAGTATATAATTTTGCGGGGAATCTTGCAGTGTAATAAATGCAAAGCTGCATCTATTTTAAGCGTTTCCTGCACCTGGGGGTAATTTACGGAAAGCTCGGCCTACAGTAAAAACTACAATATCCATGAAATAGCAGGAGGACGGCTGACGCGACACTATTACACATGCTCATGGGAAATCGAGTACACAAGAATTACTGTGCACCATCGACAGCTCATTTAAACCATTGTAAGTGAAATGTTATACACTGTGACAAAACGGAAATACGTATAATGTGTCTTCGGCTGCATCAAACTGCGTCCGTTTATCTATTAATTATTCTGTCATACTGTCCGTGCAACGTAAAGACTACAATTCCCTACAAAGCCTTTACCCGGAAGAGGAGTCTTGATGTCAACAGATACATGGAGCTGTCGACATGGAACTTCCAGTCTTGTTGATGACAAAACGTTGTTTTTGGGTTTAAAGCCATTAGTTTGACAATGAGAGGCGTTGGCCATAAAGTTTTGTTTCTGTCCCTTTTTCTGTTATTCGTAAGTCCGTGCCTGCCAGAGCGAGCTGAGAGGAAAAACACGTTAGACCTGCCTGAGAAGGATGACGGAGTGGATGTGAACCAAACGGATAATCCATCTGATAAGCAGCAAACATTAATAAAACATGAAAACGAACATGGACTCGATTCAAACGATGATACGAAACAGAAGGATGGACTGTCTGTCAGGTTTGAGCCAAATAAATATTGATTTCAGTGCTCTCTCTGTGGAATAAGTTGGGCTACTGTAGCTAACTAGCTAGCAATAGCTTAATTCGTAACATTTATGCAATTAAACAGGTTTCCAATGTATTATGTCCAGCTAACGAATAACTTAAAGACGTGTTGAGTCATCTTATGTAAATAGGGCAGATCGTTATTGTAGATTTTTAATACAGGAAAATAAGACTTTTGTAGACTCTTCTGATTAACATCATGATAAAGAGAAACGTTTTTAATGCTAATCAGTTAAGCTAAGAGGAAACAACACAAATATAATACTTAAAAGGGTACAATATTCAACAGACATGATGGTAAAGTAACATTCAAGGGGGCCACCTTGCCTTGACATAGCTATATAAAAGCTGTCTTAATCACATCTAATTGTTTTTCTAATGTCCCTTCATTTGAGCCTCTTTAGTCAGGTGGTATAACCCTTAAATTTGGTATAAGGGAGGTTGAAATGAAATTGACGTAACGTCCAAAAGGTACTAGTATACACTAATTTAACCTTAATATCAATATGAATGATTTTAGGAAGATTTAGGACTAAAATTAAGCGATTTTGTTTCTAATTGAAGTATATCCTCTCTTTAATTATAGCACTATATTGTTCAACAGCACTTTTAAAACTGACACAACTTGAATGATGTGAATTCTGTGATTTGTGATGTGTATTAAAAGTTATCTATCTGATTGATTGTATGCTTCACACTAACATGCTTTTTCTCCTGACTGTGTCCTTGCAGCAAGTCCAATGACACTGATAACTACAGCAACGAGACCCTCCAATCTACAACACCTGCTGTCAAGCCAACGACCCCAGCACCGCCAACCCCCAAACCCATTCTGCCTGTGCAGACTGGAGTCAAGGCCCAAGAAGAAGAGCAGTCCAGCGGGTTGACCATATTCTTCAGCCTGCTGGTTATTGGTTGGTGACATCTCTGATGATGCATTGCTGAATATCTGTCTGACTCAGTCTTATTCTCTTGTGTTTCAAGAGGAATCTAGTCTTGTGTCCTGCTGAGCATACAGGATGGGAAGGGAGAATGAAATGAACCCACTACAGGAAATATTATCATTGTGGTTCCCACAATGTACAAAATTTAGTCCTCATACAGCTATTAATGGAGGGCAAATGTACCGCCACTTTAGTGTTTCATTAAATCAGTTGTGTAGCTGGTGATTTAGGATGAAGGAAGTGGATAAAGGAAAGGATGTGGTTACACATTAATGTCATGAAGTGCTTCTTCAGACACAAAGTGCCCATTATGCACTTTAGTTCACTGCAGGTTAAGTCACATGCTTACCACTTTATGGGTTTAGACCAAGAAAATTGCATAAATCATGCATAACGTTACCAATTAGACTAATCCACGTTGTCCACACATAAAAATGTTATTTTCTGAAGTGTTTCAGTGTAACAAACATTCGACTGGTTGCGAGAAGCACATCATGCAGAATCATAGTCATTTGTCTTCTGAAGTTGATACCATCTCATCAGTGGTTTGACTGAGATGGTATAGGCAATAACTGAGAAACCGCCTCGCAGTACAGTCTCAAAAACACTTTCAAGCTCTTCCGAGAAACCATATCAACATCATGTAGCAGTTCCCTCAACAAGTGTGTGTACTTTAATTAGGCCTGAATATAACATCTCCCTCATGACAAAACAGTACAGCTTTGTTGATCCGACCTCTGTTGGCTTCAGTGTTGCATACACTGTGTTTTACAATTGTCCCATTTTCTGCGCTGCATTTTTACTGTATGTATGGATTGCTATTTACTTTACTTCATTGTGGCCTTGGGGTTTCTCATCATAATTATGCTAATATGCGTACGCACTGATTTAGCACATTGATATAAGTGGTATATGTGCTATGGTACTGTCACAAGCTAATTTATGTTTTAATTAGGGGCAATTATCTTTTATTGTAAAGTCCCAGTCAGAACTAAAACATTAAATGTCAGCCAACTGCTTTGTAGTCATAATTATGTCAAGCAAGTGTATTTATACTAATTTGCATAACATTGTTATAGTCAGATGAATATGATGTGAATTCAAGTACCCATTTAGACTTCAAGGAGAGGAAATCAGGTTAGAGCTAGATATGTTTTTCATAGACATCCCTGTCCAGTCCACAGCAGGTCAAGTGGAGGACAGCGGCCAGAAAGAAGATTTTGATGCTATATGATGTGGGCGTTATTTTTGGGCTGATCTGAGTTGGTGTGACATGAATGACTGGGACATGGATGTATTTGTCCTGAATATTCATTCAGTGGTCTTTGCTCTCCTCACTCACCCCAGGTATCTGCATCATATTGGTGCACCTGCTTATCAAGTTCAAGCTGCATTTTCTTCCAGAGAGCGTGGCTGTCGTGTCCCTCGGTGAGTTCTTCTTATGTCACAAGTTGCCATGTTGCATAGACTTCAACTAGAAAAATGCAATGTTTCTTGTTTAATGTATTTAAGAGTGCTTTACGTAATGTTAAGACTGATTTGGGAGTTTGCCAGAATATTTAACTTTTGCTTTTTTAAAGCAGGTACAAATAGTTAATGCTTATGATTTCCATTTTTTACTTAGGCCTCGCTCCCTTGTGTTTTCTCTTTGAATGTGTGTCATAGTAATGTCCTAACATTATTGCCAGTTTGTGTGTGTGCAGCAGTAAATTAATGAACAGGTTCAGAGCAGTAAACCTCTGTAAGATTGCAATGCTAAAATAATTTTCATCTAGGTCAAGTATGTGTCTTTTAAGATGAGAAACGGCTAACCCAATGCTATCATTGGCAGCCTCATTCAAGATTTAGGAAGTGCTTTGTTCAAAACGATTTATTTGTTTTTCCAGAAAATCAGTTTTGCTCCTTGTGTGAGGTCACTTCAGGTTCATTCTGCTCCCTTTAATGCTTTCCATTGTCTCCCTCTTTACATGTTTATGCAATTAAACACACTCAAACTCAGTGACACACATCTGTCTTGACCCTGAAGGCCTTTTCCTCAAGTGTGTCCTGCATACTGCATGTGAGACGGTGCTCATCTAGTGTTTGGAGCAGGGCACTCTGCTGTGGGAAGATAACACTCTGCTTACAAATCAGGAAGGACTGCTTTTCCTTCCTTATCACTCCCTCTCTCTCATCTACTCATAGTGTGTCTTCCTCTTTATGATCTCTTTCCATCGGCTTGTATATCAGGGTCCTATACAATGCTTTGATGCTTATACTTTATTTCTTTTTCCATCTTATCTCTTTCTTTCTCTGTCCTTTATGCATCTTTGTGTTTTCCTCGGCCTTTTAATTAATGTTCAGCTTGGCTGTGTAACAAGAGAGCTGAGGGCCCAAGGGGCCTCAAATCAAAACTAAAGCCATGTTTCCACCAAGCAGTCCAGTCCAGTTCAGATCAGTTCAGTTCAGTTATTTACACATTTCTATTGTCAAACGTTGTGAAAGGTGCCAATAGAACCAGTCCCGTTTTTTTGTTATCTGTTGAGGAACTTAGCACACTGATCCGCTACTGAAAGGTCGAGCTAGAAACGCTGTAGTCCATTGATTGGCCAGAGAGGAGCAACCACAGTCATTTCGTCATCTGTGCTCTGAGGTATGATTTCCTTGGCCTGTTTTTTTTTTTTTTTTTTTTTTTTCCAGCAGACTTTTGTCTTGCTGCCTGCAGTCTTTTCTCAAACAAAGCTCGTCCCCTGGCTGCCATACAAGTACATATTAAGAAGAAAGAATATAAAACATTCAATGTCCTCCCTTGTGTTCCTGTTGTTACACGAGTTGCACGAGTGCTGTGTGTGCATAAGGAGTGTGTGGTTAAGCCAGTCAGAGAAGTGCGAGTGGCAGAAAAGTGATGCTTATTGTGAGCAGAGCATAGGAGACGGTTAGCAGCAAGTTGTCAAACTGGCAGTAAATGTACAGTATAGGTTACAGTTTATCAGTTAATAAATGGTACAGCTTCTCCAGAACAATCCCACTGACATCTAAAAGTGCTGTCTAGAAGTACTGTCAGCTTCAGTGGAAACGCAAAACACATAGAAGTGTTTAGGTAAATGCATGTATGGGTAAAGTCTGGGTGTCAAGGGTACTATGCCGAAAGTGTTTGCTTGAAACGTGGCTCAAGGCAAGCCATTTAACAGCGCTTTAACCACTTAAATAGCACTCTGCCTCATGTTTGCGCTCCCTCTGTCTTCTGGTTGTATTGAAATTTTCATATGAAGTAGTAAAATATTTGAACAGTGGTTTTGTTTTCTCATGTGCTCACTCTTTCCAGGGATTCTAATGGGAGGCTTCATTAAGATCATTGAGTTCCAGGAACTGGCCAACTGGAAGGTATAGTTGGATTCCTTCTTCACACCCTGCTGCACAGTTCATTGTGTCCAGATTGCACTGGCCACAACTCTTGTTCACAGTTAAAGCACAGTTCACCAGTAACGGTGCTTAGTTTGATTAGATTTGTTTAGCCTGAAGCAAAACAACCACATTCCTCTGCAAACCACACAGACAATCAAACTACACAAACACATACAGTGTGTAGTGCATGAACATTTCGCACAGGTTTGTTCTGTGCAGATGTTGCATCTGATTCAGCGTAACCCCTTGAATTACAGGATAAAGTTGCATGAAATCTATAAACAAAAGAGCTACACCCACTGCATTCTTCATATTAACTGTAATTTAGTGGGTAGGAACAAACATAAGCTTTGCCGAAGCACTGGCTTATTGAAAACATACTGTACCAAGCTTAGAGTATAAAACCACTTTTCCTAGTTATCGTATGATGCAATTTATCCCACAGCAAATTCTCTGGGAATCCCCCACCCATCCCAATCCAATAAACATCTGCCGTCCTTGTGCTGTAGTTTTTCATCTCTCTTTCTATGCCTGCCTTTTTGCTCAGTCATTCATTTCCTGGCCTCTGTCTTTGTCACAAATCTCATCTCTCGATCTCCACTCTGTTACCTATTCATAGTGAGACACGCATTCTTTGCCTGCTATCTTTCCCTTTGTGTCCCTACGAGCCCTCCTTTTTTCTCCTGGTTCTCACAGCCTTTAATTAACATTCCTTGTTCTCTGCCAGTGAGTGAGAGAACGAATGAACAGGAGAGGTGGAGAGAGAGAGATCCAGAGTTGGGGGAGGGAACAGGAAAAGAGGACAGGTTGTGTCAATGTTTCTTGCACACTGGGGTCCATTGTTTTTTAGCTTGGGGGCCCCAGGGTGTTGCTGAGTCATCGGCACTAGTAACCAGAGCCCCCAGAGCCCCTTTACGCCCCTTGCCCCTGTGAATCTCTAGACTGCTATCTCTGTGTTTGCGTTTAGTTCACAGCAAGTAGGCCTGCTCACCTGTCCTTATATAGTAATGGCACTGGCTTAATGACTTATTATCTCTATACTCGAGTGTTATGAAGTTACACTGTGCTATGCAGTGGAGTCTTTGCAGGAACGTGGATATGCTAAGTGGTTTATAGGCCACTGAAGACTTCAAAAGACCCAGGCCACGATGCGAATCCATTATGTCTGACCTATTTGTTTTTGAGAGAGCACCTAAAAGCAAGATGCACCATATAACCTGTTCAGTGAGTAACATAGCCAGTGGCCAATCTGTGATTCTGTCAACATCATTTTTTTTCAACTGCAACTCTTTTGAAACTGTGCATACGGTGCACTTACTTACATCCATCTTTTACCATCACAGTCAATGGAAGGCATATGTCTTATTTCCACTCTCACAACCTAAGTTTGCAGGTTTGAACCGAAATGCATCCTCATGCATGTAGCTACCTTTAAGGCCGGCGTCATCTCCTCCATTTAGCATGTTTTTAAAGCTGGCCCACTAAGCTAAGCTAAGCTGCGGGACTGCCCGAGAAACCACCAAGGGTGAACAAACCCCTCAGCCAGCAGCATCCTGTCATCAGCGGCTTTTCCCTCGCCTTCCACCAGCACTGCTTCCTTTACCATTTGCTACCAACCGCTCTATCTCCAGTCATCTCCCAACCAGTCCAGCGTATGAAGAGCTGTTCCCTTATGTGCTTTTCTGGTAGTGCTCACTGCTTTTCCTTTTCACTTATCTGCCCATCTCTCCCCTGTGCTCTGACACAGATTGAAGAAGAAATAGCTGGTGCTGGTAAGAAGTAACACACCAGTAGCAATTTGTCTCTCAGACAAAGCACATAGAGAGATACATAGGTGCATATATTTGTGTCTCCAGTGTACTCCAGGTAGTAATTTAGTTTTCTCTCTGTTCTAGCATTCTAGCCTGTACTGTATTATCTAGGCTTATCATTTTTCCTCAGTGGCTGCACTGGTGTGTTTTAAGCCCCAAAGGGCAGCACATATTTTTAATAGATCTCTCCCACGCCGCAGAGAGAGAGCGACACAGGGAGAGCAGTTTTAATTGTGGTTTCAGGGGCCTTTTTCCCATGTGGTGATGTCACTGTGTGTCAAAGCCGAGCCTCTAGGGAGGCTGTACTCCGAACGAAGGTCTCTCCATCGTTCCCGCACATATTTTTCTGTTATCTCTCAACCCTCTTTTAACTATGCTCCCTTCATCTTTGGCATTCATCTTTTCTCATTTAGTTCAAGTTCTGTCTCAGCACTTCCCTGGAGAATGCCCATGCTCTGCTCTCTGGTTTTATCCATTTCATCTTTTCTTCTCTTACAACATATTTCTCTGCTGTCTATCAACATCAGTGGTTCTGAAAGCTCTTTACCCGTTCTCACACCACATTTTTCACCATGGTTTCATGATGAGGTCAATCAGGTGCTGAATCGATTAATACGGATGGATGATATATATTAGGCTGATACATTTTCAGTCAATAATGGAAATGTGAATGATAGTACAATGATATTATAGAGCTAAATTGCTTACATTGATCAATAAAAAAAGACAAGAAGAAGAACAAGCACTGCATGCTGTTGTCAGGGACATGACGCCAAACTGCTGCTGCTGAGAAAAAGGAAGTCTCTTTTCAGTGTTCACATATGGCCATTGTCACATCGACACAGTTCAGTAACGTGTTTTTATTTACCTCTCACGCAGTGTAGACTAGAGCCTGTGTGGACGTTTTTACAGTTTCAGAGGAAGACAACATAATTACAATTTGCAACACAGGTTCTGCAAGGGTTCCAAGAAGAGGAAAAAAATGTTTTAACAGCAAAACTTATAGAGTGATATCAAATTTCTTTAGGCCAGAGCGATAGAATATCAAATCATCCATCTTTGCTCACTACATCTTAGCCTTTTGTACCTCAGCTGTGCATTAACTACAGGTTGAACTTATCAGCTGTCTTACTGTTATCAGCCAATGGAAACAGGTGATTGTCAGTTATCAGTATAGGCTGAAAGAATAAATATTGTGCATCCCTAACCACAAGTTAATCCACAGTAAGTAAATTAGCAACTATTTTGTTAATTGTCAGGGAAAATATCCCAAGCATTTACTGGTTTTGACTTCTAAAATGTGATTTGCAGCTTTTCTTAGTTTTATGTGGTTGTGAATTGAATACGGTATCATTCTGACACAACAACCAATTTGATGTCTGGGAATTGAGAATGTAGGAAAATGTAATAGCTGTTTTTTCACTTAATCAAAAATGTAATTGACAGATTATTGATCCTAAATGTACCCCTAATTGCAGTCCTGCAAAAATCAGTCTCACATCAGCATATACTGCAAAGTACTACCTTACTGATACCTGCTTGTTTAAATCTGTGTTGGTACTGTATGTGTATGCAAATTCTCTTTGTGCTTATGCTGTCACAGCAGTAGACAGTCTTATATATGGTCATGAAACGTGCATGCAAGCAGAATCACTGCTGTACATGTCTGGTGGTGCATGCATTGCATACCTTATGTCTCATGTATTAATATTCATTCTTGACCTTTCACCTGCCATGAGTGGCAGAGCCCTGCCAGCGATAAATGTCAAGAAGAAGTGGTAACCTGGAAGCAGTCCTTGTTGGCCTACTTTTCCTGAAATTTGAATGCATAATAAGACAAAGTAAGCAGGAGCATAGCCTTTTACTCCAGCATATATCTTGTGTAGGCTGTCCTCTATGCCTGACCTATTTCTAAGAGTTTATAGCCACAATAGTGTCATTTGGTGTAGACAAATTTATCATTTGAGCCATAGTTACCATCTTGACAGCTGGTGTGCAGTCTTTAAACAGTGTGCTGTTCTATGGTCTCGCCTCATTCCCCAATCACCTCATGCTCCTTTGGCTCTTTGCTCGGAATTATTGGTCAGGTGGGAACAAATAGATAATAAATTCAGATGATTATAAAGCCAGTTGTGCCATCATGTTTATGATACATTAGCAGCAATATCATTTCTGAACAATGAATATCACAAGTCACATTGTGTGTCTATGTGAAATGATAGATAACTGTAGATTAAAACTGTGCTTGTCAGGGGGAAGTAAATCATGCTGTAATCTGTCTTAGCTCTCTGCAGTTATTCATTGTTAACATATAGCAACTCTAATCTGTGCAGGTTTTACAGAAATACATAGATCCTTTGTTGGAAATATACATTAAATATGGAAATAATTGTCTTCTAGTCCATCTGCTTGAGGGGTTGTTGAGGTTGAGTCAGTTTCTACAAGCTGTCAAAACTGGCTTCCATAATACAATGAGAGAGATTGTTGACTGGATGGAGTAAATATGGGCTTGCCATCTTCCATCTTTCTAACAAACACAGCTGCAGTGTCAACAACAGCCTAGAAATACATTCTCTTTATGACCATTCACTAATGCACACCCTATATTGACATTACATTACTAACAGAGTATGTACAGAACACACACAGACTTATACAAGCACACATGGTGCATCATGCACAGCCACATTGGCAGCCAGAGCGTAATGCATGGGCACATGATGCCTACGCCTGATCTGGGAGGCCGGCCCATTTAGCTGAGAAGCAACAATGATTTCATTATATTGCTGAAATAATCAGAGAGCTAAGGTCACCAGGATCCTGTGTGTGTGTGCGCGCTTGTGAGTGTGCGCGTGTGTTTGTGTGTGTGAAAGAAGAGAGAGAATGAGTGATGTGCATGAATTAGCTGGCAGGCAGACATTTCCCCTGATGAGCACCTGACGTGTGTATGCATTAGAGATACACTGATCCCTGGCCTTTGGGTATCGGCCCATACTGAGTACTGATCTGATACCAGCGTTTATTTGATAAGCTGTATTCCTCACTATGTGGAGGAGACTGGGATCATTCTCCTTTGTGTAAAGCAATGTCAGGCTTGACTTTAACATTACTTTCTCAACTTTGTAAACAAAATACATAGATATAACTGTCATGAATTGTTATTTATTGAAATAATGATATTTGATAGCAGATTGACCCATTGTCACCAATACACAATTCAGCTATTTAAGTAGGCATCAGACTGATATCAGTATTGCTGCTTTTCTAGTGTGTGAGTGTGTTTGTCATCCTGAAGGCAACATCCAAGTTGGTTTTGTCAAATAAAGAGCTGTTCCTGACAGCTCAGGCATGGCCTTCCTCGTCACCCTTTAGCCTCTGCGGTGACTCAGTATGAAGTCAGCTGATCATCACTGAACTGACATTCAGTGGTCAGATGAATAGTGGGGAATGTTTGTTCAGGATTGTGTAATACCCACAAGCATGTGTTTCATTGTTCATGTACCGATTAGCATTAGGATTAACGTGTTTGAATTAGAGATCATGGTAGGCTCATTCAAGTAATTTGATCAATTAAAAATGTTTCCTGTTCATTGCACTTTGTAATTTACTCGAGTGGACAGGATTTCTGAAGACTTACTCCCAGCTCCAGCTAGATTGACTTTGCCATTTCCCTTTTCTGCTACAATGTGTTACTATTATCCAGGCCAAGGTTAGAATCACTGTTACCTGACTGCTGTTGCTTTTTCTGCTGTGGATTGTATGTAACTTTGCCTCTGTCCTTCTCTGAAAGGAGGAGGAAATGTTCCGACCCAACATGTTCTTCCTTTTGCTCCTGCCGCCCATCATCTTTGAATCTGGATACTCTTTACATAAGGTACGGAGAGTGTGTGCATAAAGATGAATTTACACATCTCAAGACCATCAGAAAAATAAGACTTGGCACACTTTGCATGTGATGTACTTAAAGCAAACAGGATGTACATTTAAACATGTATATATTGTTTTCTGTGCCAAATCACTTGGCTAGCAATTTCAAAAAGACATTTTCCAGATGTGCAGAACAAGAGTACGAGCCACAACTGAAGTCACCAAAAGAAATAAAAAATTTGCTATAACGGAAGGTACTTTTATTGTACTTATTGTGGAATTTACAATAAATTAAGACAAAAAATGAACCATGGACCTAAGCAGGCTGGAATTTTGCTTCTGCCTCAGGCTGGCTGTGACAGCAAGCAGCACCACTCTTTATGTTCTAGTCTGCTATCATTTTTATGCACTGTTGTCACATAACTTTTAACATTTAAAATGGATTCGCAAATGCAAAAAAGTGGCTAATGACACATTCTGCTATTTGAGTTTAATTATCTTATTGGCCTTCTGTCTCTTTTGAAATATTTTGCTGACATCTCGAAGGCATTGGGCTTGTTCAGACACTTTCTGCTCCATTGCTCACAGTGCAATGATGACCATTTTCTCTGTACCTGTACTCTGCCCTACTTTTCATTTTAATGCCAGATACATGTTAAGTAACACTGTGTAACTTAAAATGTCATGCTACTGAGCCCATGAATACTGAAGCTGTGTCCATGTACGTTCAGGGTAACTTCTTCCAGAACATCGGCTCCATTACGCTCTTTGCTGTGATCGGCACAGCTATCTCTGCCTTTATAGTCGGAGGAGGTATCTATTTCCTTGGTCAGGTGAGGATTGCAGAAGTATCTGTTAACAGCTCTGGCACTGTCAGGGCCTGTTCAGAGGGCAAACTTGTTTACAGAGAGTATGTGTGTAGTTACAAATAACCGTTATTATCTCTTCATTGTTAAGAGTCGTTCTTGCTTTTTGAATATTACAAATCTTAACAATGTGTCTTTGTGTGTGTGTTTGTGTATATACATGTATGTTTTTTGTTTTTCCAGGCTGATGTGATCTATAAGATGACCATGACTGATAGGTGAGTGTTTGTATTCCACTCTAACTAACATGTTTTTTCCACTTCTACATCAGAATAACGGGATTTCTCCAAAGCTCCAGGGATTTACCTTTTGTACTAATAGACTATTCACACAAAGCACATTTTCTGTCCAAAAAGACTTCAAGTGAAATTGGATATTAGTATTAATAGTTGTATTTCATATAGTGTTTATATGTAATATATAGTTGCATTACCCACTGACAGATTCAGTCTAGCTTGAAGTTGGAAAGAAACAAGCCCACTGAAACTTAAGAGGTTAACTATTAGCGAGTTCCAGACAGTAATCAGTAAGACGGTAATAATCTAGCTGTCAGAGATGACTGACACATAAGCAGTGTGCTTCTCCACAGCCATGTGGTTTTTTTAAGGCTAGTTGCTGTGTGTAAAGCGTGTATCCTTCCTGGTGCACAGTCAGCATGAGAATTAATGTGTGTCTTGCGTCCAAGCAGGGATTTTGCCTTTTCATGTCTTTCAGCAGAGAGGATGTTTTCAGTCCCATTTGTCTTTCTGTTTGTCTGTCCGTTAGCAGGATATCTCAGAAACAATGACATTTGGGGGAACTCAGGACATGAGCCAAAAAAGAACTGATTAGAGTCCCAAAACGTAGCTATCTTTTTCTGTCCTGATTTTTTTTACGATCACCGCTCCTTCACCTACAGTGATTTCATCCAAACTTAACCAAATTTTGTGCCATACCACATCTGGAGGTCCTAAAGAAGTTATTAATTTATTTAGTTTTAGTTTAAATTGTTTATTTGCACAAGTAACAAGACACAAGAAACATAATAAATTGAACACTTTTGTTGTTTTTCCCATTTTTCATGAGTTGAAGTGAAAGATCTAAAGGTTTATCTTTATTAATCTTTTACTCTAGAAAATATCAAAAAATTGTGAAAAATGCTCATCACAGTTGAGACGCTGAAACGAGCAAACGTTTTTACTTGAAAGATGACTGAAATTTTTAATCGATTATCTAAATGAGGATTAGTTTTCTTTGGATCGACTTAATCGTTGTGGCACTGCAAGTTTGTTAAAATCCTGATACTCCATCCACCTGGCAGCGATTGCACAGGTGTGCCTTGAGCTGGTCACAATAGATAATATTTTGGGACAGGACTTATGCATTGTTGAAAAATCATGGCATACTGTATACTGAAATAACAATTTCTAGGACTGTGTCGCCTTAACAAAAGCATGTGCTCTATTGTTAATGACTGAACTTACAACCACCACAAAAGACTGTGTTTACTGTGTGCCCTTCTTGTCCATGTGTGTTTTTTGCTCTTGAATATGCCTGTAAAAGTGTCTTATGGTTACCGATTAACTGTTACAGTTTTCACTTCCTTGCTGTAGCTTTGCCTTTGGCTCACTGATCTCAGCTGTGGACCCTGTAGCGACCATTGCCATTTTTAACGCCCTCAACGTGGACCCGGTCCTCAACATGCTGGTGTTTGGTGAGAGCATCCTCAATGACGCAGTCTCCATTGTCCTCACAAAGTAAGAGTCTCTATCCACTCCCTTGCGGCTTGTTCATTCTCCAGGGCACATGTACATTTGCCCATGCATGATGTTTGCGCAGCTTTTCATCAGCAGCACCCCTATGAAAGACATGCACATGTTTACAGATGTTAAGGTTCAGATATACAGTAGGACTACCGTTGAAATGTTGCACACACAGAAACACACTCTCAAAGTCATAAGTACATGCACACTGACTGTGATGTCATATAGTGGGAGAAGGCCCAGAGCACGTGTCAAACTCTCGGCCTGCCACGTCATTCTATCTATGCTGCTTTACAGCGTGCAGTGACCATAAACTACATCTCCCACAATGCATGTTAATTTTGTGACCCGTGAAATGTTGGCATCCTGCCACTAGAGTGCAATGAAAGATAGGAAAGGGAATACATGTTTGTACTTCAAGGGAAAAAAACGGTATGTCTTCTGCGTTACGAGGCGGTGTCTGTGGTGAAAGAATATAATTTATGTGGGTTTCTTAACCTGATAAATTAAAGGGATTTATGTTATGATGACAGAGCAGTGTGCTTACATATATTTTTGCATTTATGTAAACGCATGTACAATATTTGTACAGTTGAATGAATGATAATCAAATGCAGAGACAGTTATTTAACAGTATGTTAAGGAGTAGTTACATTTATACAGTCTTACAGTTACTACCAGCCGTTTGAAGGCCATCATAATGCTGATGTGGCCCGGGCTGAAAATGACTTTGACACCACTGACTTTGTTTCATTTGTTGGCACTACAGGATTAGACAACCATCGTATTTACAATTCACTTTACTTTTTTGGACCTCAAAACTTCCCGGCCTCGAAAAATTACTTGTAGCCAAAATAAATTCTTAAATAGCGCAATGAAAACATACGGCCATGGTTTAAAGAATTATTCATATATTTATCCTAATTTTATCACCTGCTGCTATGAGGGCTGAGTGAATATTAGACTTAGAGTTTACTTTATTGATCCCAATTGCGAAATTCTTTTGTTGCAGCAGCAGGTTAAACATACACATAAAATATATACAATAAAGAAGAATAAGGATGAGAATAAAACTGAGAAAAGAAAAATATAACTAAGTATATAAACACAGAATAGCAGCAATTGAGTATATAGTTATGTAATATGTATTCTAATATATAATAAAATACAATATAAGTATATAAACAAAGAATAACACCCATTGTTAAAGAGAGAGAGCTAGAGCTACAAACTATATACCAGAAAACAATAAACAGTAATGTGCAATATTGCAGTAGTGCAAATAATGTGTAAACATTGAAATGTTGGAGTTTGTGAGGTTGGTGGACATTAACTGTTTAAATTACTGTTGTATAATGTGAGTGAGAACTCCTACCTGCCTTTTGCAAATTCCACCGTGACAGGAAGTGGGGAGCAGAATAGAAACTGTGACCTATATTGTCACTTTAGACATGCACTTTGTGGCAAAGCCATGGTTTCCAATGCAGAGGATGTGGGTACATTTTTAGTTAAATCTGCCTAACGTGAAGTCCAAAAGCTGGCACGTGAAATTGTGACCTGATAAACGTGAATGGCATTCATGACGTTCACACATGAGGACTGTTGTGTCATAAAACTTGCTGTAGACACAGGGGACAGTTTACTAAAAGTGTCACTCTCAGAATTTTTTATCAAGATTGTTTTATATCAACAGACGGCCAAATGCACCAACACATCAACAAAATCTTGATAGACAAGTTTGATAGAAGCAGACAGTTGACAGGGTTCCCTTGTTGATGTGTGTTGCTGTTACCTTATCTGTTCTCTCTGTACTCTGCACTTCATTGCTGCCGTATATCTTCTACTCACAACCAACTAAATGTGCAAAGTGATCTCAAGTGTCTGCATGCCCCCGTAGAGTAAATGAATGCATGAATAATAGATAGGCTGAACAGCCCTGGCAGTTTGCTTGTTGTTAGCACCTCACAGACTGGCTTTCTTGGAAAGCTACAGTTACAGTTTGGCCCAGTTGTTTATAACAGCCACACAGCTAATGCCTTGCTTAGGAGCTTGTTAATAAGTATTAAAGTCAGATTACTAGTTACACTGTGTTGTCTGGCTGTTTGTCTGGATAACTGTTATTATAAAAAGGATTTAAATTGCACAATAAAGTTGTCTGTGTTTCTACTACATTAATAACCATGTAAGGTATTAGTTTACATTTCTTTTGTTTTTTGTGGTGATGGAAACTTGACAAATCATCAAAGATGAAGTCCAAAGAATGAATTAAGTGGGAGAATTTGGTAGCTCACTACTGACAGCTTTATTAGCTAAGTAACATATCACAGATTAGAGTAAGTGCTTGAGCCTGAATGCATCTTTGTAGTTTGTTGCTTAGTTATGGTTCTAGATGTCTTTAAAGGTCATGCTACTTTTTAAGATCTGATGAAATGTACATTTGACATTGAAAAACAAATGATTGTGGCTCTGATAGTATCCAAATATATTCAGTGTGTGGCACAATTTCACAATAAATTCCTTCAAACTGTATTTCTGTTATGCCTCTGTTCTGACACAATACACCCAACCTCTGTTTACCAAACTTGATTTTGATTACAGGATTACAAACTGTATACACTCAAATCCACACACACAAACACACACACAGACACACCCACGCAAACACAAACACAAACTCGTTTGAAGGATTCAGTGGTGGAGTTTTCCTGCCCTCTAGTGTCAGATAGAGATATTACAACACATGATGCATAAAGGTACTATTGTGGCCTCATTTATCATTTTCCTCTTTTCTTCTGTCTTTCAGCACCGCGGAGGGGTTCTTTTCCCGTTCAGACAACTCCATGGTTACTGGATGGGAGACTTTTTTGCAAGCGCTGAGTTATTTCCTTAAAATGTTTTTTGGTTCTGCCGCCCTGGGAACCCTCACTGGACTCATCTCGGCCCTTGTATCCAGATCCATTGTCTTTGAGAGAAATTTAATCTGTGTGTGTATGTGTCTGTGACTCATCATACTTAAACTCCCTAACTCACTGATTAGTTTCTAAAACACTTCGATCTGAGGAAGACTCCTTCACTGGAGTTTGGTATGATGATAATCTTTGCGTACCTTCCCTATGGCCTGGCCGAAGGCATCAAACTGTCCGGTGGGTGCATGCATACGCAGGCATGTAAATGTTTGATTTTGTAGGCGTTTTTTTTTTTTTTTTTAAAGCAGTGCTCTTTCTCCACCGACAGGAATAATGTCCATCCTGTTTGCGGGAATTGTGATGTCTCATTACACCCATCACAACTTGTCTCCCGTCACCCAGATCCTCATGCAGCAGACTCTGCGGACAGTGGCCTTCATGTGTGGTCAGTAAGGTCTCTCTTTTCCAGCACAATTCCCCTTTTATTTAAATTTTACAATAAGTTCTTAAAGTTATTTTTCAATTTTTCTCCTCAGAGACATGTGTGTTTGCTTTCCTTGGTCTCTCCATCTTCAGCTTCCCTCACAACTTTGAAATATCCTTTGTCATCTGGTGCATAGTAAGTAAATGCCATCTGAATGTTTATGTCGATTTCACCTAATTATCAGTGTCATTCCCATGTTTGTCAGTGTGACAGCTGTCGTTCTCTCTTCGCAGGTCCTGGTTCTTCTTGGCCGAGCAGTGAACATCTTCCCTCTATCATTCCTGCTGAACTTCTTCAGAGACCACAAGATCACACCCAAAATGATGTTCATCATGTGGTTCAGTGGTAAGATGATACAGCGAACCTTTAATGTGTTACGAGAATGTGAGGCAGTCAGCCATAACGTGCTGTGGCTGCAGATGAAAGTCATAATTGATAAGTTCGAAGACAGGAAATGAATCTGCATTATTATCGGTTAATTGTTTTTGTCATTTTTCAAGTAAAATTGTCAAACATTGTCCAGCTTCTCAAAAAATAAAAAACTGAAAAATTGCTGATTTTCCATTTCATATAATGGCAAATGAACTGTCTAAACTTTGGCATTTGGACAGCTGGTCAGATAGAAAAGGTATTTAAATCGCTCTGGTAAAGTTAAATGAGAGTTTTTCACTGTTATCTGACATTTTATTGACAAAACCATTAAAGATAATACAGAGAATAACCAGCAGATTAAATGAAAGTCATCATTATGTGTTGCCAAATGAAACAATTAAAACATATCAAGTTCAATAATGTATAAATATTAGAACGAAATGGATATAACAGTATTTACAATGTATTTGTCTCTGAGGATTAACATGTTCTGCCATTTCACAGTCCTGGTCATTCGTCTTTTTGTCTTCCTGGCAGGTTTGCGAGGTGCTATCCCCTACGCATTGAGCCTTCATCTGGGCCTGGAGCCCATTGAGAAGCGGCAGCTAATTGGCACCACCACCATCATCATCGTACTCTTTACCATCCTCTTCCTGGGGGGCGGGACCATGCCACTCATTCGCATCATGGACATCGAGGAAAGCCAGTCACGGCGCAAGAACAAGAAAGACATTAATCTCAGCAAGACACAGAAAATGGTAACAGATGAAGCACTTAGATTTCACTTCAGTCTGTATACACACGCACACGCTCACACAGTTTATTGGCTGCATTGATGCTAGCTGTGCCATGCTCTCATCTGCCATCAGACTCTTACTGTTCTCTTCAGAGGGAAAAACATCAAAGGGTTCATTGTGGTTTGTGTGAAGGACACCCGATCAGCGGGGAGAAAGCCACCCTCATCATAGAGATGCACACTTCCAAACAGCAAAACTTGGACAAGCACAAATAAACTCTAACAACTGGCATTAACACATTTTCCCAGACACACCAGAATACAAGCTATTGTGTTGAATATTTCAGTTGACTCCATTAGCTCTAACTCCAGATAATGGGACTTTCTTTTGATGTACATGCCACTGTTGAGATCACTGGTGGCGTGTGGTGGTGAGATTGCATGACTTGTGTGTGCTGTATTTGCATGTTTGATGTCTTCTAAAGCTTAGTGTTACACCCCGGGGCGCCAACAACTAGATCTATCAACCCTCCATTTTTCCCCTTACGGCTCTCAGGCCCTCTTTGATGTAATTCCCTCTCTTTGCTCCCTCTGCTCTTTCTCCCTCATCTCTGGTCCTTCTGCATGTGATCTCGACTCCACCACCCTCACCTCACCTTCCACTCTCCCATGTCTTTCACATCTGCTTCACTTGTTGGCCCCCTCTCCTCTCATTTCTTTCTATCTATCTGACGTCCCCCTCTCTTTCCTTTTCTTTTCTCTCCAGGGTAACACCATTGAGTCAGAGCACCTATCAGAACTGACAGAGGAGGAGTACGAGGCTCAAATCTACCAAAGACAAGATCTGAAGGGCTTTATGTGGCTAGATGCTAAATACCTGAACCCCTTTTTCACTCGCAGGCTCACCCAAGAGGTAAGTGAGAAAGAGAGACAGAAATCTTGGGGGGCACATGATATTGCTTGTGATCCCGTGAACAGATATTACTGTTTTCTAGTCAGAGTCTTTGTGTTTGACATCCAGTAAACAGATGCTTCTCGGTACAAAAACCATGCAGTAAATTGCCTAATTGTCATACTGGGCCATGCTGTGAACAGCCACTGGCACTCGAGCCGCACTGCTCTGCACAGCACAGTTAAGTTGTTTCCCCTGATGATGTTTTGGAGGTGTGGTGGTGACAAATCACAACAAGCGCCTGTCACCTGCTTACCTTGTGAGGCAGCTGGTTTCATGAGATCACGCAAGCCAAGAATCCAATTTGTCAGGCTTCAAGTTATGCGCTTCTGGACGAACCACAGTGGAACTACTGGCAGCGGAGGACTTAGTTTAGGCGCGACTGACATTCAAAAACAAGGATGGCAGCCTCCTGTAGAGGTTAGCGTAGATGCTGCCATAGCATCAGTTGTGTCAGAACTGGAGAGAATTTCTTCACTGAAAGAAAAGCATTGAAGGCCTTCATGAAATTGGAAGTTTTAATTTCATTTTGATATGTCATAAGGTTTGTTGATCTGATTGGTTGAAGTTAGCTCATGATAGGCAGTGCCTGCCCTTTTCCAAACCACCTCCATGGATGATATCCCAGTTGGTTCAGTGTAAGAAACCATCTGGCATGTCAGGTTAGTCACTTGCAGCCTGTTTCTGCTCACTGTGACTGCTGTGACTTTTAAAAACATATCCACTGACCAAATAGCACAGAATATGTCCATATCTAGTTCATTAAACCTGTTTTTTTATTGAAGAACAGCACTGCTAATGAAGTTGAAAGACTCAGTCATTCACAAGCAATTAGGAACGCGTCATGAAGCCATTGTTTTATAACATCTTAATTTTTTTGGAATTGGGGCTACAGTAAATACTCCATTGAACTGAACCGTTGCATTGACACAAAATGTACCCGTGATGCTTTTTTGCTGTAGGCTAATTAAATATTTAGCAAATATCTTTAGCCACCTCTGTTCTTTTGTTGTCGCCTTCAAACATTCACCTGTGAAATTGTGACTGTCAAACCTCTGAAGGGCACACACCCTAGCTGCCACGTAGTAGTTTCATATCACTTTCTTGTGTAGCAGCCTTTGTAATTATGATTTCTGGTTGTTTCTGCCTGAATCGCTGGTGGAGAAGTCATAAACAGTGCAAAATTATGTCGTTTAGCAAGGGGAGAAATTTTAAACTCAGCCAAAAAAAACCCTAAATGACAATATTAATAAAAACAAAACATTAAGTGATTCACCAAATTAGGTTTTAGATGTATTATTGTGTCTACAATTTTTCATTCTTGTACGTGTGCTGAAGTGCAGCTGTGTGTTTAATGTGCGCCTAACAGGACCTGTTACACGGCCGGATCCAGATGAAGACCCTGACCAACAAGTGGTACGAAGAAGTTCGTCAGGGGCCCTCGGGCTCTGAGGATGACGAGGATGAAGCAGAACTTCTGTGAACTGAACAAACACTTTCAGTTCATACAAAAACAATGAATGGACATTGTGTGTCCTGGCCTGAGGGAGTGTGTGTGTGTGTGTGTATGAAGACAAGCACTCTTTTCAGTGTCAGTCACATGCACTTCTCGTTTGTTCACCTGCCTCCAACTTTATGTGACAGAAGAGTCTCAGTCAGAGCCCACAGTGCATTTTTACTGCATGAAGTGGGCTGGAATGTGTCAAATCAAAGCGTAGTCCCAGTGAAACTGGATTTTGAAAATTGTAACACTGGATGAAGCAAAAATAGAATCTGTGAGAATGATGTTCCTCATACAAATGCCATATTGTTACGTGCTAAAGACACTTTGTTGATCCTGAGAACCTTTTCCCGGTTTAGGCCTGAACGGACGATTGCAGGGAAGCTGAGAGGGATTTTTCTATGTAAAGCAATACTAGAGCACCTTTTAACTTTTTCTCTTCACTTTTGTATTGTTCATTGCAGTGTGGCACTGGCTTTAAGCTCTGCTGGAAATTTCACTTTGTGTCAGGGGAAGGTTAGCACATAATGTCGCTAAAGGCTCAATATTTAAAGTGGGATTTGTAATAAGCTACAGGTTGCTGCCTTGAATAGCTTCCTGTTTAACTATATTTAATTCCCTCTGAGTCACCACATTTGTATGCATTGATGATTCTGAGTTAACACGTATATTCATGCATATGTAATAAAGATAAAATACTAGAAGTGACACGAGCTGCTACTACTACACCCTCCAGCAACAAGGTAACAAGAGAAATGCAGGAGAGTTAAAGCTGGTGAAATATGGTTGGGTAAAACTGATGATTTTCAAAATACTAAAAACTTCTCTTATGGGAGGATAACTATTCTCCAGAATATTGGAAATTTCATGGTCCCAGTTTGGTTTCCCTGAATGAACTTGTCTGATTATTTTCATTCTCTTTCTACAACGTCGTGTTTTAAGTAGACTTTGAAATGTTGCTTTCGTGATTTTCACTCTTCATTTCTAAAGAAGATGGGCACCAATGAATGTGACGGTAACTGGGAACGATGTCTTGTGAATGTTTGTTTTTTTTTGTTTGTGTGTTTTTTTGAAGCCTATTTATTTATGTTTAAATGTTTCTGTGCTGTTTGTGAGATAAAAGCTTTTATACAAGCTCTATGAGCACTGCAGAATTCTAGAAAAGAAAATCTCTAATAAAACCTATTAACACACCACATTTTGTATCGAATGCTACTTTAATGCGAGAAGAATATCTTAGAGTTTGTCTTTCACTAATTGCCTTGTGAAAAGAATTGTAACGTGAATGTATAAGGATTTTTTTTTTTAGAGGGATTCAAGGTGAACTCGAAACCAATAAATAAACCTAAGCTAATTTAAAAGAGTACTCGAATATCATATCATAAATCAGAACTGAAAATGTGTAGCAAGTCTACTTTTTAGAAACGTATGTGTTCTTTGACTTAATACTTATGAAAGCCTGCCAAACAGAAAATGGACAAAGCATACATTATTTTGTGGTATGGGTAATACACTCACCTTTTTTAATTGAGCTGGTAACACACTTCTTAAACAACAAGATAATTAGCAGGGAAAAATACTTAAGTCTCATGTGAGTAAACAAATAATCAATGGTGCCTTCTGACCATCCTGACACCTCATGTATCATTCATATCAAGACTTTGATGACTTTAAGAACAGCACTTACATACTCCAGTGTGAGTTTCAACGACAATGTCATTAGTGGCATTCCTCTACTCATTTTGTGAGTAGCGGGTGCTAATTAGTCTATAGATTGTAAAGTGGGAGATTATTAAGTGTCAGGCTAAGACGGGGTGCCAGACCAGTCCTCAGAGTAATTAGAATATATAAAAAGGTTAATGTGTCGTCATGCTGGGGACAATATCCTGTAACCTACAGGCAAAACTCTTGCGTCCAACCCTGAGGAACGCCCAGCTGACACATGCTTGAAACATCTCATGGGATCTCATTAGCCATATTGATGAGGGGGAGACAGTGTTAAACTGGAGGAAGAAGTCACAATGTCCACATCAGTAATGTGATTACTGTTGGCAGTGGCTCCTCTCTGTATCTCCGGCCAGAGCATGTCTGTGTAAGGCGAGTAGACTAATGCATGCTTTGCCACTTTGGAGGATGTGAAAACACATTTTTTCATCTAAACACCAGGTAATAGAAAAATTCAATTAGTGCAGTTACTATTTATAAAGTGTTTACAAGGTTAACTGTAACACGAGAAAGCAGCATATTGCCATCAGCACCTAACCCATACAGAATGGATGTCAGCCTAAAAGCAAAGTACGCAGCTGACTTTGAATGTATAAAGAGGCCAGAGCTGTTAAACATTGTTTTTGTAAAGTACTTGCCATTTGACTGGCAAGCTGATTTTTGTAATAAGAATGTACAGCCAGTAGGGGGCGTCTAAATCCACAGCATTGGTCCGTGAAAAATTAACAATACCACCTAACAGTGGATTTACCTTTCTCATTACCCTAGAACTCCTCGCTGTGCATTAATTGCAGTAATTGTACACCGGAGAAAAGGAGAGAGTTACAGTTTCATTTTCTCCACATGCAATGATGATTTGTTTAAAATACTAACAGAGCACAACCTACACCGTCTATGCTGAACTGATATGGTCATGGAGTATTTATAGCTCGGCTTTCACTCACTTTCAACTGTATATTACTATTATTTGTAAGATTATATGAAGTGATACCTCCATCAAACAATACTCATACACCTTAGACAACTTGCCATCTGGAATTTCAATAAGACACACAGTAATACACATTTTAAACAAATATTCATCAATCATTTGTTTACTGCAGTGAATCATGACTTTCTTTACAAAACTCTCTCAGCACTTCCATCTTAGGTATACAGTATGTGTATTTTCTCTCATTTGTGATATTGCAATGTGTTAACACTCTTGGTCCTCACTGTACTTCCAACAGCAGAGTTTAGGTGTTTATTCTTTCTCTGTTTAGACTCACCTCAGTGCCAAGAGCCCTCAGCAGTATGTTATCATGTTTTTGGAATATCAATAAATTTTGTAATTCTTCCTGTCCACAAATCCTAAAGTAGGATCTATCCATTATCCTTCACCTGAGCCAAATCCTCTAAATCTAGAGCGAACAAGTATGATCACTCATCCCTGCTTGTTTTAAAACTTGCACTGTTCTCTTAGAGACCAGATGAAAGATTGAGGCGAGTGCATCCAGCCAGATCCCCTGCCAAACAGCAAATGAAAATATGTTGGATGAATAAATGAGAGAATGTAATTACCAACCTGGTTTGCACAGGTGATGAATTAATGTCTCAAACTGGCATGCAGACAGCTTCTGTGCATGTCCATTATGTTCTCGCACATGCACTTGTATGTACATGCAAACATGGACGTGTGATGCATTTTATAGTTAGCATCAGGCCTGTGGATTACAACAGGGAATTTCACTGATTAACATGCCTTCAATCAGAAGATAAATAACTGATCTGTGAAATGAGAAGCTGTAATTGATCAGTTTTCATCCCTAAAGGTTGGAATTTATTCATGCATATATTTACTGTAGTAATTCTGCACCTCAACCCCCACAAAATCATTTTGTTGGCAGCACGTAGACGGGAAGGAAAAAACGCACATATTGCAGCTTCATTCCAGGTGTTCGACAGGAGAGTTGAAAGGGTCAGCAGAGAATTACAACGACAAAAGCACACACGCAGACTCACAGTGACGGGGTGAACTGCAAACATTCAATCAGAAAATGAACTGTGTCTTTTGTGTTTTCCAAAAACAGAAATAGTCCAATGCAGTTCTGTCTTTCTTTTTCACTCACTTGGTCCTCATTCCATTTCTTTATGCTGTTTGCCATAGTCTTTATGCTCCTCCCAAAGGCTCCATTTTCAGCTACTGACTCCTTGAATCACTCCATTAATGTTCACACTGATTCTCTGTCTCAAGAGTTGAGAATGGCACAAGTTTAACCATTGAGAAAACTGCTAAAGTGGAGCAGACATTTGAAATTCAGTTGGCTGCAGTTAGAAAGCTTGACTCACCTCTTTGCATGTGGTAACAAGGGTCACCCTTTAACTCTAACCCAGCCATAGATCAATATTAAGTTCAGTGTGATAGTTCAGCATTTTGGGATGAGAAGATTGATACCACTTTCACTGTCTATAGGCTTGATGAAGCTACCACAAGCAGCCGATTAGCTTAGCTTAGCACAAAGAGTGGAAACAGGGAAACAGACAGAAACAAAATCCACCAACAGCTTTTCCTTTGAAGAGCATTCTGCAGGAAATCACTTTAATCTGTTCTGATGGAGCGCTCTCCAAGAACAATATCCACTTACTTTAAAACAGCACGAATACTAAGTGAAACACTGTGACCAACTGTTCCTTTTATTCCTTTTCCCTGTAATCTGTCTGAACTAACTCAATCCAGTGGGGACGTTTCTAAGTACTTTGCTTTTTCTTGTACTTCCACAGATAATGTTGTGCCTTAGCTCTGAACTTGTGAGTGGGCAGATAATCTTGTTAAGTAAGCATTAAGTCTATCATATCAGCGGTCAGACGACAGTGAGGAACATCGGGGCAGCACTTTAGTACATGTCTGTCTGACCGGTCTGTCTACATCTGAGCCAGCGCTGTGCTGAACTCACCACGTCCAGACAGACAGAGTTACCATGGGAACTGACTCCAGGTCAGTGGTAAGTTTTTGGAGTGGGATACTGTCACAGTCACTTCCTCTTGCCACTGGGGGAGGATTTCAGCAGAGTGTCTTAGGGAGTTGTTTGAAGCTGTGCTAGGTGCAACCTGAATGTCATGTCTAAAATTTGAAGTAGGTGCTAGTGAAAATTATAATGACAGCTCATTGTAACAGAGGAGCTACTGTATCTGTTTGAGTTTCCACACATACCAAATTTATCAGGATTAATCTTGGAGAAATGAAATGATGCACAGGACATACATGCATTCATTTATTTCCATGCGGTGAAATGGTGCAGCCATTGCAGCCATGCAGCCATGGACTATTTCCTTCACTGGAAACATCACATAGGATTGAAGAGCTGGGACAAGCTGAATATATATCCTACCATTCATAACATATTTTCTTCTTTCCTTTTGGCCCCCAAAAGAATAAGAATGGAATCATTAAAACTTCTGGTCAATACTGTTCTAACCATTTTTCCCCACATTTATTCCCCTTCTGAATTTTGTTTTCCAGTCCAGAAAAGCATAACTGACCCCAGATTTTTACCAGAATAGTGCTTGAAATTGTGCTCTTTGGGCCTTTGGCAGTTTACCCACTTACACTCTGATATTCTGTGATAAAAGTCAGTGCTAACCCAACACTAACCTTCTTTTTCTATTTTGAAGTTTCAAGAATAGCTTTGTTAAAACAACACATCTGTTGATTACAGCTTGCTTTAGGCATTGTTATCATTTACTTAACCCTGATACAGGAACCTGTTTAAATGTGCACACATTTTGATGCTTGACGTTGTCAGCCTGGATGAACCATTGTACACCGTTTTAAAGCTTTTGTGACAGGTGATTCCAAACTTTTGAATGACAACATATGTACTGTGATACTGTCATGTCCTGTAGTGTGGAATGAAAAGATTTTTCCAAAATGTAAAACTAAACAGGAATTGCATACAGGGGAAAAAAAGTGGGAGGAAAATCTGGATGTTAAGGGGAGCAGTGTTCACAGGCTTCCAGTCATTTTGTATTCAGCCTAATCTACCTACAGTATCTCTGAAGTAGTTGTGTTAAATAACCTGAAGGGGACAGGTTTGACCAGTGCTCACTTGTAAAGAAAAACATGACAGAAACAAGCCTAGCAGCTATTCAGAGACATTAATTGCTTTCCAGTAAGACTTCTCGCCTTTGGAGCCCAAATGTCAGCTCATTGTGCTGTTTCACAAAAGTTAAAAAGTAATTCATTTCAAAGGACCATGTTCTTACCTCCTCTCTGAGGTACAATAAAGTCAACCTCAGTGGGTCCATTGCTTCCAGCTGCTGTGATCCTCAAAGCAGAACTTTCTCTCTCTCTCTCTCTCTCTCTCTCTAAAATCTCGAGGAAAGCAGAATAACAACCTCAAAGAGCAGACAAATGGCAGAATTTTAATTGTAATTATCTGGATTGTCACTCACAAGAAAGGACAATATAAAAGATTTTTTGATGCTCAGGTAAGGTGAGGTGGTAGCAGGGATCTAGAGCCGTAATGTGGTTTACGCTGTTGCAATGGTGTAATATTCCAAAATGCATACGCTGGACACAACTACAGGTACCCAGTATAATCACAGTTATAGGGGCTGGGTGTTTCTTGCAGAGGAACACTGAGTGAAGGTCCTGTGAGAACCTGCAGGGGGCTAGCTGCATAGCCAAGGAGCTGCGAAGACCAAAGCAGAACCCTGTGTTGTTCTATTGGCAATGGTGCTCAAAGAGATTTGGAGCACGAGATTTGACTATAAACACAGACACAGTCCTATACAGTAGCCTAAGGGTACAGATTGTACAGCACAAAAGGTCCTATTTCATTATGCTAATTTGAAAGAATATGTAATGTACTGAATGACAGCAGGAAGGTTGATACTTTAGCCACATTTACTACATTGGAGGGGGGATTTACTGCTATTGCTCATATTCTTTTCACATAAGTTGTCAATTTAACCCATTATATATGCATTAAATAGTTTAAGAAGCTAGACATTCAACCTTCAGGCCACAGAGAGATCTAGACATGTGTGCATCTTTATTTATAGTACATCTATGTTGTGGTTGACAGGAAACCAGAACGTCTCACCTGATTAAGTCTTCCAACACATTCTTACCTCCAACTTGTAAGATACAGACACATGATTGTGACCCCTGGCGTCACTTCTTGAGGCACTGGGTACTCTTTAACGACATTTTTCAATGTGCAGGTGTTACGCCCCTGTAAAGACACATTGATGCTCTCAGGTAATTCTGTATTGAATGAGCTGCAATTACAATTTCTTAACATAATAAACTCAATACATCATGAATTACTGGCACATTATCAATGAAAGACAAAGGAAATATCCTCCTGCAACAATCAAAATTATCTGACTATAACCATTAACTCGTGCTACTTTCAATACTTTTAAATCAGCTTCTCTATAACAATTGTAATTCTTTTCAACAACAATCAGAAATATCTGTTTTACTGAAATTATGTCATTACACCTTTAAATTAACTCCACTTTCTATAACATGAAATAATATTAATGTGAATACCTTTAAATCAGCTTGTTTCCATAATAGCATTCGATTTTCTATATATTTACACACTAATCTCCTGTCTAACCTTGAAATAATAACTGCAGCAAGACATCAGCTTTAAACTGTGGTTGTCCACTGTTTCAGCATGTAAATAAAACATTAAGGAGTAAATCAAGCACATTATACCACTATCTTCCACACAGGAATATCTTTCAGACAACCGCTTGTTCTCCTCTTTTTAACTGAACGTAGCTCGACCAACATCACGTGACACAGAGGGCGCCATCTTACAGATACGGAAAACGGCTAGCAGAACTTTGCTCCAAGTAAAATTACGTATTTCAAACAACTCCCGCTACATGTAATTATCAGGAATGCATTGTCCCCCATAGGAAGCGCTAGCTCCTTCAAAATAAAGCTACATAAACTGATAAATGAACGTGTCAATAATCTATACAAAATCAGTGTGTTAACATACAATAAATGTAAAATCTTAATGACTATTTTCATGACTTACTTTCAAAATAAAGCCTGCTGAGAAGAATAATAAACATGGTTAACGTGAAACAGTTTGGCTAAGTCACCAAAACTACTTGATTAGGTTTAGGAAAAGATAATGGTTTGGCTTAGAATGAGTATGTGAGTTACGTACATTACTTTACTTACAAAAGAAATCAACCTTCACTTTTTGTTTCATACAGGACATGGACCCTGGCCTCCCGGGTGAAGGTCCTGTGCTTGACCCATTCAACTACCCCAACCCTCCCCCATAGGTGGACTTTTCACTCTCCTTATACTACAACATCATTTGACATGTTGGGAGTGAAAACGGGCTGTTTATAGCAGGCTGTTGGCCTTATGATAATTTTACTATCCTGGAGCATATCACTTTCCAGGCATTTTGTTGATATTTTAAAACTTTGCTGAAAGGGACTGATGATGGGACTGGCAGGCCATGCTGTAAGTCTCTCCTCCAAATAAAGCCAGTGTTGGCTACTAGATACTAACCACGTCAGTGGGAGAATCCTCCAGCTCTCACCTCTCATGAGTGTCCTCCATATTGATTATGCTACTAGACCATGTATACTTTGCCAACCAGATTAGCATCAGTGCCATGCCATCATCCCAATGGCTCCTTATTATGACTCCTTGCTTTATCCCCCCCCAATCCGTATTCCATGAAGACCCACACATACTCTGCCTCTAACCTTAACCATCTAACCAGCTATCTAACATGAACATAAGCAATGACCACTAGCCAATCAGACAAAACATTGGGGGTGTCTTTGGGCATTTTTCAATGGGCAGTTCATACCAAGTTATTTGTTTCACATGGTGGAACAGAGCAGAAACAATTCTGCACATGTATTGCGTAATTATAAACCACATGTCTCACAAAAAACCTTGAGAAGACTGTTGAGTGAGACTCTAAATGCTCTGGGCTTGGAGGGAACAAATTTGTGACATGTTAATGTGTGTTTGTTCTGTCAGTCAGCCACTTTTACAATACATCTCAACAACTGCAAGCATGTTTCCCCATGTGTTCATGTGTGTACATGTGTGCCCAATTGATAAACTGTAGACTGGAGAGAGGAGGACATGGAGTGGACGTGAGTGGGTTGAACTGAACACTCAGCAGAAAGAGGCATAAAGTCAATGGTGGCAATGAGAGCAATCAATAATACACAGTACAGACTGATGATTAACGTTTTGGTGGTAATTAGATGATAGGATTAAGAGGCTTATGGTGCCTAACCATATTGACATTTCATTGGACATCCATCCATCTATATAGAACATCAATAACTGCAGCCTGTGTATTGTCGACTGGATTGAAACACCTCTGTCTCCCTCTCCTCACCCTGAATCGCTAACACTATCCATAACCTTTGTTTTCCCAGGACAAGATATCATTCTTGGTGCCAGATTATTGGAGATAATATGGGCTGTCTTTTCTTGATGGTGCACAAGACTGTGCTCTCCGTAAGCCATTTACATTGCACATATTCCTGTTTGATAGGACTTGATTTGAATGCAAAAAGCAATGCTGTAAAGAGGTGTCCACACAGACAGGAGTATTTTAACAAGGGTAAGAGCATCAAGCAAGTGGTTCTGGAAATTTGTAACAAGGGACAAAGTCAAGGTAATGAGGTTCTTTGAGCTAAATGCTAACAGTATGCTGACATGATCAGAATGACAATGCTACCATGCTGATGCAAAGCAGGTATAATGTTTACCATGTTCACTATCTTAGCATGGCATGTGAGCATGCTTGCACATGTTAATTAGCAGTAAGCACAAAGCACTATGAGGTTGATGGGAGTGTCATTTTTGATGGCAATTCATTTGATAGTTATTAACACATATAAACTGAAAACTACAAATGTTAAGTGGTGCTATATGAAAAATCAGTGGATCACTGCAGCCATTAGGAATTCATCCTTTGGGCACTCTCAATGTCTGAATCAAAATCTTTTGCCAGTCCATGTGGTAGATTTTGATATATTTCCACAGATCAGCGCAAACTGTTGATGGTGCTGGAAGACATGTGACAGGATCACCAGAGTCATGAGTATTCATCTGTTGGGCACACTGGATATTTGTGCTATATTTTATGGCTAATGCTAATGGGAAAGTCAGAGGATCACCAAAGTAATTAGGATTCAACACGTGGGAATCATTGATGTCCATGAAGGAGATGCTGAAATATTTCGTATACTAAGCAAAAACTTAGGCCTTCTGGTGGCAGTAGATAAAAAATCAGGGGATCACCAAAGACATTAGCATTTATCCTTCGGAATAACTGTACCAAATGTCATGGCAATCCAATCCCAAATGGTTGTTCAGTTATGCAGCCAGGCATGGCCATAAACAATATTCAGTTTTTCGAAATAAGGTGGTGTGGGATTTTTACTGGGATTGATATTGAAACAAGGACATTGTAGGGAGACATCTTGTAGCCACCTGGTGGATTGACATAAGAAAACTTAGAGGCGAGCTAGCATAAACATTTTAAGCAACATGGATCTCAAAAATAAGCTTACTAGATGCCTCTTATCTGGCAGGTTGCTGCTCATTCATTACCTGACCCAACAGAGCAGCAGGCAGCAGCTTTAAAATATAAGGCAATTCACTTTGAATGGCAGAATGATATACGAACAAGCTCCACTGTGCCTCTCAAATGGCCTGGAGTGAGGTCTGCATAATTGATTAAGCATCAGAAATGCACAAAAGACATCTTTGTCTGCTGTGGTGGCTTTAAGTACAGCTTTAGGTTGGAAGTAAACTGTGTTAGGTTCATCCATACAGTCTCATTCAATGAAATGACTCACAAACCCTGTCTTTGTGAGATTCAGTTTACGAAAACACAGTTGTTGATTCTAGGGTATGAACTAATTTAATTTGTCCAAACCTCAATTGGCGGTCAGTTTGGAGCAACAAGAACAAGAACAAGAACAGAAACACCCAGGGACTGTAGGCTCCAGATCCTTCTGATCTTAGGCCCCGTTTACACGGCAACGCTCACAGGTGAAAACGATAAAATATTTGATCAGATGTGCCTGAGGGGCCTTGGGGATTAAAAACACAAAAAAGTGAAAACGCCCTCCAGAGTGGAAATCTTAAAAACACCCTACCATCACGTTCCTGTCTAAAGGGTAAAAACGCAAAAGTGTGCTTCGATCTGCCAGAGCCCGTCCCTTACATTCTCTGATTCCACACACTTTTGCGTCACTGTATGCATGCAGATTCCCCCCCCAAAAAACACTTGTCTAAACGTGGAATAAAAAGTGAGAACGCAACGCCACTTTTGCGTTTTCTGTTCAGATCGTTTCCGTGTAAACGTAGCCTTAATTGATGGGTTCATTTCTCATGACACATAATGACTGTGAGTGGTTTCCTCTCAGCCATCTGACTTCAAACTCTCACACTGATATATTCCATGCTGTTAATTACTGGTATAATATGGCTTGTTGTGCTTTAGTGGTTGCCATGTCAACTACTGTAGTATCTAAGGAGGCGTCTGCTAATATTGTCTTCTCTTGTGCATTATTTGCATGTACAAGTCGTACATGATGCAGATTGGATGTTAATGACAATCATATTTATGAGCGGGAACTGGTAATTCCGATGTGACCTTCTTTCTTGTGAAGATGGAGCCAGTCACAGCCAATTTTGCAAATGATGCTTCGAAAAAACAGTAAAATTCTGAACATGGCAATAAGCCACTTCAGTGGATTATTTACATCTCCAGACACAAACGGGGATATTAAGATAGATAAGATAAGATAAGACAAGTTAGGACTTTGCTGATCCCACACCAGGGAAATTAAGTCAATACAGCCAGCAAGTATTCACACAATCTGAAGTGATAAATATAGTAAATCACCTCAATATACAGATATATAGACAAAATATAGGTACAGATACCAAAATTTAGATTTCATGCACATAAATATGTTTCTGTGGTATTTTTATTTTATTGTTTTGTTTTGTCTTTTTAACTCGGAACTAGGGTAAGGCGTCCCACTGTGCTTTGTGCAGCTACCTATTTGCAAAAAAAAATATAATCAGACCAAAACAAAAAGTGTGTTCAGACTTCTATTACTCAATGCCAATGGCACTTACAATGATTATGACTGGAGGGGATAAAAGTTTGGAGTGTTACCTTTCAAAAGAGACCGAAACCATACATGTACTCCAAATAGCTCAAGAACAGGTATCCATTTACTTTGGGTATGCCTTGGATAGGCTATTTAAGCTAATTTGTACTGGTAAGGGGTTAAAATGCAATAAATATGTTAAGGTTTTATTTTCTCTACTTTTTTGAAGTACACAGTGTAATTTAACAAGGCTTCATTTGCAAAATATATTCAATGATGTGTCTTTGCTCAAAGTTATAGAGCCACTGGCAAACAAGTAATGCCTGTGTGAGGAAATGTGCATGGATGTTGGACATAGACTTGGCACCTCTGTGAAAAATGTGGCCCTTTTGTGGCCCCTGATTTATAAAAATCCTATATCTAGAATTAGGACACATTCTCCGTTCACAGCATAAGTGCAGTGTGCTGTTAGTGGTGAGGAGACATCAGAGGGTTGACGGAGCCTCATTGATGAAATCTCCAGAGACAACCTAAAGATCATGGTGGCTGTTAAGGAGGTATATGGTTGCATAATACAGTCAATCATATAACTCGATATACAGTCAACCCATTGACAGAATTGCAATGATATTTAAAGACCCACATTCACCAACTGACTGGCTGATGGAAGGTACTAAGACAGCTGACTGAAGATGAAATGGTAGATATGCTGGAAATATATAAATGAAGACTAACAATGAGGTGAGTGGGAGCGAGAAAGAGGGACTACAACAACAGAAGAACAGAAGAAAAATGTCCTCATAAGACATGTTATATTCATCACCTAACTACATTTTCACAGGTAGCAGCCACAGACCTCAGGAACACCAGTGATGAATAAATCTGGTCTTTTTAGTGAAATAAAAGTTATCACTATGTTGACATGTATGATTCCAGTGAATAATTTACAGTGAAAAACTGTCTGTCTGCTGTATTCACTTAGAGACTATTTGTACAGAGGAGTACAGAGGTCTGATACAGAGCTTCATCACATGATGCAGGCAGTCGCCAGCATGGAGACATAAATGCTCTGACCATTGACACACCCCACACAGTCCTCTGTAAATTTCTCTATTACTCATGTACTCATAGCAAATGTATTTATTAAATACTAAAAATAATGTGTTTGTTAAGAAACAAATGATATAATATAAGGGATACTATAAAGCGGGACCCTTCATTAGGACAGTGCTTGTTTATTTGTTCTTGCATTGTAATGTTTCTTTTATTTTGCCATATGTTTGCATTATATTTTGGCATCGCTGGGAATACTGGTGCAACTCCAGGGGGATGTGTTTCAAATGTGTTTAATTCATCCATAGATGTACCAAGTATAAACATATCTTTATTCTAAATCCCTGTCACTGCATCTGCACATCAGGTGACCTCTTCACTGACCGTCTGCGATTTTGATGCGTGAAATTTTCATGCATCAAAATAAACATGCATAATAGACACAGACATGTCAGCAGTAAGAGATGGCAAGTGTTAATAATCAGATATCACTGATATAGGCAAGCAGAATGATGATGATGACCTTATGTGAGCATGAGTGTGTGTGGCATGTAAGACATTGATTAAGCAGCAACTTTACCCATGATTGGCATGCATAGTCGTTCCTGAGGTCAGTGGCCCCTATTTCTGGCTATAAGCTGCACAGCTTACATGGTTGCACATAAATAAAGCAGCACAATTTCAGCAAGTCTGGATAAAATCCAACCGCCTATGTGCAGTTGAGCATAGATTTGTAATCACACATGCACACACATTCACAATACATGTTAAACTTTCATTGCCCCCCAAGATAGTGTTTCATAATGCTGGGGATTGCATGTCGACCTTCACTTTCAGACCATAAAGCAGGATGTGTGCGTAAATATGACGCAGTACGGGAATGTAAATAAATTAAGAGATATGTGCATCCGTGGCTTTTGTACCAGAATGATCCCAGCTGAATACTTAAAATCTCTGACAAGCATCCAGAGAGGTAAATTCACCTTGGAATTTGCATCATCAACAAATTGCCCTTACCTAACACGACAAAGTGCTATGGTGTGCATTGCAACAGAGCTATTTAAGTCCGTGCGAGGTGGCAGTGGTGAAGAGAGGAACATGAAGAGTGACAGAATGAGGAATAAAGAAAAACACAGTGAGATTGAGAGAGAAGAACGGATTGTGAGAGAGATTTGTTCTCCCTCTGAAGGCCATGTCACATACCGTCATGATCACATTCACAACTGGTGTTACTGAGGTGAAGCTGCTGTTTTTCAGAACAATAACCCAAGGATCCACCTCTGCAGTGAGCGTATTCTTTCACTCTCATGTGGCACACGAGTAATTAATCATAATCCCATCATCCTGCAGCTACACAACAGGCTTTTGAGACTGAATTGAGGTCATGGCCCCTTGTCTTTAATAATCCACCTAAGTGTTATAATGGATGTTGTCGTGGTTCAAGGACACATATGAAACACCCCCTGCTGGACAAAAAAATGATCTTACATGGATGTATACAGCGAATTGTGCTGCTGCTGTCTGCTGAGCATGGGAGAGAAAACAATTGGAGCCCCCTAAAAATGAAGTGGTGTTTTATTTATCACTGTCATTTTAATCAAATCTAATCGAGTCTTCAAAAGGAAAGAAAGGTAAAGTTGTCATCCTTGAAATGAGCAAAACCAATCAGATACGACCACTTTCACGTTACCCATTTGAATTACTTTATCAAAATAATGTGACTTATTACATTTGATTACTTTTCTGACAAAAGTTTTATACTGGATAATAAATAATGAATATCTACTGTAGAGTATTTCATTGTTTTTGCTTAGCATTTTCACTATAAACAAGCTTTACACTCTACAGTAATGTTAGAGCCCTTTCCCCCCCCATACCTCTCAATGAATGCAGCCTGTCCAGGCAGTTCTTTACAAGCCATCCTTCCTTTGATGGTGTTTGCCATTACTGTTTCACTGACCTGTGTTGTCTGCAAATATGCGAAAAGAAGACATCCTTCATGGTGAAAAGATGCAAAATGCAAATAAATAAATAAATAAATAGATAGATAAATAAAATAGAATGAATGTTATATTCCACTGATTAGCTTTTTTTCATAAATAATATATTTGGATGTAACCCCTTTGTAATCACCAGCATTTTGATTAGAAACTGTAATTTAATTGCACATTTATTCTCTAACTGTAACAGATTACAGTTACATTACATTGTAATTTAGTTACGTAACACTGTTCCATGTAACTAGTTCTTTCTCAACGCTGTTAGCTTTAATAGCTAACTAGAGTGCTGCAAGCCGTGAAGACAATCTTTTGTATGACACTCACACAGCGTAAGAGTGTGTACGTCATGTGTTCTGTATCATAGTATAAGCTTTGTTTCCAGATAGGACAGCATCTGGGTGTGGACCCCAATGGTGATCCACCATTAGTGACCTTGGGGGGGGATGGAGAGGGATTGCAGATTAACAGTAATGTAAGAGGGACAAATTTTGGTCATTTTGCCATACTGGTCTTTCAGCTTAAGCTTTAAGCTTTGTGTGCTTTGTATGTATGCATTTTTTTTGTTATCCACACATTTACTATTTGAATTTAAACAAACCTGAAGTTGTTAAATTTGTGGATATGCCATACTGGCCAATTTCATACCGTAATTCTTGAGATGACCTGTCTGATTTGACTTCTGAAATGTTGCAGACTAAAAATAGTGCTAACTGAATCAACAGTGAACACTTGTGAACTGTGTGTCATCATCTCCAACATTGCATAAATCTGGGAGCAGTTTATGCCCATATACCCAATCAGATACCCCCTACTGCACCTCTCTGTGTACTTTGCTGCACAGACGTAGAAACAAACCTTTGCTGGCTGCTGTGTCGACGCTTCCACTCTATGTCAACGGGGTTCCCTGGCTGCTGTCCATGGTACTGATCTGACTTTGAGACCAAGGCCATGTTCAATCCCACAGCGAGACATTCAGCATATGTGATAATTTACTTGCCTGTTGATTTAAGGATTATAGACTGCACCTGTTTTCACTGTACGTGGTGTGTGTGGTGACTCGGCGGTCCTTAGTAAATATGCCCTTCTTGCCACTTTGCAGAATTCCTTTGTAGAAAACTGGTGCCATTATAAAAAAACTATAATGAATGAATGTCACATGCTTATCTGATCTCTGCTCTTAGGCCTGAATCTTGCAATGTGATAAAATACATAATAAGTGCCAAAAAAAACCAAAAAAACAACAAAAAAAAAACTTTCCTCGTGCTCTGAGAAACTAGACTAAGACTAAATACTAAATCTTTTTTGCCCACAGTGTGCATGTAGCCTTAAATTACATGTATGTAATCTTTTCTTACATCTGTCATTGGTTCAGGTCTGCATAGTGAAATGTCTGATGATATAATGATATATAATAATTTTCATTTGTGGTTTAACTGCAGAAAGGAAAATGTATTGACACACACTGGTGTAAACATGCCAATTGTTTCCTTGTTTTCTGTACAGCTCATTTCTTCTTTCCTCTTAAACCAGATCAGTGTCCTCATCCCCAATCAATTCTAAACATGATTTTACATCCCATACCTACCAGGAAATGCACAGATTACAACGGTAGACACATATGCAACATCAATGCCCCTGGGAAAGAGCTGTGGGCAGTGACTTTAATTATCGGGGTTCATTCTGGCTTTGATCAATGTTTATGTAGACTCAACCCACACGCTCTGTTGCTTTGTCTTCCCTCAGGGAACATCTTAAAAAACTATAGCTATTATCTTTTGCTTGATGAGCTGTACAACAGCATCAGAGATATAGCAGCATTCGTAGTCTGAGCATTCTTTATCAGGCAGTACTGAGACATCTTACCAAGCTCAGTTGCAATTACCCCATATCTGTAGATCTTAGTAGTAATATTTCACCACTCTCCCTGTGGCGCAAGGCGACAGTTCAGTTAGGAAAGAAATTCAACAGTGTGAAATGGTTGGCCTGAGTCTTTTTTTTTTTTTTTTTGGTCTGACTGGAATGAGCAGTGGACTTGTCCACTCTTCTCTGGTGAGTGAGGATCAATATGTATTTTCATCTGGATGACATCATACTTCCTCCCCCTCACATATATGAGCAGGAAACGGGATGTAAAATTGTAATTGCAGAGGACATGTACCCATTTTATGAAAAGAAACTGAGAGTGTTTAGCAATCCTCATGACTGTTACTGCTCCCACAGCCACATTCTGGGATTGCTTTTCTTTATCTTGCACTCCTGAAACAAATGAACTGTTACAAAGTGTAAACACTGGCCTCTCTGGGATGGAGAGCTAAATTTATGACTTGCTTAAAGGTGTGAAAATGTCTAATCTGCTCAATTTAACAGAAAAATTAATCAGAAATGTCTCAGAAAAAGGGTTTGAGACAGAATGTAAATTAAGTTTGATTGATGCTCTTACAGTAATTGAGCAGGGAAGGGTGCAGTGTGGTTGCTGAAGGATGCTCTGAAAGGGCACATGGGCTGGTAATGACTCGGGACTAAATCTATGCTGTCTAACGAGGCCACCTTTCTGTCCAGGGTCATCTTGATTTCTATAATATGTACTGCAGCATTTGAAGTGTTAGGATCCCTCTTCAAGGCAACAATAATGAGAAAGACGTTTGTCTAAGGAAGCAAAAGAAGCTTGAAATATGGTTGTCATTGCAGCCCAGTGGCTTTTCTTAAAGCCCACGCTGCACAAAAACAAATTTTATGAACCAGATGTATGAAGGACGCTTGAATGCATTCATGCATATCAGACAGTGCCAGCAGATTTATATATATGTATATATATATATATCAAAGCAAATTTGTGAGCAAACTAACAGTATTTATCACAGCTTATGTGCAGCACTATGTGCTTTATGCTGTTGTCATCTATAAGTGATGATAATATTTGTCACGCTCTCTTCCATTTGGACATTTCTTGTCAATAGATGCTGTATTAACACAGTGTTGCACAAAAATGTACAATGAGTAATCACAGCACTTTGGGGCTGAAATGTTTCCATAACAAGGCCGCTTTGAATGAAATGAAAAGGATCACCTATTGTCGTGGAATGTGAAAGCCAAAAGCACAAACCACAGAAGGCCAAAAACACTCAAATTCAGCTGTCCAATTGTTTCAGGAAAAAATCTTCTTAAAAATGTCCAATAATGATCTGCAGGAGTCAGAAGTCTGAGGAGCAAAGTACTTTATTGTCGACAATAAAGGGGAACACACACAGAAACGCACAGCGTGCAATCCTGATGAACTCCAACTTACAATGGTCTGCGCTCTATCTCTTATAGAATTCAGCTCAGGGTCTTCCACGCCCCTGGGGGCATCTTCTCTTTTTTCTAAGGTTTCTCTAATTTTACACCATTACATCATCTTTCGGCAGCTGCTCTGCCTTGGATTTCTCTGTCTTTCCCAAATTTGCATTGATATATTAAAGGTGCATCCTAAGGATGCACTCTTTTATTTTCTCTCCATTCTTTCCAAATTACACCATTAACTTCTGGCTTTTTCAGGCTGGTTTCTTTAAAAAGGTTTACAAACTTTACTATAAGCACAGAATGCATATTACAAAGTATAAAGGCATACCACACACCACTATTGCTTTTAATTGCACTTTTGAGATTATATTAAATCATGGTGAGGTTAAATATTAAATCATAGAGTAATTATAAGACCATTCAATCTATCAGTAGTTATAGCAAAACATTCAGGTATGAATAGCAAACAGTCAGATATGGGTTGTAAGAGAATACTTGTTTAAAGACTTTGTTCAAACAGTAAGATTACATGAAGGCACACAAAGAGGCTGCAGTAAAGACCCCTCAAGGTCAGGGGGCCCTGATAAAGGTTTCTCTCTACTTCATGATTTCATGATCTTTACACTTCTCTTTCACTTCTCTTGCAGTGTCATATTCAGAGAATCAGCAGCACCCCAAGCACATAAACTGTTATCACAATATCACACCAAATGAATCATTTCCACTTATAATATCATGCTTAACAAATCAGCTATTACAAACTACCATTGATCACAGTGTTTCTATCTACCGTTGATTACAGTGTTTTTTCTCAATTCTCTCAAATCATCACATAGCTGTTGGAAAAATTATACTACACTATATAGACTGTTATAGGCCCATATGTGCACTGATGTCAGATTCTACTCAACAGGATTTACATGTGGAAGTTGTCACTCTGCAAAGAGAAATCAGTATGGCTGTTTACTGTCTCCACTCTGGATCAATGAGAGATGAGGGGAGGATGAGTGATGGAGTGTGGGGGGTGGATTGGTGTCATTTACTCTGCAGGGACTTGCCCTTGAACATAAACACCCCTTGCATTCCTACCAAACAGCACCCTATAAAGCAGAGGAATCATAATTGAGCATGAGTGCAGGGTGCTGGCCGGCTAAAGTACCATGAGGCGTGATGTGACTTACAATGAGCTAAAAGTCAGGTGTTATATGCACCCACCATACTGTGAGATCTCATGTTATGCACAGACTTGAAAAGGCATTTGTGAATGGCACTCTTGTCCATCAATAGTCTTGAACTGAAATGCACCACCTGGAGAAAACTGGTGTGAAATGAGCTGCTGCTATCACAGCTCCGGTCCAGTGAGCTAGACAAAGAAGGAGAACGCACAGGATTGAAAGTAATTTAAGCAATATGTTATTTGAAACTAAGACAAAAGCAATGTCATAAGTGAATCTGTATTCTGTAGGTCAGTGGTAACTGCAGTGTTGAATGTATGTGTGCATGCAAGTGGGCCATGCTGCTTGCATTCCAGTGCAGGGGTATTCAATTATGTCCTTAAGCAAAGGTCCAAAACATCATCATGTCTAACTTGCTTTATGATTCAGTGCCATCTCCTTAGTTTGGATTTGGGTGGGTGTATTTGCTCACAAGACGTCCTGTGCTTTGTCTCACGCTTCACATTTTCAGACTTTTAATAATTGCCACAGTCTTAGTGGAAATGAGACTGACTGGTTTTGAACTGCTTGTGGGAAGAATAAACATGTGAGCGGCTGTCTATTCATGATTAAAAGCTCTGTTTATCACTGTCTAGTTTTCTCTTTTAAGAGCATGCCATGTGAAATTGCTTTTCTCTAACTCACTTATTTCACTGACTGACTCTTCTCTCCTCTGTCCTGTTTGTGTGGTCACAATGTTAAATGGAATGCACTGATTGGCTGAGTACCCTCATGTGATTGATGATTTACAATTACAATTGGTCAGTGACTTTCCTGGGCCACCAAACCAGCACCCCAAAGGCTAGAAATGCTGCGCTGGTTACAATAGAAATGCTGCATCAGGATTGAATAATTCTCAGTCAGCGATCAGTCATAGATCTGGGTCCGGATAGGACGGCATCTGGGTGTGGACCCCAATGGTGGTCCACCTATTAGTGACCTTGGGGGGAGGGAGGGGATTGCAGATTAACAGTGATGTAAGAGGGACACATTTTGGTCAATTTGCCATACTGGCCTAGTGTCTCCCCTCATTACCCCCTAAAATCACCTACAGGCTTCACCCTTCTCTACCTGCAATCAACCTTGAAAGGGACAGCAGAAGGAGCACTTACAAAGTCAGGAGCTGTCACATGTATGCATTACAGGGCTGGGTTGTGTGCTAATGAAGTCTAATGAAAATGTACGGTGTGGGCATAGTGTGCATCAAGGCATCAGTGGCTAGTTGAACAAGCACTGTATGCAGGAGATGGCTGCTGAGTTTAATGGCTGCAACATGTTTGTACATAATTGTTTAAAGCAGAGATGGTTTGTGTTGAGATTCTATATAGTATGTGATGGATTAAACATATGGTGTGTTCACAGTGGGCGTGGACAGCTGCCCTCCTACGAAAGTTCTACATGAGGTGCATGTTATAAGGTGTGTGGATGAGAGAAATCAGTTGTCTGCTGAAAATTCCTGAGGCCAGCCCCCTCCCCACCTGAGCTCCCCAAGAACAGGCCCTCCAGCAGTCTGGACAGATGGGTGGGCAGGACACAACACAGCACCAGGAAGGCAGAACGGACAGAAAGATAGATACCATGCAGCTGCTTGCAGCTAAGAGACAGTTTTCACTAATGTGCTGGGCTTTGAATGAAAAAGCCTTGTGCAGGAAAGAAGACAAAGGAGGAACAAGGCACTTAAATAGCTCAAGGAATAGTGAATTCTGAGAAGTCAATCCTTGGAAAATATGACTGCAGAGGTAAAAAAGTCTCAGTGACGTTTACTGCTTTCGCTCTTGATTTAAGGCTGTGTGTGTATTCAGAACCAGTAAGTCACAAGCTGAACAAAGGCTTTGCTTTTCATGCAATGACATGATTGATTACTTGTTGGTAAAAAAAAAAAAAAAATATCACATCACTTGATGGAAATTGCCTTCAAAAGAAATTCTTACTCGCACATGCCTGGAACTGGAGGGATACACGTGCAGCCATGAAAAAGAGAGAATTGCCTATTAAATGATAAGACAAACTGATTAAGGTATAGAAATGAAGCATGGCATTTATGAAAGGAATGATAACTTGGATCAATTTGTATAAAAGGGAAAAAAAAAGGAATAATTACAGAGGAGAGAGAGAGAAAAAAAAAGACCAAGCACAAGGGAGCAAGAAAGGACATGGGATTTGACCATTTTTAATGAGGTGAGTTGGAGTTACAGTATGCAGCAGTACTTCTCTCAGTATTAATTAGCGTCAGTGATGAGTGGGATTCTATGCCCTGGCCCCCTGCAGCACCCAGCCTGTCTTGTCCTCACCCAAAGCCAGTCTGTCTGTGTAAGCACGGGGACAGCGCGAGATGGTGCGTGGCCTTCTGCTACCCCTGGGACACCATCTAACAGCTGCTCCCTCCAGCTGTTGCACTTGCACCAACACACACGCAGTTGAAAGTCTGGCAGTGTTGGATTTGAAAATGCAGCTGTGCACAGGCATAAGAGTGCAGAATATGGTTGAACGCAGATGCAAAGTATATTAATCTCTTTTAAAGAGATCATTATTGTTTTTGTTTTTTTTGTTTTTTTTAGCAGATTTTGATTTACTGTCTGACACTGCTCAGGTACTAAACTCTGAGGAAAGAATCCTTTTTTCCAATTTACACATCTTCTCCATGGCCACAGTGCATGGTTTAACCAGGAATGAAAGCAGAAGGTACCTAATGGTAAACATGGCCCACCTGCCCAGCAGCTAAACTGAGTAGTGTGATCAGTTATTCCCATCAAGTGTTGGACAGCAACTAACACATTTGCTCAAGTACAACTTCAGTAACATTTTGAGATACTTTATTCGAGTATTTGCATGTTATGCAACAATGGGCTCCATCTCGATCAGGTACAACTTGAAAATGCATCAATGATATCCCGAGCTGATGGATCTGATTGGAGATGATAGAGGAATATTTTAATGGATCATTATTGGTTAAATAATCCTTATCAAAATCCAATCCTTTCTTCACCACCTCTGCTGTGTGCTGTCCACCTTAGACTGGTAGTGTTGCACTGGTCTCCTTAATGACAGCTTACAGTGCAAGCATTTCACTCCATATGCAAGTGAAACTCAGTATGTGCCTGTGACATTTAGGGAGTTTCATTCTCCTGGTTGAACAACATAATCACGATCAATAAAATGTAATCCTGGATGAATTGGGTTCTATTTTATCTCATTTTCAGGTTGCACTGAAGCTTGAAGGCACACTGGGCAGCTCCTTCATGTAAATACAAATGTAGGATTGGTATTGGTATTGAAAGATGCTAATTTTTATGGGATCTGGATTTTGAATGCAGGAGTATTTTTACACTATTATAATGATACTTTTACTTTAAAGGTCCAGTGTTTAGTATTTAGTTCCACCTGGTGGTGAGGTTGCAGATTGCAACCAACTTAATACCACTTGCCTCACCCTCCCCTATGGTGACCTTTAAAAATGTGAAGAACGTGAAAGGTGCTCTCCCAAGTCAGTGTTTGATCTGTCCCTTCTGGGCTACTGTAGAAACTGGGCAGACTCCGAGGAAGAGGACCTGCGCTCTCTGTAGATATAATAGAGCTCATTCTAAGATGATGAAATTCAGTGATTCTTATTTTCATGTGATTATACACTAATGAAAAAATACTCACAAATATTGTATTCCATTTCTGCCAGTAGATCAGCATAAACCTTAAATACTGGACCTTGAAAGGATCTGAATCCTCCCCCCACAGCTGGTTCCCTCTCATAGCGGTATGGGAATGAATTTCTGCTTTGGCTGTACAATTTAATAACCTAGCTCCTACTGGGGTTCAGACTTGGTGAAAAGGGGCATGCTTCTTGCTCCCTGACCAACTAACAGGGGCAGGGATGGCATTTTTGACAAGCCTTACACATATCATAAGGTGGGGAATTGACCCAGTCACCATTAACCAGTGACTCACCATGGCAGAACAAAAACCGACAAGACTGCAATCATCTTTTTCGCCCCACAGCAATAACAGCTTAGCACTAAAGGTCTCATGGATGAGCACTGTAATTATTTCCGCTAGGCGTTAGTCTTGAGGGGATCATGTGTTCGGTCATGTGTGTGCATGCGTGTGTCCATCTGTCCGAAGCTCATCTCACATACTACTGGATCAATCAATATATTTTTTGAACATATATGACTGCATGCTCACAGATCCCTTGTGGTCACACTTTTTTTAAAAAAAAACTGTTATTGACTGTTCTTTGATTGTATACTGCCACTGGCTGCTGACTCCTCACTCCTTTTAACCATCCAGTGGGGCCTGCAAATCATCAACAGCTGCATCAATTTGGACTCTTGTTTCTGCCATAGGGACAGTGTATGTGGTGGTCATGTGTCTAGTCAGCAAATGTGACATCAGCATCATGACTGCAATAAACGACTGTCTGTACCGGTTCTGTTTTGTCCTTGCATTTCAAATATTTGAAAAGTACTAGAATTGTAAATGTCAAGAGGCAAAGGCGGAGCCAAAGTTTCTGTGCATTCATGACCTATTTTACCATTAAAAAACTGATGCAAAGTGTATGACTGACACTGATGTCATTCATAATTTTACACTGAGTCTGAAGGCCAAGTCGGCTATCTTCATAGTTTGAACTTACATTAAATAGCTTCAGATTTTGGCAAACTGTGCAAAGAGGTGCGTGTGTGTGTTTGTTTGGGAGCAGTTTTCTCTGAGCCTGAACAAGTCCGGCCTTAATTATTTTTGACTGCTATATGATGATCTCATATGAAACAATGTTTGCCTCATATAATCCTATAGGCTCTGATAAAGTTTCAGAGAGGGAAGAAGACAAGTGTGGCGAAAGTAGAATATGTCCATTATCTACAATCAAACAGGCCAATGGATGCTGGGAGTCTTTGGGATTACAAACTGGAACACAGAGTGCTGCTCACTAGGTTACAAAATGTAGATTTTGACTTTTTATTAGGCATCAACCTCATGTTTATGTGCGTAATGTTGAAAAAATAGACTTAAGGCAAAAATAAAAGCTTTGGGTCGCGGTTATCACTGTGAGAAGCAGCTGAGGCTCAAGCCCTCACATAGCCGGAGCATTTATATCACTGGTGCTGCTGAGTGCACTCTTCCAGTTAGCAATGTGCTGCTATTTATGGTCTATAATCACTGCCTCACCACGAACCACGAACCACAAACACCCCAGCATTACAACAATAATAAAAGCCCCACCTCTTTTACTTGTCACCTTGTCTTCACCTCTTATATGCCCACATGGCAGGCTGCCTAAAACCATGATGACATTTATCTGCGCTCCAGCTTCTGCTGTTTATAGTCCCCATAGTGCCATGTAAAGTAAGTGTCATATGCACAGAGCACATGATGGCCACACGTGAGAAATGTCCCCTCATACATGTTACTGAAGGGCTTTCCGGATGATGTGTAGGACAGAAATAGTCCCTGAACAGTGCCTGGCTTACTAAAGGTTTGAAGATAGAGAGGCCTCCTAATGATGCAGTGCACATATGCATGTCTGCACGGATCATATAGACCTCACATCAAAGTCATTATCTTTCTTACTTAATTGGCTGTTGGAATTGAAGTGGGGCCATGAGCTTGTGTCAAAGACCATAACAGTGATGGATCACCACTAAAAGGGAAAGAAGTCGAATAAATCACTCAGAACAGTTTTGTTATCACGTACCTGCACAGTGCACACTCTCATCAAACTGGAACCTGAGTGGGAATCATCCTGCGTCTGTGTGTGGGAGAGAGTGTGTGTGTGTGTGTGTGTTGCAAAGGCTGAAGTTGCTTGGTTGTGTCCTCTGGATGTCACAATGCCCTGAGGGAGAAGGTGTCGTAGAGGAGGATATCAGGCAGAACAAGGACTGCCCTGCTGTGTGATTCTTCTTTGCTGTCTGTGGCTTCACCTCCCCACCTCATGGTTTTATTCCTGTGCTACCCTACCAGCATAATACAATACATTCATTCCATCAACAAAGAGTATGTTTCAACCTATTGATATTTAGGAATGAGTAATGTTTGAAATTAAAATTAAACAGAAATTATACCAAAAATATGGTTTTCTCAATACCTTCTTTGGAGAAACATCAATATGTTTAAGTATGTTAGCCAAGCTCAGTCTACCACTTTGGCCCACACTGAAATAGCTTCACAACTATTGGAAAAATTTCCATGACATTTTGTATTGATGATCCCCTGAATCATCCTCTAGGGCGACTGAAGGGTTGACATTTGTGGTTTCAAGTGAAATGTCTGAACAACCACTGGATTGAGGTCAAATGTTAAAGGAATAGTTTAACCCCCTGCCCCATGCATTTCAGCTGTAACACTGAAATGTCAAGAGATTAGTGCCAAGTTTATTTTTCAAATGTAAAATAAAGTCAGTTTATCTTTGTCATTTTGTCAATTCTTTGTCCTGTCATGTAGGGCTGATATCGGTATCAACCCTCGAAAATCCAGTGTTGGATGTGATAAGGATATTTTTAAACTTGAGACAGAGGCAGCCTCGTCATTTCCCTGACTCCAGTCTAATTGCCAAGCTCGGGTAAACACTTCCGAAATCCGGCTCCATGCTTAACACACTGACACGAGTTTGATATCAATCTCCTGATCACATTTTCATATATAAAACGAATAAGCTTGTTTCCCAAAATGTTGAACTAATCATTTAAATGTTGTCAAACTTGCATACTGCCATACAAGAAGTCAATAATTTTACAAATCTGACTGGACATTCAAGACCAGTTGATACGTGGCACTATTCATCATTGCTTTCACACTGACTTTAAACCCACACAGCTCTACAGCCTGGCATCTTGCCTAATCTTATTGTCCCACATCAGGCAACTGATTTCCCTCTCTTTCTCTGGCCTTGATACACAGTGGGATGCTGTTGTCTCTCTAATGCAGATAACAACACAGGGGTCTATTTTAAGTAACTGGCAATCGTGTTAGGGGTCTAAGCCAGGAGGATAACAAGCCTCATCTCACAATGACTTCTGCAATGTTTTTCCCCTCTTTTTATTTCTCTCTGTTGGGGTTTTGATTATGTAACTCTGTTCACAGGAACACAGACTGGGACGTGACTTAAAGTGACATTCACACATTTGCAAGAAAGCACGAATACACACATACATGGAGGCATACTATCAAGTTTATACATGCACACATCCTCGTAAACAAAATGTCACACAAACAACTGAGAATCTGACGTTGCTGCCCTGTTTACTGTGATAAGATGCTGATGTACATTAGTTCCTCAGTTCTGGCACATTAAGACAAATACGATCTAATATGTGCTACAATACTATCTATCAAACATTGTGCTGATTCGCCCTTTCCGGTCTGCTTTCTGTTTGGTTTGATTGACTTCAAATTAAGTTGCCCTACTATCCTTAGTGGCACATGATAATCTTATCAATATTTCACTGTTACTGTGAGTGATAAAATTACAGTAATATGTTGAAATTATAAGATTACACACCATAATTATATGGTCAATGTGAAATCAAATTGCAGCCTTATCAAATGTGATAAAGTGCAGATTGATTGATAAGAGTCAAATAATTAAAGATGAAATGCGCTTGAAAATAAGAAAGGACAGACATGAATGAGGTGAAGAAAAAAAATGGTTTTGGAAGTGAGGCAGGAGAGAGTGAATGAGGATAAATTGAGAGATGCATGCTCTAATAAGCAGGCCTTGGAAGCAAACGTACATCTAGTCATGGGTTATTTTCCAAAGAGGTCATGTCCCCAAACAGGACTCACTGCTCCTCACCTGACCAGGCTAACAAGAATTTTTCACTCCACTCTGAGGTGACTGTTTTCTCCAAAATGCAACAGTCAACATGTAACTTTGCATGTAACGTTTTACTGCACAGTATCTTGCAAAGGTGTGAACACCAAAAATTGGGTTTCATGTCTAATGATATATTCGGCTTGTAGCTACAGACTTCAAACACTACATAATTCCTGTTCAACTGCAAGTTTGCCTTTTTGGCCAAGAAAAGCTCAACTCAACTCTATTTATTTCTTACAAACATGTAGCCCAACATGCCTGACATAGCAAAATCGAAACCACACAGCCAAAAAATAAAAACAATAAACAACAATAACTTCAGTTTTATGACAATAAAATGTTAAAAATTCTGTAAATGAAAGTCAGTACAATAAGATAAAATAAACACCAGGGAAAAAAGCAATGTAAAGCAGTGAGGCAGTGAGTTCCACAATATAAAGGCATGAAAATAAAGCACTCCCCCCAGGTACTTTTATGTGACACAAAAGGAACATTTAAAGGAAAAGTAATGGAACACCTTCTTGATCTGGCTGGAACATAAAATGAAAGAAAATCTCTGATGTAAAGAGGAGCAAGGTCATTTAAATCTGAATAAACAAGTGTAAAATGCAGCTAGCCAGCACAGTGTCTTAAGCAGTGAAATAATGTGATCTGTTTTCTTTGTTTTAGTTACGATCCTGGCAGCAGCCAGTCAAATGGCCTGTACTAAAAGAGGTCGTGAGCTTTTCAGCATCTTTCTGAGTTAAACTCTTTCTGAGTCTGACGTAGGCAATATCCTGAAGATGAAATAATGATGTTTCAATGACCCTGTTAAAATGAGAATTATATTTTTGATCAGAATCTAAAATTGCTCCCAAGTTTGTGATTGAATTTTAATCTGTCTGCAAAGTGCAGTTTTCTCTTGCTCCTTGGGATCCTATCAAAGATATCTTTTTTCCTCACAGTTTTAAAAAGTGTTTACTGCTCCAGGAAATGAGAGCATGCATTGCACAACTGTGTGTCATCAGCATAAAAATGATAATTGACATGGTGATGGTTAATAATGTTACCAAGTGGGAGTGGGTGTAATGACAACAAAATTGTAGTCGATTAAGAACCATGTTTAGTAAGGAAAGGTAAATTAGAAATGGGTCTGCAGCAGAGGTTTTATCATTGAAGTCTTGAAAGCTGTGAGGAAGATGCCTGAATTTAGAGAGGAGTTTCTGCTAATACTTGAGAGGCTTTGGGAGCAGGATTGAAACAGCTTGAATGGGATGAGGTATAGGACACATACACATAGACTTCATCCTGCTAAACACTGCACTGATGGCATCTTCTGACAACATGCCAAAGGATGGACATCATAGATGGGGGACAATGGGCAAGTCCTCAGGGAGTTTGTGTCTCTGCATTCACATTACTGGCGCTTTTCTTTTAAAAAAATAAAGCAAATTCTTCACATTTATAAACTGATCAGTTTTTATGAAGACAGAGAGCCGGTGATGGGTTTAGAAGACTATAAAAAAGCACTGTTTTGGATTGTTATGGTTTTATGAAAACATTTTTGAGAAATAGGCTTCTCCTTCCTTCCTGACTTCATTATTGCAAATTATAACTTGAGCTATAAAGATGCTGAGCAGAAAATATAGTTTGGTCTTCCTCCATCGTCTCTCATCCTTTCAAGAACTTTTCAGCAGACAAATTGTAGCAGTTTTGCTGTGGTGATTTGGGGATTAATGGCCTTTTTTGGTTTGTGCAGGAGCAACTGTCAACAAGGTCATCAACTAGCCAGCGCTGGATGGAGGAGCAGTATTCACAGTATTTGAAAATCCATCAATAACTTTAATGTTATGCTTCACAATATTAGCCTCTGGACATTTGATGTCAAAAAAAGTGGTATTAAAAAAGATACAAAAATTTTCAGAAACAGGGACTTGGCAATGAATGAAATGTCAACACCAATACCCCTCGCAATAACTAAATCCAGTGGGTTTCCATGAATGTGGGTGGCACTCATACAAGCTGAACAAAATTGAGACAAGCAAAAAACCCAAAGCCCTCAAGTCAGTGTGGTTGTGGACATGAAAATTAGAAGTAAAATGATTTTACCATGACTGGTAAGAACAATGACCATAAGATAATTAAAATCAGAGAAGAACTTGCTATCATGTTTGGGTGAGTGCGGTGACTACAGGCTGTTGTGCTTTGGCAACCAAGTATTCAAATGTTAGAGAACTTCCAAAAGAACATTAAGTGGAGTTAAAACTAATAGAAGATAGTGGGGATCCCACTACTGGGAGCCTAGTTGGGAGCATAAGTGTAAGCCATTGTGAGTCTTTCTCTGATCTTCTGATCTGATCTCCTTTTTCTTTACAACCTTCCAAAGAAGCACATAGTTATACATCTTCCAAATGAAGGTGCATGAGTTTACAGGTATGTATATGTAGGCAGGCAGGTGAACAAGAGGGTGGAGGTCAGAAGGTCAGGTGACTGGGATGCTGAGATGCTCCATTCAAAGTGTTCACAGATATATCTACGCACTAAAAAATGAAAAATTAAAGATCCAGAAAAAAAGGCAAGAGGCAACATGTACTATACTGTGGATGATTTTGAACATATGAAATTTCTAAAATGTCTTTCTGCCTCTTTCCATCTGTGTTTGTTTGCAATCATCTGCTTCTGTGAAGCTGCATCATATGTAGTCCTAAACACATGCAAGATTATTCATTTATGGCGCTGGGGTCATCAAGGGAAAATAATGAATCATAATGTTACTTTAATGTCTGTCTGGTGTCACAAGTGAGTGCTTTCATTTCACATCTTCAAAAGGAGTCATTTCCAGCCATTCATTTGCTTCCTTATCCTTCAGTATCTATAAAGAAATTCTAAATGCCACGGTGTCATATCCTCTGCAATTGGCAGGGAGGCTTATAGTAAATGAATCATCATTGGTTACAATTGATGTTGATCAGAAGAGCATCCAAGCCCTTTCTGAGGTTTTTCTTAGATTAGATTAGATTTAGATCTATTTGTCCATTTGCAAGGAAAATTTTTCCACCTTCTGTACAGCCTCAAGAATACACAAATACATGAAAACTCGACAGATACATCAATGAATCCAACAACATACACAAACTCCTAGCACATTCTCAAACTTTACATGCATAAACACACAAACTCAGGCACATGACAATCTGAATGTTCTTTTCAGTTCTGTTATGACAGAGGGGCAAAACTCCTGCTGAACTTCACTTTCCTCCATGCCAGCTACCTGTAACAGCGACCAGATGGGAGGGGTATAAAGTGTGGGTTGACGGGGTGGCTGGTGTCAAGTGCTATGGTGTGTGCTCTGCGTGCAGTGGCTGTGCTTTTGAGGTCTGGGAGGCTGAGGGTTGAGAGGCAATGATCTTGGCAGCCTTGTGTGTAAATTGTGTCTGTTCTTGACAGCATAAACAGGGGAAGCAGTACAGGAGAATGAGTTGAACTATGCATTTGTGAAGTAGCAGCAGGAGGTGGGGGGTAATGGAAAGTGCTTTGAGTTTGTGGATGACGGGGAGTCTTTGTTGGCAGCATTTATGGATGTCACTGGGGTGTCGTTCAAAGCTTAGATTATTGTCCAGGGTGAATCAGGTATTTGCAGCTCTCCACCATTTCAACAACTTAACCATTGATGCTGATGGGGGAATGGGTGGGGTTTGAGGCTGACCTGCGTGGAGTCGAAGACCAGTTCTTTTGTTTTGGAGACATTTAACTGCAAGTGATTGTTTGTCCACCACTGTGTGAGATGGGAGATGGAGTCATGGTGGCTTACAAACAAGTTGTCATTGTTGAAGAGTGCAAGTAGAGCAGTGTCGTATTTGAGGTATGTGATGACAGGTGAGGGGCTGACACAGTCATTGGTGTAGAGGTTGAACATGAAGAGGCTCAGGACACAACCTTGTGGGGCTCCAGTGTTGGTGATGGAGGATGAGGATGTTGTGCTACCTACTGTAATGGATTGTGGTCACTGAGGAAGCTGTGTACCCAGTGGATGAGAAGTAGTGGAACATTCAGGTGATGGAGTTTCCTTATCCATCATCTGGTGGAGCTGAATGGTATTAAATGCTGTGCTGAAGTCAGTGAGGAGGAGTCTGGTGAAGTTACCGGGTGATTTGAGGTGATGTAGGAGGGGGTGGGAGAGACATGCTACTGCATCCTCAGTGACCAGTGAGTTTTCTGACTCTGAAGAGCTTGTCTTTTATACTGTAAATTATTAGTAATTATAAGCATAAAATCCAATGTAGTGGAGTAACCTGTACATTGTTTACCCCACAATGTTGAAGTTTGTAAATATAAGATGGTATAAAATGGAAATATAAGTACCTTCAAACCATACAGAGCCTGAGTAAATATGCTTAGCTTATTCCATCACTGGTGGTTATAAAGGAAATGTCTCCATCTGGGCAGCACTGGAAGCCACTGAGCTCACAGATCTGGTTCACAGATATAAATACACTCTGGTTTCTTGTCTCTAATAAAACAAATCAATGAAGTCCATCCTGGGAACATTACTCAATAGTATGTCATGTGATTCACTCCAGAAAAGGATGGTACTGTTAAAATGAAGATCTAAGGCTTGTCCGAAATTCCATACTATATGTATTATTGTTCAACACACTTTTGTGAAATAAATAGTAGTATGCACTGTATCTTCTTCAACTTCCTGTCAGCACAGAAGTGACGTGCATGCCACTTTCTGACAGCCTCCTTGGAGATGCGTCACTGTGGTAACCTGTGCAAATCAACCCCACCTCTACCAGCATTTGCAATAATCCAGTATCTAGCAGTTTTCATTATAATAACAATAATCACATAACAAATCCTATCTATGTATTATGCGAGCCACACACAAACTTGTCATTGATCTATGGGGCATCTTTGTTGCCAAATAATCCAGAAATAATTGGAAAGCAATTAACATTATTCCAACACTGGTTGTCAATATTGCATTGAATTGTGGGATATTTGTGCTGCCACAGTGTCTAGTGTTTGCATACTGAAATATTTACCAGAAATAGTATTCACCTCATGTAGGACTTAGTTCATACTTTGGTCTTGGACATACTAAAAATCTCACATACTATTTTGGCATACACACACTCAATAGTATGTTTTCATTTGTGACGGGGCCCTAATCTTGTTGCTTATTTAACATTTCTTTTTTTAGCAGGCATTAATGAATGCCATTTCCCATCTTAAACCCCACTGAGCGCACCAGTAGGACTTCAACTAACAATTACTTTTTTAATCAGCAGATTATTTCATTGGTGAATCATTGAACGTATGAAATGTCTAAAACCTGTGAGAGAGCTCAATTTGACTTCAATTTGCTTGATTTCCTTTGAAATTACTAAAATTGTCATCGACTGACTTTCTGTTGATAGACTAATTGATTAGTTGACCAGTCAGCTATAAACACCATTCTCCTCATATGTGTTTCCATTGTAGTCTATGTCTTTTCACCTATCTTCTCAGAAAGTAAAAGACATATGAAGGTCCCTGTGTGTCTTCATTGTCTAAGATGTGGAAGGACACAATTAAGCTCAAAGGTCAACATGTTGATTTTTCTGTCGATTAGACAGGTTATTGAGTTGCCATTTGTGTGCTTTGTCCTCAAGGTGCTCTAGATCATTACATTGCAATCACCTGCCTGGTTTAAAATGCCAGGGAATTCACTCTGATAAGCTTGTCAGACACATTTACAGTACTACATGTTTAATTTCCCTAAGTGCTGGCTTACTTTAATGTATATTGTATCGAGTGTGTTTGGAGCGAAATACAGACTGAAGCAAAGTGGATCCAATTTTGAGCTGCAAGGGAATTAGCATGCATTTTCATTCTACAGTATGCTGAGACATTGCATGCATTTTTCTACAGAGTGTATACTAAACATCACTAAAAATCATCATTCTGTATAAAATTGAAACACTGGGTTTTGGTCAGCATTTGCCCTTTAATAAAATGTGCAAGTGTGGCATGAAACACTTTGTTGGACAAATGAGGCCTGCGTGCACTGGACCACAATAGCACTTGGCTGGCTTGGACAGATAGATTGGTCAGCATTTAATCGAAATGTGACAGTTCGTCAATAGGGGTTTTGGCATGTTGGTTTTCGATTTGAGTTATCAGTCAGGGTCTGGGTCACATTTGCTGCCTGCAGGATAGATATTTAGTAACACGAGGAGATGTCTAGATAGACAAATATTTCTCCACCTCATCTGTCTCCAACCCCAGAGAGCGGAAAATGGTGGGAGAGTTATAAAACTTTGCAGAATGAGGAGAGATTGAGAAGGCTGGGGTAGTCAGAGGGTGTCATAAGAAAAGTGAGAGCGCGCTCATTTTACACACATGCAGACACAACCGCCCAGCATAAGACAGCAGTAATTAGGCAGTGATGAGGAGACTATATGCCACCAGCAAGACCAAACACAAGATGAAAAGAATGACTCAGAATCTTCACTCATCATTGGCGCACTGAGGTCATTAAACCACATGCACATCACTGCCGTTCATGAATAGAGCAGTCATCATGAGTCTCCTGTGTTTGAGAAATGAGACCATTTGCTGCTTAATTTGCCATCCAGCATATTTTTTTGTACTTGAATTCTCACATATAATGTATCATGGTACTAGCCCAATGGTGTAATTGTACAACTACATCAGCTTCAGTAGTTATAAATAAGAGAAATATATTTGTCTGTTCTTAAAAAAGTCAGTTTAGAAGAGCACTGCACTGATTTAGCATTGCACTGTAACACTGTCAAACTTATTAAAAAGAAAAGATTAAAAGTCATGGAGCAGAACCAGAAATATCATGTTTTTCATTCAACACATTCTGCTTCCTTCTATTGCCCACATGCATTCAGACCTCTGCCAAGTTGGACATGGACATACTCATTACCATTCAAGACAAACTGAAACTCATTTTCCAGGTCCACTTTTGCTCTTTTCTTACATGAATACAAATTAAAATAATACAAAATCTTAAAAGATTACATTTGAATTTTGCTTTAAACCTATTGAACCGTACAACATTCATTTCTTGTCTGTCTTGCTTGTGAGTTGATTAGGCCTGTGCATACATGTGCGTACATCTGTATTTGCACTGGCTAGAGAGAGTTCTGACTTTGAGGAATAGATTTCAATCTCCAGTTTTCTCCAGGATTCCAGTTGAGCTTTGTATGCAAGTGTGATTGTCGGCATGAATTTGATACCCCTGGCCATTTATGTTGTGTTGAGTGTGGGCAAACTTTATGAACTGCAAAAAAAAAAAAAAAAGAAAGAAAAAAATCTATTTTGACAGCTGCAACCAAAGCACCTCTCGATCTCGCACACATTTCCACACACAATATGAATGAGGAATGCGGGACTCTTTCAGCAACAGCAGAACCAATTTCCAAGTTGACAAAGGTTGTTTGAATACATCTCTCCAATGCAATCATCAAACCTATTTATATCATATTCATCATCAGAAACAGGCACTGCTTCGACACACTGTACTGTATGATGCAATTGAAATCCAAACCCAAGTGAAGCAGAAAACACACACAAGCACAAGTAGACACTCGTGCATGGGCACGAGGACAAACACTCGACCTGTATCCCTTAAGCTATTTGACTACATGGGAGTGTAACACAAGCTAGGTCTAGCGGGACGTAAGTGATTGAGGCAGCCGAGATCGGGTTTATTGTACCTTATTCTCCAGAGCAGTTTAAACCTCTTACATGTTGATTAAAGTCCCACAAACCATCTGTGTGTTATAGCATGGCTGCTGCATTGCATTAAAGGTCACATCCTCAGAGTGGCCTAGACCTCACTGTGTCTGTCACTTTTATCAGCCACATTCATTTTGAGGGTCAAATATATACAATAGTCCTCTTTCCACTTACATATAGAGTTGGTGTGGTTATAGTTTATAAGGTGGCCTGTCATATAATGTAGCTGGTTGGATTGTATTGGAAAATGTGGAATAATTAAATTGAGACTTTTGTGAAAAGGTTCAGTGAGCTGCAAGAGGGCTGTGGTGCAATCCAAGCGTGCTTTTTATATATTTTGCTTTCAGCAGCTGGTGCCCTACAGCGATTAGCCACCAGCAGTGTCTGCCTGACAGAATTCATCTGGGGAAGCATGTGATAAACATGCATACTCTATTTGTATGCATGTTTTGAATGTGAGGGAGTGATCGGAATGGACAAAGAAAAAGCCTGTGAAATATGCCCATGTCACACACAAGCCAACGCCTGTGTGTTTGCATGATTCATTCATTTTCTCCTCTCGTAAAGGGCTTTCAAAGACTGATAAACATGCATTGCAATTTTTTGGTCCAGCGCCAACACAGTGACTACAGATGTTGGTTTACCTTTACTTCTGAAATTAAAACTGCAGCTCATTATACGCCAGACACACAGGGTGGAAGTGAATAACCTCAGTTCTGGAGTTAAGGTTAAAAGTAATACTGTCATATTTTCTTTTATCAAATTACCATATTTCATTAAACTGGCTGAAACCTTAGGCTAAATCATACACACACTTAATTACTACCCTACTCTTTTTCATGCTCAACGGCTCACTCAACTGACATTCAGTTTATACTATACCTGTCCTCCATCTGTTTCACCCACTACTCACTACCTCACGTTGATGATGAACAGCATCAAGATGGATTCATCACAGGGTGTGAAATCATTTTTCTCTTTGATTGAGTAGTTTTAATCAAATTCACATTATGGTCCACTCTGAGGCAAGGATTAGGATGTAGAGAACTGGCAATAGATTGTGGTGTTGCTAATACAAAGCTCTTTTATGTACATTTATGTAAAAGTAGCAAAGATACTACAAATTTCTTTTAAGACGTAATTAACACAGTAAATTCTGCCAAAAGCAGAAACAATAACAGAGTACAGTAATATAGAATGCATACTTGTATGCAGAATATTATGCTTAGATTTATTTTGTGAATACAGAAGGTATTAGAATAATTTAAAAGAGTTCTCCAAGAATTTCGCATTGCACTCCTACGGCATTGTCGGACTTCGCGATAGACAGTTCAAAAAAAGTGTTAATTCAATGTAGCATAACCAGCGATACTGTCTTTTTCATTTCACGCCTACAGTACCCATAATTCCAATCACCCACTGACAGTTCAGATGGAAATTCAGGTGTGTGATACTGTCAGTGGCTAAGCCTTGAGCTGCAAACGTCAAGCACAGAGGTCTGGTAACCTCACTTCTTTCCAACTCACGTTTTTTAAATTTATTTTTCAGGTCTGTAATCTTCAGCCTCAAGTCACAGACTCAGATAACATCATTTGTCATCAATCATTTTTCATTTACAGTGGTATATAAACAGTTTGTACTGCATTAAGATTTAAATACTATCAAATATATGTGATCATAAAATAATTACAGTAAAAATATGTTTGTTTGCTTTTTAAATAAGACAATAATATTCTGTAATGACTGTGGTGGTCAAACATTTGGTATGGTAAATCTGTTGAACAGCATAGAATATTTTCTCTATATTTTTACCTTATTCATACCATAAGCCTGTAATTACCAGTCCATGAAGTTTAATAATGACAGGTACATCTCCACAATTAGTAAAAATCCAACAGTGAACGGATGGATCACTGCATGTGTCACACTGATTGTGCGTCCATGATGCCTTCAATTTCAGCATTACACATGACTTTTTATGCAAATAACAGTATTGATATTATATGTTATTATATGTTATACAGACAGTACTGACTATGAATATGTAGGCACAGACCATGTGCAGTTTATAGCCTGTTGTTAGATCACATGATTTCAGTTAATATCGGCCATCACCCCAGCTAATGATGGCATTAAATACAAGATGACAAGCAGCATGAGGCAGGACTCTGTACTATTGTATAGCCTCTTCCAGTGTCTGTGTGACTGACAAGTAACATAATCAAAGTGACGGTAGATAACTGTTAGTTAATAATATCTGCTGATTCCTCCTCCCATTGACAGCTGTTAGAACGGTGCTCAGTCATGCACAGATGAGTAGAGATGCTGCACAGTAACGTGACATGATTGTGTTACAAGCAGGGTATTGCATAGGAGAAAATAACCATAGCTGAAGGAATGTACAGCTGCATTAACTGGTTCACAGAAAAACTAATTGCAACACAAGCATGGTAGACTCGTGCTTGTTCTAGTGCTGACTGGAGGTCATCCCACAGACAAAGTTGGGTTTCTCGCCACCTAATGAATGTATATCCAGTACAAGCTTTTGACCTTCGCTGTGGTCATCATCAAAGGCCTTTATCAAGCCAAGAGGTGTTGGTCTCACAATAAAGTTGTTCTTTATACTACAAATGCTGCTAGAGTTTTGACCTCTTCAGATTGTAGTATACACTGTCGATTCTTTGATTGTGGAGTCAACTTACAGTATCACTTCAGCTCTAAACCACACAGTACATGTTTACATTTGAGAAGAAGAAGAGGAAGAATTGTACTTTTTATTATCAGATCACACATCATGTTGCACACTACATGCTTCACGTCATGCTTCCTGTGAAATTAATTCCTCCACATTTGACCCATCCTGGTCATCCTTCCTCCGCAGCAGACCAGGAGCGGTGGACTGACACCGCCGACAGCGGCACCATTGGTCAGGTGGTGATCTTCTTGCATGTTTTTAGTCGGGGTATTTTTTTATGGAGGATACCCCAGGTGAGCACGGGCAGAACGTGCAAACTCCACACAGAAAGGCTCTCTTTTTCCTCAAGCAGCAGGCACTGAAGGAGGACACGCCACCAGCGCCCACAGCAGGATTCGAACCGGGACCTTCTAGCTGTGAGGCGATAGTGTTACCACTTGTGCCACCGTGCCACCCAAGTGTCTGTTCTTGACATTGCATGGTCTTGAATTGACAGTTACAGCAATTGTCACGAAGGCAAAGAAAGTGTTCTTATTCATAAATACGTGGTAAGAATAGCCTGATGCATTCTGGAGCAACATTCTTTGCTTCAGTTGCAGTTTGAAGGTCGCTGAGATGGCAGTCACGCTGGTATGCAGTCAAGGAAGGAGTAGTGGAGTAAATTCCATTGTCTGCTATGTTTCAGGAACAATATGGATGACCTTGAAAGCATCACACACTGGAACTGACAGCAGTATGTCACAAATATTGTCACGAATGCAGGTATGCATTCGTGACAAAAATCACAAATACAAAATGTCCTTTTGTTTCAAAACACTGTAGGAAATGTCCAAAAAACAGTAGACATTAAGCAGCTACTTTAGAGCTCTGCCACCCTCAAAGAAACAGGAGAAACTGGAGCAGAAGAAAAGATTTTTCTCTGACAAGTGACTTCAAGATGTGCTGTGGCTTGAAGCTAACGGGTGCACCAAAATGTGGTGCAAGATATGTCGCTTGTGTTCACATCCAGCAGATTGATAAACACAAAGAGAAAGGAGCACACGAATGTGGCACAAGCTATTACTAACAAAAAAGCGAGTCATGTTGAAAAGTCCAGTCGCCCACTTGCTAAGAGGTGAAACAAGCTGAATGAAGAACAACAGCAAGCTCTGTGTAATGTTTTTCTCTACTCATTTCATAAGGCTAAACACACACATCCTATGTATTTCTATGCTAACGATTTTCCTTTATTGAAGCGGCTAGGAGTGAATGTCGGAGGGGCATATTGATATGAGCACAAACTGCTGGAGGGGAGTCAAAGATGACCACAGAGGCATTTGACCACAGAGGCATTTGACCCAAAGCCAGCTGTTCATTTGTGGATGGAGACAGCTAATCAGAGGCTCAACCAGGAACTGGGAGGTGTATCTCCATCATCTACCATGCAGGAAGCTGAAGAAGAGGACAGTGATGGAGACACTGAGGACAGCAAGGAAGATTGTGTTTATTGAGACCACGCTATGTATGGGATAAGTACCAAATACCATCCCCTGGTATGTACTCGAGTACCTGACAAAAAAAAGTGATATGCTTCTTTGAGTATGTGTATGTTCTACACTGTACTGAAAACCCTGATTTAAGTGTTGTTATTTATTACCTTTAAAGAGGCACACAAACCATAAGTTCTTATTTTCCTGTTTATAGATCTTTAGAAAGCTTTACTTTTCAAATGTTTACTATTTAGTATCTCAGGCCTTACAAATGCTTTAGTGCTTACAAATGAAACTAAACTGCTTTTGCCAAATGACAGCTTTCTTTCTTTGTGCCATTGCTCCTGCTCATTTTATTGGACAAACCACACACAAATCATTGTATTCTATTGATACAGAGGAATCCTAAATACATCAATACATGATTCTTGCAGCCGGTGTGAGTGGGTAGCAATGTCTTGGTTGTCCCTGGGGGTTGCATGCTTGTCCAGTGACCTTTCATCGGCTGGGAAGGCCGGAGAGTTGAGGAACACATTCATCAAACATCCCACCATGACCCCCGGTCAGCTGGCTCATCGCTGCACTGCTCACTTCTGCTCATTTGTACTTTTCTGCCTCACACACTCACACACTCCTAAACGTGAACCCACATAATGGTATGGCACGGCCAGCCAAGTACATCTGGAACAGCACTCAAGTAACGATCCATCAGTGAGCCCTTCAGAGAGGAGAAGGGAGGGCTAACACGAGTGAAAAGAGAGAGAGGCTGAAAATAATATAAGACGGTTCACCTGATGTTAACCCACGCACATCCAGATGAAAAACTTCAGATCCCCTGAACCATGAACCATTGGTGATATGCCCATTTTTGCTGTCCTAATCAAGATGTAAATTACTGTTACAACGGACGCCTTAAACATTTTAACATTAAAACACTCCCTCTCTGTCTTTCTCTGGTCTTGCACAGACAGTTAACAGCACCACGTCAAAAAACACAGCTTCCTTAATTACCTTCGCTGTATTGGTGCTGCGAGGTGCAGTGTGCAGAGGTCTCTGGCCAAATAAAGCAAGGTACTTTTGCCCCAAGGCAGTATTATTTGACAATGTACTGCATTTACCAACCAAATATGTGCAAGCCCACATTACTGTAGTCCTGTGGTTTACCTTGCAATTGTGGTGACAAAGGAAAATATAATTATCGTTGCAATGATAATTTTACTGTGTACTGTTTTAACTACTGTGCAGCATTTTGGTGTTTGACAAGCCATCAAACTGGTATCACTCAAACTGGACGTCCTACATTGTTTGATTTAATGCAGTGCTATTTTTGGTTGCTCGATTATAGCCTGAAAATGTGTTCAGTGTGACAGGGTGATGAAGATGTGGTCTCCAGTGCTGTTATATCTTCTGTGTGACTTATCAAGGAATATAAGTAATATATATGTTAATATTAAAATGTGAGCAGTAGTAATGCAACTCGCGCCAAACATTAGATAACCAGTTCCATCATATGCACAGTGATGAAGCAGCCCCACAAGACTCACTACCATCGATCAACAAACAGTTCTCCTCCTGTCACAGTCCTGTCTGGTTTTATTTTTTCTGAGTTTTTGTTGTCTGTTTGCACTGTTTCCCCTTTGTGTTCTGCCTGCCCTGAATCAGCCTCATTAGCCCTGTCCTGCTCCCAGTGTTTTCCTCAGCCAATCAGCTCCTTTCCCATTCTCCTGTTTCATTAACTCATTCTCCTCACCTGAGCTTCTCCACCCATCTCTGCATCTCATTCCCTCATAAGTTTAGTTTGTATTTCCGTCCAGTTTTCAGTTTAGTCTTTGTCTGCGTTTACCTGTTCCTGTGTCTCAGTTTTTATTTTCAATAAATAGCTCTGCTTTTGATCCTGCCTGCCTGCCGTCTCCATTTGGCTTCACCTGCTCTGCTCTCTGTGCGACAGTTGCTCATCACATCAAAACTGACTCCCAGCGTGAAGTGAAAAGAAAGCTATGACAAAAAGTTCTCAAAAATTCTCCAGCTCTTCACTGACCATCTAACAAACTGCTGTTGAAACTGCTGTTAATATGTCCCTATTATAACCTGTAAAGTCTATGACGTGTTGGTTTCAAATGGCACAGGTCGTTGTGTGTCTTACTTGTCTTACTCTGCAACAAATGAACCAAAGTACAGGTGTGAAAACGCCTGAAGAAAGTGACCCCACATATATGTCCTTCATGGAATGGAAATGACCATGATTTTATTGTGGCTAACACATCCTGATCCTGTGAACCAGCTGCTAACTCCACTTAGTTATGATGATTAAGGCAGTGGAAGAGGCGGAATTGATTAACCTTTTCTCAAATATGTGGGATTGCTAAGATGTGGTGGTCATGTAACAAGGAAGACAGCGGCACAGTACTGACGCATTGACATGTGGCCAGGGGCCAAGGCCACGAAGGGTTGCTTGGAAAGCAACTTTGTCTCCCGAGAGGTAGCGCTTACAGACTACATGCAGTGGCCATAACACTCTCGCCCTTCTGATAGTCAAGGCTCAGAGGAGGTGACCCACAACAGGGAACAATGCTGCAGGGAGACATGATTGGAAGAAAAATAGCTGAGAGAAATCACTTTTTTAGAGCACTAGAGCAGGTATGTTTTTCAGGAGGCAAGTATATTTGTTATCATATGAATTAAGATTTTATCCCTTTGACAAGGTGTGTTTCTTACACTTGTTGTCAACGGTCAGTCTGCTCTCCATTCTAGCTCATAAGGCTGAGAGCAGGAAAAAGCTGCAGTAAATGGGCTTGGTTCTCTTTGATTTGATTTTAAGTCCTTCAAAATTCAATGAAAAAATACATCTTTGTTGTTGTCCTCTACAATGACAAATGCTTTTTCTGATCTAACACTGTTGACAGGGCGACATCACTCTTTCAAAAAGGCTATGGTTAAGTGGTTAAAATTTGGTTATGTTTAGACAAAAAAAAAAAAAAGGTTATGGTTAGGGAAAGATCATGATTTTGGTTAGAATAAATAATTGGTTGAGGTGAAGGAAATATCAGAAGTTCTTTTAAAAAATAGATCTTTTTACCTGTTGGTGACGTTGGTTTGAACTGCAGTATCTTATGTTATAGTCCAACTTTTTGTGGATGCATCCACCCACTGCAACCTCTGCCCTCTGCAGACAGTCACTTTTTAATAACGTCACCTGACCTCCTCCTTTACTCCCAGCGGACAAGAGTTATAGCTACTGCTAATGACGGCTAGGTTGCAAAGCACGCACTGGCACTTATGTCACCATGGAGAGGCTCACAGTGCAACTCCCAACCTGTAAAGAGTTTGAACCTGTCAATACTGAGACAACCTAACTTCTTAAAATCAGCTATTATGAAAATAGCTTGCTCGTATATGACTGAGAAGGGTTAATTTAACACATGAAAAAAATTTGTCATTGTGAAAAGTTAGACAACAGAGCTGTGACAAAATGCTGTAGAATGGAAAAAGAAAAAGCAACCTTGCACTGTATTTACTTTTATCCAAAATGGAGAAATAGCAACAGCAGAAACAACAGAAACAGCCCCACAAAATGCACTATGCACTATCCACTCTGCACCAACATCCTGCTTGTGGCAAGAACTATCCATAGCGATAAGAGGTACCATAGAGAGTGAATGGAAAAATGAACAGAAAAAGCTAAGCAAGACAAGCTCGAATTTTCTCTGTCCTACCATGGAAGAGGGCCCTTAACTGTTTCTGGGCCTGCTGTACGATCGATATCTACGCCGGTGGTGACCCATTTTTCAACTGTTCACACATACATATCATCTTTGCTCAAAGTGGGGCTGACAGAAAGGAAATAGTAGCTTGTCCTGAAACATGTCCACCTCACAGAATGTGGAGAAAAGAGGCTGCACAGCTTCAGTGTTTCAGGATGATGCCACAGTAGAGAAGCAATGTGGGATCATCATCCTTCACTGTGGCAAGTAGGAATAACACGGACAGAGGGGGGCAGGAGGGTCACTCAGTCGTAGAATGCAATCAATGAAGGTCAATGAAGAATAAAAGCCCTTTCCTTCCAATGAGATCAAGGCAAGATCAAGGTCATCACAGAACAGGTGACCAGGCTATGCTGTCACCTGCTGTCACTGAGGAAGAATGGATTAGATACAGGATATAATCACTGCTCTTGGGTTAGTCCGTCATAGAGCTGAATAGGTTTGTGTCCTCTTTTCAGACTTTCAATGCACAAACCATTAAATAAAGATGAGGGTCAAAGCCTGCAGAGCCTAGCAGGTGATACTGGTGGGACTACTGGAGACCTAGTTTAGTTTTAGAGACAAAGCGAAGATTGGGGTGAAAAGGAGAGAGAAGGGAGAAAGAGGAAAATGACCGTGATGCCCAAAACATAACACTCCACACAATGTATTCAAAGAATTGACAGGGAATTGGTAGCAAGAGAGAGAGGTGGTTTGTCTAATGCAGTAAGGCACAAGAGGTCAAGTTGAGGTTGTAGGATTAACAACACTTCCACTTCTTCGGTGTCTATGGTGTCATTTTGATTTCCCAGCACAGCAAATGTTTATTTTCCTCTCCTCTGTTTGTCGTAAGAAATTTCATGCTTGCCCATTCCTATCCAAGTCTGCATCCTGATCAGGAGGATGGTTGAAGCAACGTTTTCCGAGCATATTTTTCTTTACAGTAGCACTTAGTAGCACTGCACTTTCCAGTGCCCCTAAGTAGCACTGAGACAGTATATTGAATATCTATCCAGTGCTGTAAATCCTAGATAATCTCTCTTTCACACATTATCCACAGGATCTGATTTTTTCCCTCTCTGGAGGTTTAGAGCTCAAGGGGTTTAGGCAACCTTTGCAACTGCAAGGTAGGAGGAAGACATACTCCATAATATCTCAGAAACAAGCAAAAAAAAAAAAAAAGAAAAGAAAAAAGAAAAAGGAAAAAGTGTCTGCTCTGAGACTGTTATCTGTTCTTTCTAATCTTTGAGAGATCAGTCAAAAGATCTGGTCTTCTCAAGCACCATGAAAGTGAAAATGATAACACACCTTACAGAACAAAAATGTTGGAAAAAGTAAAACTGTATGAAAAACATCCATTTGTCACAGGACACGGTGCAAGTCTAACACCTGTAATAACTACATGCCAAATTAAACATGGTGTTGGACTGTTGGTCGAACAAACAAAGACCTTGGATGATGTCACTTTGTGCTCTTGGATATTGTGATGACAATTTTTCACTGTTTTCTGTTGTTTTATAGAGGAAATGATTAATCAGTTAATTGAGAAAATAATCAGCATATTAATGAATAATGAAAACAGTCATTAATTTGATTGTTATTTTACTGCTGTATGACTTTCATTGACCAAGAAAGAAGGACTGGGGTGATAGATAATGCCATTGCCAATGCCGAATGTAATGGTTGCAGTAGGTTTAGTATGTGTTGACTAATAACTTATTTAAAGGTGAGTCATTCTGGAAAAAGTTTGTTGACATTCACTAAATTTGAAATTCAGAGAGCATCTCCTCACAGTCCACTGTGTGTGCGCTGAAAGAAAATCTGTTTTTTACAGCTCTGGTTCTGTAAATGGGAAGTGAAAATAGTGGCTCAGATTGAACCACACAACACTGTTTTAGCCAATCAGCAACAGGTAGTGCTCATTCTTGTGGGAGGGAGAGGGAAGGGAAATGTGGCATGCTAACATATAATTGCATTGTGGTCAACCTGGGTTGACAAGTCAAGAATTAAAGTAATTCTGAGTAATATTATTCATATTCTATGGAAAAACTTGAACATATTGACACATACAGTCCTTATTTGCACTACAGTACAAGGCTGCAGTTGGAAATTCATGTTGAGGGAGAAAGGGTAATATTCCACAGTAAAACTCACTTTCATCTTTTCTCTCTCCTTGCATAGTCACAACATAACATCCAAGTTACATAACGGTGTTTACTCACCTGTCTGAGGGGCATTCAGATTGCTTGAAGACATCATAAACAGTGCACTCCACTTCAAGCATCTTCCTTTGGTCCTAATGGAGAGAATAACTAATCTAGTCAGACTCCTTTGACTCATACTGTCCTGCTTTTGTGTCTGTATTGAAAAGTTGCAATAAGCAGACACTCTATGCTCACTACTGCGGTTCTACTTTGATACAGTAGCTTTTTTCTGCACATGCATTAGACTAGATCAGGAGGTGCATGTCTGATGTCTATGCAGGTGGTAGCTGGAAGACATTCATGACAGCACAGAGCTACTGCACCATACAAAGAGAAAGCAAGTAAGAAGTCATTCTGTGTCGCCAGCACCTCCACATGTATTACTGTAACATTGTGATGTTTCATAAGCAATTCAACCAATGGTAATGCATGAGAGAAAGGATATATAATATTTTCATGTCTATCTCAAATAATACAGTATATTATATATGATCATATCTACTTTCTAGTCTTTCTACAAAGAGCACAGCTGTGGGGATCTCCAGTTTCCCCTCCTTTTTCCCTTTTGTGTCTTGTGTTTCCCCTCTCCCTCAGTCTCCTGTATGTCACTCTTATGTCTAGCTAGTGTGAGTATGTTTCCCTGCAGGATGTGGCTGACAGGTTGAGCTTGGCCTCCTCCCCCCCTGAGCTCAGCTGCACTCAGTCATTCAATCAAGACTCACCTGCCACAGTATATAAGCGCTGGCTCTCCACTCAATGCTCGTCGAATCACCTGTGCCACTAAGTGGTAATGACTGAGACTCCTGCAAATATGCCTAAGTATATTTTTTGCTCCTTTTTTATCGTGTGCTTGCTTGATTCCTGACCCTTGTTTTTGTATATGCTCAGGTGCTTTGCCCTCACCTGCCTCCATCCATACCCTGCCTGCCTACGTCTTTGCAAATGACTGGATCTACCTCTACCAAAAAAAGCCACGGACACATTAATTTGCTGCAACTTTAATAAAGGAGCTTATTAGGAGAGACAGCTGATTCATAACCGTATAATGGTGTGATATATACATCTATATATACATCTATGACGTTACTTGATTTCATTTACCTGTATGCAGGCTGAGCACATGATTGCTCTGCATTCTTGGAGGTCCGTTGAACAGCGACCTGGGAGGGAAAACAGTATTTACATTGTGTTGTCATGCAGGTGTGCCTTTACTATTGTTTGGATATCACATCCTATTATCTATGCAAACACAAACCTCAAGGCAACAAAAGACACCAGAGAGCAGTGAAGACAAACACACAGCCAGCGGTGGAGGAAGTACTGAGGTCCTTTACTCATGAGAAAGTACCAATGCGTTCATATAAAAATGTGTACTCCTACTTAAGTAAGAAATATTATTAGCAAAATGTGCTGAAACTATACTTTGTAAAAGTAATGGCTTTGCAGAAAAATGGTCCCTGTACCTGATGTATTATTATATATGACAGACGAATTATAGTTGTGGCAGTACTAGTACATTATATCTAGTGAGCCAGTTGAGTTCACTTCAGGAAATCCCTCTTTGGTCAAACTGCTCATAGACATCTGGAACGTGACAAGGTTCCCCAACCAGACACTGTTTGTTCTATGAGGGGTCGCAAGCCAAAATGGTTTGGAACCACTGAAATAATTTTTACCACTGGGTAAACATTTGGGTAAACAAAGCAATGCAAACTCTGAGCCCAATTTTAGGATATTGTACGATTCTGTGGGTTCACTATAAATGTGATTCTTGGTCTTGGACTTTGAGTAATGCCAGCTCAGTAACAGATAATTATTACTGCTTCTATTTTTCTTCCTCCTGGCTTCTGTGCTTCACTTACTCTGTCTTGAACTTTTCCAGTGTTGTTTATCCCTCATTTACCGCAGGGCAAAACAATATTTATCTCTGTCCTTGTTCATTTTACCTTAATATTTAGGTTCAGAGTGAAAAAGATAGATGTGCAGAAATAGAGAGATGGGATTAAAAGGGCGGGTGAAACGAAAGAGGTTGAGCGAGCAAAAGCAAGGCAGCAAGAGGGCCACCTAACAATAACTGATGAGTTGAACCCTCAGTTGTGTGTTCCTCTCACTATGGGGTCATAGATGCAGATAAATAGCAGGCTGTCACTCTGAGTAATCACTTGGGGGTGGCTCTGTTGTCCATCTGGAGCCTACTTGCTGGGCTACCAAACACCGAATGAGTATAGGACAAAAAACAGCAACAAAGAAAAGGAGTCTGCTGCATACTGGAACTTGCAAGCTCCAAAGGTGTTTTTGCAAAACACCTTTGGAGTTACATTAATAAAAACTTGGGAACTTGCCAATTATAGAGTGCAGACAGCCTCTCCCTTTACAATGTTACACCTAGTTGCAAGATTTGCAGGTCAAGAATCTTGACATTCACAGCAATACAGCTACAGTTTGTAGAATCTGGTGTTGGAGCTGAAGTTTTACTACTTGCCAGATTGTCACTGCTCTGTCAGTTTTACTGGAATCTAGTCATTTTACTCAAGCTTGGCACAAACATTCGGCCAGATAATTAATTAAAGGGTTTGAGCCAGAGCATGCCATTGCCACATTGATCCCCTTATGACATCAGATGTCCTGTAACGTCAACCTCCCTGTGTCCAGTAAACTAAAATGACTGTCACATTCTCTGTTATACTTTTGTCTCATAAATATCTCAATCACCCTTTAGCTCCCTGGACATTTAATGCTGATTATAGTGTTAGTGCAGCAGCCAAAATGAGACTGAGAGCTGTCAAAAGGATCAGTGTAGACGATATCTGAAGGTGTAGGATTTGACATGTAGGCTTGCCCAAATTCTCAATTGCCATGGTCATAAATCACATTCAAACAAGTCACTGTGGCAATCATCTGTCCCTCCACCACCCCACTCTTTTCTCTTACTAGTTTCATATACATACTTGGCGATGGCATCTCCCATTTCACATTGACGTTTGTCAATTGGGTTCTGCTCTATATAGCAGATTTCTGTGCTGCTGCCTGCATTCGCTGAGGAGTACAGACAGGAGTGGAGCCTATTCTGCCAATATGTGTAACCATGTCTATAATAAATTGTTCTATATCATCTGACGTACAGTGAGTGCTGACAGACATGGAGAAGACTTAATATACTCAATGGAAAGCAAGTACATTATATCAAAAGGCAGGGAAACTGATTAAATGTTGACGGTGTACAGAGAGATATGTAGCTGCCAGAGGAGCAGCCGGCAGCAGCAGAAAGAGCAGTGCTGTGATGAGAAGGAGCGCCATACTGTTTAGAAATGATGAATTGACCCCCGGTAGGGCTAATCCATATCTCAGAGACCACAGACATGGAACTAATAGAAAAGATGAAGAGTGGAAAGAGATTCTGAGCCTACATGGACCTCAGATGTGTGGAAGGTAATAAAGCTGGGTTATGTAGAATCCTTTATTGCTCATTTTGTTGTCTGATTTGACTGAATCTCTAAAAGTTATGGCTGGAAAAAAATAGGATAAATTCATTCCTTTTTTCAATGAAATGCTCTTTGTGTGTCAGTGACCCACAGCATTGTTCCACAGCATAGTGTCTGTTCAAGGTAATTACTGAAGGATCAGTGAGTTCTAGACCAATCAATAACCCTAATCTGGGATGTAATCAAGTGAAAGTGTCCTCAATGGTGAGGAAAAACTTAGCCTTAAGTTTCAAGCATTGCAATACAAGTTGACCATGAAATGAAGCAGGACACATCAGCTGCCCCATCCACATCACAAGTAATAATGACTGAAATAGTGCAGGTCAAACTGAAGGGAATGACAGGCAGATACAGTAAGTGTTACGACCTTGGAGTTGATGATGTTGATGACAAATATTTCTGTAAATCTGACATGTAGGACTGTACAAGGCTTGCTGTCAACAGCAATTTTATGGAATTGCAAGATTGTAATACAGATAGCAATCAAGCTGTCCAGAGACTCCGGAATCAGGAGAAAAGTGCATCCCAGGACTTGTCTCATTTCGGACCACAGACAAACACAAATGCACAGCATCGGGACCGCTGAGGTGTTTGGGAAACCTGGCCACATCTTGGCCAACCTGGAAGAAAGCTAACAAGTTGGCAGCCAGGAAATTCTGCTAATTAATTCAGAAAAAGAAAGAAAGTTGGTCAAATCTAATCAAACAGGCAGAGAGAGAGAAATAATATATTTAGAGACAGAAAGAAAGCATTGTGGTTCATTAAACGGAGAGGAACTGGGGAAAAAAGGTAGTAGACAAAGGTGAGCTACACATGGACCAGAGACTGAAGGTGCTAGGGGACAGAGAAGGAAAGAGGCATCAAAGCAGACAGTTAGCCAAGAGGCTGTGGAAGAGTCACCTAATTAAGAGGTAGCAACATGAGAAATAAGAAACAGAGAGAATAGCTTGAGACACAGACAATCTGTGGGGCAGAGAAAAGCAGCGAGAGAGTGACTGAGGAGCAGAGAGGTTACATAATGAGAAAACAGGGTGACAAACCAACTGCGATACGGAGTCCACTGGCTTGCCGACTGCAGAGGCTGCAGGATGGGAGATTGAATGTGTGGCAAGGGGGCGACTTGTGGAGCTCTCAGTGGAGAGAAGCTCTAAATTTGATGGGAAAAGGTGAAATGTGGTGGCAGAGGCATCAGATCAGAGACAAAATAATACATGAAGATATTTCCATCATGTTTTCCACGAGGTTTTCTATTGTTTCAAATTTGTCGGGGACTCTTGATTGCATCATCTCATTGCATGCTGTTCTTCCACAAGGGATTAGTGACACCTGACAAGAACTTTATCACCAACAATTCTTTATCTGGACAGGCCCAATCTTAATATTCACATAGCAGTAGTAGATTTCATTTTTATTATTTGGAAATTTGGATTTGTGCTTGGATGGAAACTTAATTATTGCGTGCCGTCACTTTGTGCTTTTATTTATTACAATTTAGCTCTTATTTCTCTTTCCTTTCATTAATTTATGTTTGGTTGGTTTGTGATAGTGAAAAAGAATCGTAATCTCACACCTTTTTGCTTCTGTGACAGACCACCAGAGTTCAGATCATTTCTTATCATGTTGTTTCTGTAAAATTTGCTCCTGACCACATGAAAGGACTGTAGCAGAGGGTCAAAGTCTCCACTTACCTTTAACTCGAGGTGGTCTCAGGCAAACCTCTGAGTCACACATACAAAGCCTATTATGATCACCCCATCTCAGCAGCAAACACTATTTCATTTTATTGCTATCTGAAAATATGCTTACAGCCCATTATTTTCTCATCAATTGAACACATTGACCCGTAAACATATTGACCCTCTCACAACACGCTGCTCTGTAAGCCAGAACATTTGACTTTTGAGCTGTTTCCCTCTATAAAGAGCTCAATATGAGTGTTGCTCTTTTGCAGCACCTGCAGTTTTATTCGCTGCCAAAGTTTCACTTCAGCTGGAACTTGATAACCTACACTACTGACAAAACTTTTAAGCTCCTAAGTTGGAAAAAAAAAAAAAAAAACCCAAACATGATTGCCGGAACATATCAAACTGCTGCAAGCTAGAAAAAAAAAGTTTGAATTCAAAAACATCACCTGTAATTTTCCCTCTGAGAATTGCTCTGGTGGCTCATTGATAAACAGAAGTCTGGAGACGTGGTGCCTGTTGGAGTAAAGCTTAACAGCTTGAGAAACCTCTCCAAACAAATATCCCAAGTATCTTCAGTAATTTTTTATGATATACTCAGAAACACTGGAAGATGAAGAAGGGGGGTCATCTTGAATGAGTGAGGCTTGAAAGATGGTGTGAACATCAGCACAAACGAAGAGGACCCAGGCAGTTCAAACAAATGACATGAGATATGAGATGCTGCCACCAGGAGCAGAGGAGGGAGGAGTAATAAGTAGAGCAAGCAAGCAGCTGAGGACGTAATGCAGTTTTCTCAGCCTGAGGGGCAAAAAAATTTCACGTGTGCAGCAGGCGTGAAAAATGAAACATGGTCAATAGAACATGGGACAGGGTCCAATGAAATAAAGACAATAGGAGAAGATTAAAGGCAACCAGCTGCAAAAGTGTGATTTATCGCCAACACATACAGTTAAAGATAGGTGCACTTTCACAGAATATGTTTGGCACAAATAAAATACAAAACCATGTTAGTCTCTTTCTCACTCTGTTTACCTACAGTGGTGTAACCTGACCACCTTTCAGTGTTAAAAGCTGTTAAACAATGGAGACAATGACAATGTAAACTTAATATGGCCTTGGGGCTTGCATGGATAATGGAATTTATGTGTGACAAGACAGCACATACTTCATGGGATTGTCTTTAAGAGCTCATACCGCCAAGCAAGATATACATTATGTGTGCATGCATTTAGTCGATAAGTATGAAGGACAATAATAACAAAATAATAAAAACAGGAACCTTCTCATTTGTATTCAGTGGTGCATGAATTAGTTGTTAGTGAGTGTATTTGTTCATACAAGAGCCTTTTCCCTTCACTGTACTGCGTGTTTACTGCAGCTCAAGGTCATTGTTATCGCTTTGTGAAGTTATAAAACTCAATTAGTCATTAATCACTTTGTTTCAGTTGGCTGAGCAGATAAGCCGCTTCTGTGGGATTTGACTCAAACTGACACTCAAACTCATCACTGTGTGTGTGGTGCATAGAGGAAATCAAATCTTGATTTCAAGTTGATGGGAAAGCTCAATTCTGTCTTGCACAAAAGAGTTTTCAAGCATCTGATGGATGCAAGTCAGTCAATCTGTTTTATCACTGCAATGAATTCAAGTGTTCAGAACCTGTTCAGATCTTGCCGAGGCTTCCCTTTCAAAGTTTTACACATCAAGGTCTGCAGTCATGCTTAATGCATGCAGATCCTTGGTGATGACTGGCTCATGGTTCTGTGGGAACCTGAACGAATCACTTCATTTTCAGCCGACTTCCCAGACACACTGATTGAAAAACAACGCACTACAGTGTCGGAGGTAGCAACTCATGCATGAACGAGACCTTGCGCAAGTCGGTCAGTCACACATAAAACTGTTGTGGACAGTGGGGACAGGAAAAGATTGCATAGGTCAACACGTGGAGCCAGCTGGAGCCGTTCCGTTCCTCTTGTTTGCCATTGTTTTAAAGAAACTGCCGATTAAAGCTGAATTAAAGACCGATCTCCTTTTGCTTTCACAGTCAGCTTGCTCTCCTGATAGTTTTCTGTCCTATTTTGTCCAGTTTTGCCCATTTTGCCTTAGTATCACAAAGTTTTATAGCATTCTGCTTCCCCGCTATTGCTTGTTACTTGCTTGAAATCAGTTTGCTTGTTGCCAACCTGTGTATAACCTGCTGCCAACCTCTTATGTCCTGCCTCAGGCCTTTGGATTAGTCTGCTTGCCTGTTGCCCACCGTTCCTATTTTTGTTTTTGTGACTATTGTTACAAGCACACTGCCTAAGCCTTCTTGCTGAGACGCGTGTCAGACTCCTGCTGAGCTGTGGCAGTTCCTGCTGTCTGTTAGATGAAAGTAAGGAATTTAAGAGAGGATCAAAACATGCAGCATACCACTGAAAGGTGAGCATAGTGAACTGGTTCATTTTGCAGCATGCACACTCTACTGTCTATGTTAGACGGCATACAAGTACCTGAGTGACTGATGGCTGCACGATAATGAAATGATAGAGGACACTTTTCCATACGCAGTACATACGTACATGGTCATTTTAAAAAGGATCCAAGTGTGACAATAAATAAAACAAGCTTTGATCCATCAGAATGTGCAGATATTATGTACTCATTCCTCTTGGTCTCACGTGTCAATGTAAGAGCCATTTGTGGTGTCTGATAACCTCCTCTTGACAACATCATAGGAAGTGCACCTGCGTGTGTCTTATTGAATCCCTGCTGGACCAGCTACAAGAGGAACGACAAAGATTGATTAGTTACAGTCAAACGTGTACCGCAATGTGACTCTCCTCTTTTTTTCTCCCCAACAAAACAGTTCTCACTTCCTCTATTCCCGTGAGACTTTTCTTTTTTCCCCTGCCTTTCATGAAATGAAACACACTGTCCTGGCCCACGTATCAAAAGGGCTGTTTTCCAAAACTCAAGAATAAGACAAAGAGAGACAGTGAGAGAGACAAAGAGAAAGACAGAGAATGAGGAATGTGATACATGCATGAGTGAGTTGATGATGAAGGTGGTGGTTGTGCATTCTAACTATAGATGTCTGAATGCAGACAGAGCCCTTTAAAGGCATCCTATAGGCTTTGTGGTTGATTGTACCCTGAGAGACTGAGATAACCATACAAGTCCTGGGTGTATGTACTGTACATTATTGGCTTAAATAGCTCATGATGTCATACAGTCAGAAATAACTAAAACTTCGGGGTATGATGCCACTCAGCTGCCATGTGTAAAATAAAGTGGTACCTATGGAACTAAACTAAATCAACAAAACTCAGTAGATAGGAAGTGCAGATAGTGGTTGAGCGTTCATGTTAAAAGCAATTTTTAGGTTGTACTCCCTGTACACTACTGTGTCCAAATCCTAGTGTTGACTCTGATGAAGTTGAAAATACAAATTCATGCACATAGGATCGACCACAGTCTTGATTTTTGAGCTTGCTGGTCTTCGAAGAGACTGGGAACAGGCAAGAACAATGAGATATTATGGCCTGGGTTATGTTTTGAAGAGAATCAGTCCTCTCTGTTCACCTGCACAGAAGCTAACTGTTCGCTTCTCTTTCAGGAAAACCGTGGACTCGATGTTCCAGCAGGCAGGGTAACGTGCACAAACTCTACAGTTTGCCCTGACAAAAATGTCTGAAATGCAAAACTAAAGCATAAAGACTGACTTCAGTCTATGACGAATGCCAAGACCTACTACTATCTACTGTAGTACTGCACAATGGGTTGTGGGGAAAACTGGTCCCTTCTTGCATAATGCTTTTTCTGTGCATTGCTCAGATTCTTACTTTTGGTCTGAATTTCTGCTTATATAGCATGCAAAACATTTGAATTCACATAGTAACTCCTCTCTGTGTGTCCTTGTCACACCTAAGAAGTGCTTTCAGAAGTACTGTAAAAACCTAAAATATGTGTGTGTCTGCGTGTGTCATGATTTGTCCATTTGGTCAATGTGCGTTCACATGCAGTGTGCGAAACAATCACTTCAAACTCACCACTGTGCTCACACGGAGCCATGAGACACAGCAGAGATGGCCAGAGGGGAATGAGAGGATGGTGGATTCCTCTTCACTGTGCTAAAAGGCACACAACAATGTCAGAACTCCTGTTAAGTAACAGAAGTAACTTTTCCTCATACATGATTTTCAGTGAACATCAAACTGTGCCAGTTTAAAGCAGCACATCAGAATAAATTGAGGATGAAGTTGATGACTCCTCTTCAGTAGGTTTGAATAGAGCAAATGTTTGAGGAAAAAAATACATACATACATATCAGAAATTTAAGCTGATCAACCTAAAAGTTTTGATTGTGAAAAATAAGGTGTGCCAAATTTACTAGGCAATCAACATTTGGGCAAAAATAAGGATTGGATCAGACTCAGAATTGACTGATACCTGTATTTAAAGACCTAGATTGAAGTTGAGGCCACAGAAACTTAATCAAGACATTCCTAATAAATGACATGGGTGGCCAAAATGCAAATTTGCGTTTTGTGTTAAAAACAGATTTAAATATAGTCAGACTGTCACTTCATATATCAAAATGCATTGGCAAGATTAGTCTATAAACATGGCCTTTGTATCCCTACGTCAGTAAAGCATCAGACAGAATTATGTATTGTTCTTGTATCGTACTTTTTTTGTCCTTGAGTTGTCTTGCACATACATTTGTATGAGATGCTGGAGACAGGTGCTGAGCAGCTGTCTGTCCATTCACCAGGTGCGTTTCCGTTACTCCTGTTTACTGCAGATTTAGGTAGGCATCAAGGTATCCTGCCCAAGACTGAGCAGATGGTGCTGTGGAACAGAAAGAAGGGACACAAAGGCAGTGCAGAGAGACGGATGAATGGATGAATGAAATGGATCGTGAGCTTTACAAAAATCCTCCATAAAATTCATTCATTTGTTAAAAAAAAAAGATAAACATCATTCTTGAAATGAATGAACCGGTTTGATTGATATGTCCTTGTGTGAAAAAAGAAAAACATGATCAAAAAAAGAAATACAAAGAGAGATTTTTTTTTTCTTTTTTTTTTTTTGCAAATGAACCCTTTTCTTTTGTCTGCACCTTTGGTCACAATGTAGACATATGTTCAGTTTAAATCTGTACATTTATATTTATTGGAGTATAAAGTATAAAACTACCCATGTGGTCTGTAATATCTGTACCAACATAGATTATATGAATGCTCATTGGCTGCTGCTTTGCATACATACTTTCATTATACAGCATATATGAATTGCATTCTTTAAGGTCACATATGCATCCATTTCCTTTAGGGAATGAAGACTGATGTGAAGTCTTTTGTTGCTGTTTTTTTTATGAATCATGCTCACAGTGGATCATCCAGCGTGTTGTGGAATTGCACTTGAACGGACTCAGGAGCAAGGGTACACACACTGTGTGCCTTTGCTGGTGGCAAAAAACTACGCTCGCTAGCGAAGATTAACCATGACATTTTGCCTTCATTTGCACTTCAAAGCCATACTCGTGCCCCAGTCTCAACTCCACCCTGCAGAACTTTGTACATTCAGATATCCATTTTGTATCATGTCATTATCCCTTTGTCTATTGAATGTTATCTTTCTGTCTTGCTCTTTCCCCCTTCAGTGTTTCTATCTTTCTAGTGCAACAAAATGCTTATTAGGGGTCCACTGAGCATGTTAAAGCAACATGAAATACTGTTAAGACAGTGCATTAGTTTGTATCCAGAGATTGAGGTAAAAATGTGGGAATAAATGGTCTGTCAAACAGGCAATTGTAAGATAAGTCTACAAGACTGTTTGAGATATTAAACCCCTTTGAAAGATGTTCTGCGTGCAGGGAACTACAATGATAGCATGCTGTGTGAAGACAAAAAAAAAAAAAAAAAGGCTGGCAGTGGTGTATGTGCAAAAGAGTGTGTGAGGGGAGGGAGAGAGAGAGAGAGAGAGAGAGAGAGAGAGAGAGAGAGATGCAGCGTGGAGAATGCATGTGTGTACAAGAAAGACATTTAAGTGGAGAGAGAGAGCAGAGCAACAGAGAGGGGGCTGTGGGAGCTGCAGGCTGATAGAGAGAGAAGGAGAGAGCAGAGACCAGCAGCACGTCTGCCTCTATCTGTCGCCTCTTGGATCTCCCTGAGCACAGCTGTCGGGCTGCTTCCGACTGCGAGTGATTCCTCTCGCTCAGAGCCTGTGTGAGGGAGTGCCTGAGTGTGTAGCGCACACCAGAGTGTCCCAGTGGCTGCGCATAAGTGTGTGTGTTCAGCTGCTCTGGTTATGGTGCTGCAACGCATGAGTGAAGGTTTGACCGGCTTCGCTCTGGACTTGACTCAACACCCATGATCCACAGCCATCTCTGGCATACCCTCTCATTAAGGTAAGCAGAAAAAAGGGGTTAGGCTGACTGCGTTGTCCTGTGACTTCTGTTTTTACCCCCAATGAAAGTTTCATTATGCAAGCATGTGTAGTTAATTGAGCAAAACAAGCTTGAAACTGGACGTAGAGCACAGTAGATCACATTGCATTTGTCCCAGGCTCTTGTTTCATTGTTTGTTGTGCCTGGTCTGACCTCGTTTATGTCCAAATAGACTTGCCTATATCAAGTGATGACCCCTATGCTATCTCTTCCTGGCTCTTGTGTCCATGTTACTTATTGCACATAACATTATTACACATTATGCCTTTGCCTCAAAGTGATACAGCAGCAAAATGCAATTGGCTGATTATTTTCATGTGGCTTCAACAGACTGTGGTTTTGAGTTTGTATTTGTCTGCAAGATGTTGACTGTGAGACTGTAACACTGTGTTGCACAGTTAAATTTATTGAGTGAATGATACTTGGAATTTGTCATGTGGACTGCATTAGCTATGGCATAATGTTTTTTTCACAACACAGACCATATTAGACAGGCATTCATTGTACACTAAGTATATGTACAATATTACCTATAGATGTGGTGAGTCATGATAGAAAGTGCCGTTAAATCATGTACAATGTTTGAAATGTAACTTGCCAGCAACAAAGTGGTTCTCTGCCTCATGTGTGATTTGCTATTGCCTGTCATTCCTCCACTCAGAGGAGGGTGGAGGATGCATTGAATGCGCTTGTCTCATAAAACACAAATAGGGATAATCAAATTTCTCCTTCAGCCTCAGGCATTCCTAAATACACACTTCCCTTTGAAATGTGGACCATAACCATCTGAAGTGTTCTCTGCTGCTGTGTCTTTGCTGCACGCTCACACTTATTATACTGTATGTACGTTACATTTTTTACCATGGTAACTTGACATGCACATTGAGCTTCTTCATGGGCTTTAACATGCTATTCAAATGGCATTTAACTGGAATTTCACAGCTCCTGAGCATTTGGGTGATTTTTCAGTAATTCTAAGGATAATCATGTTACAAATACACTGATTGATTAGCTGACTTAATTGACACCTGACCCAAATAGATGTTAATTTGATTTGCACAAACCACTGATTCAGATTTGATTGCCTTCAAGGCTTTACTATAATCACATCAGGAATAAATATTTATACAACAAACGCAACGCTCAAGCTTTGATGAAAACAAACAATTCAGGCTCAGTAATCAAACCACTTGTGTGATTTGAATTTTGAGAGTTGCAGCATGAGTTGGAGTTGCCTGATGTGTTACACAAGATCGTCTTTTGTCTTGACCTGTCTGTGCCACTGTTTTTTAGCTTTTTGTAATACTTGCTGGCTATAATCTTATCTTATCTTATCTTATCTTATCTTATCTTATCTTATCTTATCTTATCTTATCTTATCCTTGTGGAGAGCATGCAATTTATATGTCCCCCACTAGGTTGAGGACCAGATCCTGTGATACTCTACACTTGTCATGCCAGCCCTAATAATAATCAAGAAATCCACATCTAATATCCAACATGAGAGACCGAGCTTTGTTAAGCACTGCTGGAGGAAATCGGTAATGCCCACTGCTCTCTGCCAAATTTATTTTTGATTCACATGATGTTCAGAAGGACCACAGAAAGCCAATCAAAATCTGACCACAGAACCCTATAATCAAGTGAGTAAAGACTGCGCTGAGTAAAACAATATCGAGAATCGCAAAGTCATAAAAAATATGGAACATATTGTACAGTACTCTTCTGTATGTGCTGTGCCTTTATTAGATTGTTTGCAGTAGAAAAAACGGAAATGTGGGATAATAAATAGGGACTGACATGGAACCACAGCCCTGGCAAAGCTGAACTGGCTAAGAGGCAATTTTTCATATTTCTAGCTGAGGACTGGATTAAACAAATTGTGTAGTGTAGAAAGTGTCAATGAATCAATAAGTTATGTACAGAAAGTTCATCACCGACATGTTTTGTTCAGTTTATGTTCATCATGATGTAACAATGGCAAACATTTGCTCGTTCCAGCTTCTAAAATGTGAAGATTTTCTTTGTTTTAAATCACCGTAGATTAAATATCTTTGGGTTTTGTAACGTTGGTTCGTAATTAGTCAATCAGTCATTCAACCAAAAATTAATCAGTAACTACTTTGGAAACTGAATAATGATTTAAATACATTTCTAAGCACAAATGGCAAATTTTGTTGTGTATCTGTTTTGTTAGAAATTCAACATCTTTGGTTTATGGACTTTTGATTGAACACAACATTTTAAAGGTGTTGTCTGTAAGTATTGTTCAGGAGTATTTTTCACTATTATTTTTATATTAAATAGACGAAATTATTAATGAATTAATTGAATCAACAATCAGATTAATTGAAGTAATCATCACTTTGGACTCTGGTCGATTGTGATTTTTTTTTTTTTTTTTTGTTTGATGATTAGTTGTCCCCCTGCAGTATCATGAAAGTACACTTCCATGTGTCCTGTACATTTGGTGTATGAATGCATGTGGATGTCATATAGCTGTCACACTGTGTGACAGTGTGGAGGTGTTATTGTTAGCAGCAGTCTCTTCATCAGTGTGGGAGGGACGGCGTTTGGCAGTGTGGATGAAAGGCTGAGTCCACAATTAATCAGGTTTATGGAGCAGATGAAGGAGAACTCCCATGTATCTTTGAGTTAGTAAGGTGATGCTTTGTAAGACCCAGCTGTGTGTGGTCTTCGGTGGTTACATCACATTTGAGCTGTGCTGTTCCAGATAATACCAGTTTCCTTTCTTTGCTCCTCTCTAATGCTTGCTATCATGTGTAATAAAGGGGGCAAAAGGATAAACCACTGCATATTGTAAGGACAAATTAAGTCAATCTACATATGTGAAATATGCTACCACGCCAGAACAACAGTGACTGGTCATAGTTAAGGAGCCAAGCAGAGCACGTACTCATAAGTGTGAAGATGCACTCAAACACACACTCGGAAAACGCCTCCTTATTGTCATCTTTGTACGCAGACATGAATGGAAGAGGTTGTTGACGTAGTGGGTAGGATTGTATAATGAGTGTTCATTATAGTTTCAGTGTGGGTAGATGTAGTCACACATGTACTCGTCACCTCCATGAACAACTTGTTTTATAACACCACGCAGAGAGGGTTGTCCATCCGTTGACTTATGAAACAAACCACACCTCTGACTGTGAATCTGGGTCAATTTACCTTTATTCATTTCATTCACTGTACCTGACATGATGTCCTTCACCTGAGTGCCAGCTCATCCCACTTTGTGTGAGACACCTGAAAAAGAGAGAGGAGGGAGGGGTGAGTCTTTAACTCTTTAACTTGACACAAAACCAAAAAGCTTTTTTATTGAGACATTCACCTCACCAGCTACTTTTAGTTGCTAGATTTTGTGCAATACAGTTTGATGTACGAGGAACGACAGAACATTTCTGACACTTGCTTTTGCTATTGTCATGCTCAAGAAATACAGAATTCAACCAAAATGCAGACAGTCGAGGCAGCAGGTTGATTTCAGAGGTTTAACAAAAAGCTCACAGGCAGGTACTGGAAGGCAGGCTGGTTGACAGGTAAATAGGTAAATGCAGGTGTGGGGAAACATTGAGGAAACGAAAGCACAATGCAACAAACAAGACTAGAAGGAACTGACAGAGGAGCAAAGTATCTTGGTTGGTATATGCAGTGAAGGTTGATTAGGGAACAAGGTGTAGGTGAGAAGTGGGCCTGCGGGAAACAAATGTGGTTGGAGAGGAGGGATAGGGAGACTGAGACACTTCTTTAGTACTTTGGCAAACAGATGCTGCTGTGTATTATTAAAGACTGACATGTAATGCAGAAACTTTAGCACCATGTCCAAGGTGTCAGACTGCTAAACAATCGAAGTGCAACAGTGGAAATTCTTGCATGGACAGCCTGAGTTAATGGCAGAGCAAACATGTCATGCTTGGACATGAACAGAATTGCAGGACAATAATTGAAACCCACATTTCCACATGGACCATAGTCACTTCACCTCACGGTGGAGCTGCAACTGAAATGCAGATCATTTGGACTCTGGATGGACTCTGATGGTTTGGCAGAAACCAGGCTGTCCCCTAATTGTTGACTGGAAAGGCTTTTTCCTTGAGATGTTTACAATGTTTTGTGCATCACTTTAGATTGTGCATATGTGTGTGTGTTTCCACAAAAGTGTACTGCAACTTCAGCTGCAAGGTTTCAGATCATGTTGCACGGGTTAAAGAGCTGTTAGGAGTTCAGCATGAGATATGGTACAACTGATCATTTGAAGAGAGAAGCATTCTTGTTCCCAAGCGAAAGAGAATGTTAAATTAACGAGAAAACAAGTGAGAGCTCTTGTTTCGAGGACAGGAGCTTGTTATCTCTCTTCTGCCAAGTTGGAGCCAAATACTGCCTGTACGTTGCAAAAACACTGTGCTATAAAAGTATCATAATATGCAACTTGGAATGTGATAGCTGGTCCAGAATTGATGATATTTCCCTCAAGAGGATTATTATCTACCTTTGAATTGTCTGAGATACAGCTGGATGTAGCGTTACGTTTGGCTTTTAAATGCCTGCAGATATGCACATGCATTTACAGGAATGCTTATGCTTTTGTGGTTTGCACAATTACAAGTTCATCAAGCATTATGACTTTTTTGTGGTTCTATGTGGTTGCTGCTCTTATTTCTCTCTGACAATAGACAATTCAGTTTTTAAAACAAAACTAATTCACTTAATGCCAACCTTTTTGTGATTGTTGCATAATGGAACAAAGTCTGCCAGCAAGGAAACATTTCCTAGCTGTAATCTTTACTGCTTTGTACTATTAAATATAATTAAGAGCAGGGTAGAAAAAAAATTATACAGTGTAAGTGACACAAAAGACAGTAATTAAACACAGGCCAACTGAACTTTATATAACTTTATAAGTGCACACATTTAGACGAACAACTAATTACTAACTGCAGACACAGAATGTTTTGACGATCGAGCAGATAGATGCTCAAAATACCACAGCAATACAAGTGTGATGAAGCAACCAATATTTCAATCTGAGGACAAAACCTGAAAGCAGCAACTAAAAGAGGTAGAGAGGTAGAATTTATTTAATTATTGGTAAGAACTTAGAGGTGGCACTTAAGTTAAGTTTAGCTCAGGTTGGTGGTGAGAAAAGCATTTCTCACATTCTCATGGAGATGGTTTCCTGGCAGTGGCGTCGGAGTGGTGGCTTGGCGGATTGAGGAAGATGGTAGCAGAGAAGCAGATGGAGAGATTGGAAAACTTTACACTGGTCAAACTCCAAGAGACTTTGAGAGTTTAGTGGTTTTAGAGTCATTACTCTAATGGCAGAGTTGATTCAACTTTATAAGATTGGAGGCTGCAGTTTGTGTGTTTCTATTATTTTATCCATGCCATTTATGTCAGCGAAGGGAGGCTAAATAAGAGAAACACCTATATTACAATGCTGTCATACTATAATGAATTAGTTTTAGCCATGCCTTTCTTATAAACTGGCAACTAATAGATTATATTTCTGCACTACATGTGGTGTTTGGATTGCACACTTTGAGGAAAATGTGCACACTCAATGCTACTGTCACTAAAGTAGGTCCATTAAAAGTCTTTGCTGTCCTTGAAGTGTTATCAAAGGGCTTCTCTTGAGGTGTTCTTTCCTGCAGGGGGATTTAAAGCCTTTCACTGCTAAACCAGGACTCAGCGGCAGCGTGAACATCTTTAGGGAGAAGCAGGAGTTATCTGAGAGCTTGCATAACCCTTGTTACCTATGCAATGCGTTTTTCCGCTGTTTGCTCTTTACGGGTATCATTTTTTGCTCCTTGAGTTTATGCACAGTTTGGCAGGTGAATTATGCACACCAAAGGGTCACATGCAGTAAATATAGTCCTATTGCTAAGACGGCTGAATTGTGGTTTGGTGAGTCGGGTGGAAATTGATAAGAGAGAAATGGAGGTTTATTATGCAGATGTCGGGGTCAGGAGAACAGGGTATTTCCTGATGCGGACTAAAGGTTAGTGCTGTGATGGGAACCCACAGATTCATCTCATTAATTTACAACCTTCTGCCCCCACAGGTGTGTTTGGTCCTCTAAAGACTGGCTCACTTTACTGTTTATGAGATTGTTTTCTCTGATTTGTGAATTCAGTGGCTAGGATTGGTTAACCTGGAGATGCATATTCAGAATCAAGCCGGGTAAGTAACAGATCAGATAAGTTCAAAATAAAATGGCTAAATGAGGTTACAGATTGCTTTAGTTGATAATAAGAGTCAGAGAAACTATAAATTAACGGTCCCCTGCACAAGGTTTTTTAGTTGGATTAAGATTTTGCAAAGAGCACTTTTTAAAGCGCACTTTGTCTGTGATCGGAAGACAGTAAGTGTCCTCACATTTAAACAGAGCAGTCATTATGATTTCCTCTTTATCAGAAAGTTTTATCTCTAGTGTTCCAGGGTGGGTTGTTACCGAGCATCTTATACCTCTATAAATCAACAGGAGTCACAGGACAAGCCCTTGGGGGTGACTTGAAGCACACAAAGTGTTCTTTATTAGTGAAGAATAATGTTTTAACTTTCAGTCTTCACTGTCTCTTTGATCATATAAAGCTACCAGCCTTGCTAGTCAAGAGGTCTATAGATTAAAAAAAAAAAAAAAGCCTACAACAGAGAGCTTTTGACCATCTGAACTGAAAGACAGCAAAGGATCTGTGTTTGACAAAGGAGCCTTTACATTTGAAAATCAATTTGTCCTTTATGTGGAGAAGAAAAAAAGTACTGTTTTATTCACAGTCTTCGTCATTCCAAATCCTCAGGTATGCCTTGGCCATACCCCTGTCCATGGTCTTTTGTGTCTTGTGAAAGGACATGAGAGCAAGCACACAAAGAAAACATTAATGATTTGTTTTCTTGCTCAGCCATCAGTCTGCAGTCAAGAGAGGACGGGTCAGAGGTTTTTCCCCTGCAGGGTTGTGTCCTTTGTTATATAGCATCTTACTCTGTGACTTCAGCAGCTTGATTAATATGTTTGCGCTCTCTCGTCCACTTCTGTCTGCTTATGTTAGTATTTGCTATTCTGCCTATACAGTTAGCACAAGTCAATTTTTAATAGCCCTTGATGTTTTCTGTACAAAACCTGTAGCTGGAGTTTGTTTAAATATTAAGTATAAATCAGGGTATTACTTGTCCTGGAGGTTACTCTATAGATTTTCTGGAAAAATGGGGAGGTGGGTTGAAAATTTCAACAGCACTCGCTCCATATAGAAGTTAATGTTCCATTTCACATATGTCACAAATCCCTCTAGATTGCTCTGCCATGCATTCATTCATTCTCCCTGTTACAAACTCTCCTGTCATTGCAGACCCGGCCAGACCCTCCTACCCTCACTTAACCCCTGTAACCCCCCAATTTCATCACCTCAACTGCTCCACTTCACTCACTCACCTGCTCCCCATTCCCTCTGATTACCTCAGTGGTATTAACTCTGTCCAGGCCCACTTGCACTGGTCCTCTGCCAGACTGCCTTTTTAATTTTTAGAAGCATTCCAGCTGTCAGTGTTTCCTGTTTGCCTGATCCTGATCCTGATCCTGCCTGCCTGAACCCTGGACACTTGCCTAGCTAAGTTTATTCATCTGGTTTTGACATGTGGTTGTTTTGGATTAAAGATTTTGTACTTTTCCGGTAACCTGTGCTGCTTTGTGTGGCGCTTGTGGGTTTCTGTTTGTTCTGAGCGACTTAAAATATTCATGAAACAACATTACAGGTTAAAGACGCTCTCACAGCTGATAAGGAAAATCTGATTGCCATTCCTAAAAGACACACAGTCCAAACATGACTGTAAGTCACACAATGAGTGAAACAGCAAATTTTACAACTACAGGCTGTCGTCCACTCATCAGAAGGTCGGTGGTTCAATCCCTGACCTCTGCAGTCTACACGTCAAAGTATCCTTGTGCAAGACACTGAACCCCATATTGCTCCCAATGTTGTGCCATCGTCATGTGTGTGAATGGATAATGATTGTAATGACTGTGAATGGGTGAAGGCAGGCTTGTGTTGTAAAAGCATTTTGAGTGGTCATCAGACTAGAAAAGCACTTTATAAATACAGTCCAGTTCCCATTCAAGATTATGTCCTTATTAAATACCACATTTTACAGCCTTTTTATTTTCCTGTCACAATATGAGAGATCAACTAATTGAGAAGATAATTTCTGTGAAACAATGCAAATCTACAATTTGTGAAATTATTTTACACTGTTTATCTAAATCTTTTGCCGGCACAGCTGCAGTGATGTTGCTCACGCTCACTCTGTGTTTTGGTGGGTGAGAGGTTAATTTCCAGCCAGCTGACAGAGAGCTGAGATCACATTGTCAACAGCTGTGACCATAGCCATCGCCAGTACTAAGTGGTCTGTGGAAGAAAAACAAAGAATAATTTCACATTAATAATTTCGCCACCTGCTTTGTCTCCTAACTGCAACTTTACCTCATGTGGAATGAACTACTTACAGCCTACATCCATTTTCAGTGTTTCCATTAATGCCAGCATAGCAACTCATGGCAGTAATTTGCATGCTTCTTCAATTTCCCTCATGCCAAATGGGGATGTGAGGATACCACAGGCATAGATTTCACTAAGGGCAAGGGCTAACAACTTTCTCCGATAAGGGCAATTGTATATTACCATAATCACCCACCACCTCACCCACTCCAATTACAGCTCTGACTCTCAGCCTAAAGCTCATGACTGGGCTTGCATTTGTCTTAATTCCTCAGGCTTCAATTTCAAGTTTCATTTGTATTTTTTTTCACCACCACACATCTGACCCCCTTTCCCTGCATGATATTTAGCAGCTTGTCATATGTCACGGTTGCATATATTAATAAAGCAAAATAGATGCAAAGTGAGTGTTGAAGTCTTATGCATGCCGCAGTATTGACACTGTCAGCAGGGGCAGGATGTTTGTATATTCTGCTAAATGTTGCACTATGAAAATCTTGGTTATAATTAGACTGAAGGTTTAAATCTGCATCCACATTACTAACACTAGTATGACATAATTAATTAGTCTCAGGTTCATTAAATCCTGCCACGTTAAATTAGGTCTAATCAGATTCAAACTGAATTGACATCTTTGCAAATGCGTACGCAAACAAAACTCCAGCCTCCCCTCATCACCCCCCTTGATGCTCTCACAACAAATGTACACACAGCGAGAATGCTGTTATGTAATTAAAACAGAGGTTCAGATAAACTCAAGGAAAAAGCATAAGAGAATCCACATGGGACTGAAAATCGTAAACCAGCAGTGCTCAAGCATCCCTTCAAATGCTTTGTTGTGACAAGCTGATATTGGTTTCACTGAACAGCCAGTTTAAAAATAAAAGTGTGACTCCGACAGTAAGCCCCGGCCCAGCAGCTGCTTCCTCCATGACTCGCCGAAGTGTTACGTGTACATCTATGCGACGCTGTGTGCCTTTCAGTAGACGACACGAATCTGTGTAATGGGCTGGTTGTGTGTGGTCCTGCGAGTAATGTTGTCATGCTACCCAGGGTTCTGCCTAATTTTAGTCAACACACTAAGCTATCTGGGCTCCCATATCCACGCCTGCCTCATTGGAATGTCACGTTAAAAAATGCCCCGAAATGCGTCTGTGAAAATAACATTTTAACAGCATGTAATGAAACCTCTCTGAATCCATACTGCATTGAGAGTGTACAGGGAATTGTATAATATGTTAGCAAATGGGAAGCTGAACAATTGTTTAATGATGTTACACAGAGATTGGGTGATTTGCCTCAAAGCTGAATGGAGCCTTTGACTCTGACAGGGACATCTGCCATTTACATTACCCTGAAGGGAAATACGATTAGGCGTCTGTACAGTATATGTGTGTGTATAAATACCCATGTGTGATCAACTGTGAGCATGGTCATTTCCCCAGGGTAGATATATCCTGAATGACAAGCAGCCAAATGTCAGCTATCCTTATCCTCATGTACTGTGTGCATTATGTATAAGGCTGTCACTCGCAGCTTAGACTGTAAGAACATCATGAACACGCTCTTACACACTGACACCACACAAATAGACACACACGGACACACATCTACACACTAAATTCCACTGGCAAAGACACGGCCATCAACTTCATACGTACAACTTCTTTAAATAAGAAGTGCCTCGGTACAGAACGTGCCATGTTAAAACTATTACTGTAAAAGTGTCATGTAGCTGTAAATGTGATTCTGTATTAATATTAAAATATGCTTACAATCTCCACAGGTGTGACTTGTCAGTCATTTAACCAGGCTTTGGCACTTATTCAGCACATGTGACAAAGTAATGCTGACTTGTCACTGATTGTGACCAATCATCACATCTTTCACAGCTGTTGTCTCATGAACATTTTCTTACGTGTCATCTTGTGCATCTTGTTGTCTCCTCTCACTGTGCTATGAAGCAGTTTGGGTCGCCGGATATGTGTTTGAATTTTTTTTTTTTTTTTCAACCCAAAGACATTCTTCTTCTACTAGTTCTTTTTGACAAACCCTATAATTTCCTAATGTCTGATGTGCACACATACAAACACATACATACATTAATACACAGCATCTTCTACCAGGATGACTTACCAAAATCCCTTTACTTGGAGTGCATATTAAAAGAAAATCCCCAGTAGAAGCACTAAATAGAAGCTATGTAATGACTCTGCAGTCCTCCTCAGCTCCACAGAGCATTTTAACATCATTCAGCTGATTGTTTTGGTGTTGGTTCAGTCTCACTACTCTCATCAACCTTGTTTTCCGCTCCAGCAGGCAGCTGTTTCCACTTAACACTACCTCTGCAGCACCAGCAACCAACAGCAGACAGACAAGGGCAGTGACTAGCAGGTGAACAGAGTCAGGTATTTAGCTGCTAAAAAGCCAAATATTTGCCCAAGGAGCTGGTGTAGACCAAAATAGAATTAAAAGACGGAATACTGGACTTTTTATTTGTTCATTGGGTAAAGACAAGACTCCAAATGAATGCTAAAGTTGTTTGCCACATCAATTACAAGGGGACAATATGTCAAAGTGCTTGCAGCCTGTTCTGCTGCTCCCAGAGTGGTGAAAAAACTGAAATAACATGGCCTTAAACACATTTTCATGACTTTGTTGAGAGTGAATTTTTGCATTAAATTTTTTCCCCTCATTTGTTCTGTGTGATTGCTGCAATCCTGTGCCACTGTGATGATTGTGTAACTGCTTCCCCACTAGCATTACAGCAGATGCTTTGCCATCATCAAAGTACAGTAACTCTAATTCAAAGTTGCATCAATGGCAACAAAGTCATTTAGTCAAGATCCCTTCTCCTTCATAATCCTCCCCCAGTCCATTCAAGCATCACAGAGAGGCCATTAGTGCAAACATATTAGCAAGCTCAAACATACGTAATCAAGAATACCTTCATCCATTCACACACATTTAAATGAAAACCACATACGGCAAACCCCCACGCCATGTTTTATGCACACATGACCTCCGATCTCATTAACTTTGAATTGCCTCATTTAGACATCTCTGTGGATTTTGGTTTGAAGTCAGCAGAAAAGGCCACATCACTTGCTGTCTCTTCTTCTCATATCTTACATGACTTTCTTTGTCTGGTGAAAAGATTACATCACAGCCTCTCTCTCTGAGTTACTCTCCCTCTGGCCCTCTGCCTCTCATGTCTGTCTGACACAGTTCCTAAGCATCACCCATCAGCCCCACCCTCACAACACCTACGATTATGTCATTTTGCCAGATCTGAGGATGTCACTCTCTAATGAGAGACTTTATCAAAGAAGTGCAGCAAAAAGGAGGCACATCAACTGTATATTGAATCTGGAAAAGAGGAGAGGATGTGTCTGAAGGATGGAAAGCAAGATGAGTATTTCTGGCAGGAAAATGCAAGGAGAGAAAGTGCAGGGAAAGAGTGCTCATGTTTGATGAAAGAATAGTAGTTAAGAGCCTAAATGCCATATTGAAGGATTAAGCCACAGGTGCCTTCAGTATGGTGAGATCATACATCATCAACCAAGTTACAGTGAATTATTGTGAGGTCAGTTCTGAGGGCAACAGGAATGAACTTAAATGCTCAGGAAAGTACAATAAATGTCATTACTGAAAGAGCTTGCAGGAACCTATAAAATGCAGAACTTTATGGAAGCACTAAAACCTACACAGAGAAGTTCAAGGTCTGCCGTTCGCTGTTCACCACTCCCAATTCTAAAACAGGAAATAGAGCGTAAATGTGTTGCAAGACTATGCTAAAATAAACACAGTATTATGAGGAGTAGAGTGGTTGTTTATGTAGTCTCTTCACTTTTGACCCCACTTGTGAATATTATGAATATGAAGATATCTGTGACCTGATGGTTTACTCTGTCCTACTGTGCTGCTTGGAAACCCGTTTGTTTATAAAATCTCAAAATATGGGATAGCCTGGGCCTCTTTCATTTCCGTCCATCATCACAGTCATGTAGAAAATACACTGAGAGAGAAACAGTTCACTGCACTGCTAGCATATAGGAAAACATGTAACAAAGTAAGAGGATACTGATTTTTTTAGCCATGCTAACAGGTCTATTGATGGCACTGTTGGTCTGTCCGTCCACCACTTTGGTTCAGACTGAAAAATCACAATAATTATTAGATGGAGTGACATGAAAATATTTCCACATATTGATGGTCCCCAGAAGATGAACCCTCACCACCCCTGATGATTCAGTGACTTTTCCTCTTTAGCGCCACCATGAGGTTGACATTTGTGTATATGAACATAAAAACTCTTTACTCTAGATTCAGAACATTCATGTCCATTTTAGGATGAATTATAATAACCTTGGTGATTCCCTGACATTTTATTTAGTATCATCATCAATCCCCTTGTATCCAATATTTGCTTTTTGCGGCTAAATATCTGCAGAACTAACCACATTCCCACCAGCCTCAGCTGCATTTTATGTTTTGGGCATGACTGTGGTCTCTAAGTTACAGTTTGTACATGTTTATTGGTGTTTGGATTGAATACATTTTTCATTTTGTTCCTGTTGTATTGTTGTGTTTTTTTTTTTTTTTGTTTTTTTTTTTGTTTTTTTTTTTGTATTGCTGTTGCAGTGGGATATACAGGGGAATAGAAGTCATCTTTTAGGAAACCTAGAGTTAGGATTATAATGGGATTGTAAATAAATGTTTAATGCAAAACAACAGGGTGGCTACTACTGAAAATAGACAGTACAGGTGGGGGTGAAAGTTGCAAGGGCAGATTCAGGAGGCATATGTTGATTAGATGCAGATGATGAATGAAGCACTGAAGAGGTGCAGAGGAGCTTGAGAGTGCAATAAGCAAAACAGAGACAAGGGACAGAGTGTCCTTCAGAAAATTGCCTGGTGAGTGAAGTGTCACAAAGTGACGAAGACAGATTGAGACAGCAGAGAGAAGAACGTAGACAGATTTGGTTACGAAACATAATTGCATAAGCAACAGATTGAAGTACAGAGTCTTAGTTTACATCGCATAGCACCATTATGTAAAGTGGCTGGGGGAGTGTATGTATTGAATGTAATAATTGGGTTTCTTTCTCTGAAGGAGTATTGGTAGTACTCATTTACATTTGGAAAAAAAACTGCCTCTTAATAAAGGAGGGAAGGGGAAGGAGAAGAATGAATGAAATCAGTCATCTATTTCAGATACACTGTTATGTCAGTTATCAAGTGAAAAGCTTGCAATTCCAGTTTTGCTGAGTATTAGGTTTGAACTGGCTGTCTGTGGCTGGAAAAAGAAAATTGATCACCCTGTGGCACTGGACAGATTATGAGATGATGGGTCCCTTAGCAGAGATGCCTTCAAACCCAATTCATCCCTCCATTACTTCCATCTCTGGTGCACAGGCACTTTTCTGATTTCCAGAACCCATACTGCATAGTGTCAACACCAGCCCTTAAATGAACTAGTCATAAACACCCTCTTCGAAGGAGTCATGATGGCTTCTTTCTTGTGACTTAGAGTCAGTGTTTGAGCTAATCCTTTAGCTTTTCAGGCCTTCACACCCTTTTTGTGAGCAGCATACCTCCAGCCTATTGGTCAGTCCGCCACTTTGGTCCAAACTGAAATATCTCAACAACTACAGGATGGATAGCCATGAAATCTTATACAAACACTCATGGTCCCCAGAGGACAAATACTGACTACTAACATTTAGCCCTTAGCACTACTGTGCCTTAGTACAGTCTGACACAGCCGCTAGCGTGGCAGTAGACTGTTAGTGTTGTTTAACGACCTGTGATGCTAATCTCTGTTATTACACTCTGTTATCTGTGTATGTATTTTGAATCCTTTCCAGTCACTGAGTGTGAGGAGAGCACTTGGTTGGCGGTTTTCCTCTCATGATGGTAGACAGAAAAGTCCCTTCCCACACTCCTCTGAAGTGGAAATGCTTTGAAACTCTCCCTCAATAGGAAATAACAACTTCATTTAACACAACATCCTGACAGCATTCACATGCAATCTACTGTTTGTGTCCAACTCTGGTGCTACTGGTTACTCTAGCCTGTTTGTTGTCATCCAGTGGCTGCATGGTGGTATGTGGCTGCATGAGACAATTATAGGCTGAATGGAAAAATTGTTTCCGAAAGTGATTATTCTTCAGTGACAGGACCAACACTGTTGTGCTAAAGCTAAATTTAGTACATGCAGCTGCATGCCTATGGGGGCGGAGTGATGCTTCATTTGGCCTAATTGATCAAAAAGTTGTTGCTGTTGTTGTTATTGTTTTGCTGCGGTGCCATTTTCTTTAAAGGTTTCCCTTGCAGGGTCAAAAATGACACTTAATGGTGGGCCATGGGCCAAAAGCACGTATTCTATTGTATTCTTAAGATGCTGGTACTAGGATCCCAAGTTCCCTTAATTCACTGACTTCCTGCACAAACAGTCACTCTGCCTGCCATGCTCAGATCATGAAAAATAATTAATAATCAGGGAGCCTAAATATTTAAAGAGCATTTTCACCTCACAAAAATAAAATGGCATAAACTGCAATTTATATTATAATTGGGTTTCGCTCATAACATCTGGTGGGCCAAATCAAACCTCTTGTTGGGAAACTTTTGCCTGCCGGCCCACTTTGGACAGCTATCTATACTCTCTTTTCTAATCTGTTCCTCCCACCTTTCACAATTAATTCAATTACTGCTGTCAGTTTAAGAATTGATCCAGAACCCATCTGTCTATCAGCCCCAACCAGTACCAGCACAGACAGGCCAATTTCCTCTGATGTTGAATGAATACTTGGGCTGATATCTTAAATGTAGTCTGGCTTGCAGAGAAAGCAGACAGCTACAGATTGTGCTAGAAAACAGAAGACTGAAATTAAGAGTGGAACATGTGCGAACATTTTGTTAGAGTTGTTTCACCTCCATTCTGGCTGGATGCAAATTAAAATTAGTTGTCAAGTGAGTGAGCATTGGCATCCTGCCACCACTTTGTGGAATCTCTCCTGGAGCTTTTTAGCATGCACATGTTTGTCTACTCACAATCCATCACAGCAGTCTATCGAACAGGCATCACAAATAAATTAGGTGTGGCCTGTTGTGGAAATAAAAAAAAAAAAACAATAATGAGCACAATGCAATCCTTTGTCTTTTTTCTCTATCACTGTGCACATCTGAGAAAATGAGGTTGGTGAATAACATCACAAACATGTGTTTTGCTCTGCAGCACATGGATCATGTAGCTGTCCCATTCAATGTTATTCCAGACTCACCCATGCTGGAACTGCAGTGGCCAAACAATGACCTGCAATGCTGTGGAGAACCCGCTTGACAAACGCTGGATGATACTGGATGACACTGAGTTTCAGTTGCATACATGCCAATGTTACATTTTTTTAGGTGTAACACTGTCCTGTCCTGACAATCTGAAGACAGCTTATACCAAGTTAGCAAGCCTGTTTGCACACATTTCCTGAATCGGGTTGTGGGTTTTCAAGTTGCGTTGAAATTGCATGAAGTGTATGGATTTTGTGTGTATATTGTGTTTACTAGGTGATTTGGCAACTTGGATGACATCAGACATAATAATATCTACATGTACTGTTGCAGCTACAGTGTGGATTAAAATTTAGCCAACAAAGACGACCAAGTTAAGTGCAAATAAACTATAACTGAGGTATGGTTAGGGTTAGGGATGCATCCAGCCAGTTTTTCCTGTCCCAATATTGATTTTGACACCTTTACTTTTCAAAATGGATGAATGATGATGAAATTCTATTTGGTATAATGATCACATGTAATTTGGAAAAGATCTAAAATTGGTTCAACAACATATATTTTTAAAAAATGGGCCATATGTTCTTTTGCTTAGTCTGAGCCCAAAGCTCTCATTTTCATGCACAATTTCCTTTGAATTTCTGATGACGCTAGCAGCGTGGCTCTGGGAATGGCAATGTTCTACTGTCAGTCAGTGTACCACTTGAGTCCAGAGTGCTAAAGTAACATGGTCAGCATTATACCATTAAAACATTATCATATACATTATCACATTGATATGAGCATTTAGCTCAAGTACAACCACAAGCTTTTCTGTAAATTCTGAAATCATTGTACTATCAGGCACTTTATAATTCTTTTGCAGGATGTTGGACACTTCTCCAACCAAACCTTCAATTAGAGACAAGTAAAAATATTATATCCTATAATCCTGGACATGTACTACAATCCAGTGCTCTTGCCACATCTTCCTCTCAAAGAGAAATTGAGAATTAATGTAGATTAAAATAACAGAAGCTTTCACTCCATGTGACACAGTACAGTTCATCAGACTCTTAACTACAGACCTGAAATTATCTTATGGAACATCACAGGGGTAAACTCTGAGTTTAGAGTTCTTGACCACATGCTCACTACAACAGCTGGGATATTTATTAAAACAGTCAGCCAACACAAAAGCAATTTAGTTTGTTGTCTTTGGAGACTAATTACAATTAGCTTGTTTTTTGATCCAGAAGATTGAGCACAAGAGCTCATTAGCTCACTCAAACATCTGAATTGAAAGGCGAAAAAGGCTCACGTAGCTCAATTACTTATTATTTTCTCCACATTATAGAGCTTGGTGCTGTCATAGACATGACCAGCATCAAGGAAAAATCTGAAGAGTGAAAAGAAAAAGTTATGGCAGTCTTAAACATGAGGCCTTTTTTTCATGGCCTTTATGACAGAATCAATAGAGGAAACAAAAGGTTATAGTTTAATTGCAAAGCTGTCCATGTAAACTTTATTCAAAAGTTTGTAGCTTCATTCTTTACAGAGCACAATGGCTGTGGTCAACATGTCATGGGACTTGAATTAATCCCATTTACAATGGACTCCAATAGAAACCAGTTTACACGAAAACATACACATACATCTTACGCATACATCTTGTACCAACCCTGCAGTATAATCTGCTCCTCAGGTGTCCATCTATTCAGTTATAATTTTGCCAAAATATGGCTTAATATGCTGCTTCCATCTATGCTACCATTTATGGTGGCTACATGCATGCTATGTGTGCAACAACAAGCACCATTTGATTTATCACCTCAGGTACAGACATTCATGATTCCTAAAATATGTATTATAATTGGTCATCTTCTGACTTTTCCTCTGGCATCATCATCAGGCCAACTTATGTTTTCTTCTTTTTTACTTCTTATTTGTCCAATATATTGGTTTTTGCCCAAATACCTGCAAAACTAATGGAATTCGCAAAAGTCTCAGCTACACTTAGTGTCTCCTGTAAAAATCAAGTGTAAGCATACTGACATGATAAACTTAGATGAGAAATGTAGCAAACCCTCTCTCTGCTCCCTCTCAACAGGTTAGCAATAAATTAAATTATACATCAAAAAGTGCCAGTACATTCCAAAATAACAGCTGCCATGATTCTTTGTACCACATTTAAATAAAAAATATGAAGATGTAATTAGTACATAAAATTAGCATTATTGTGCATGTGCAACTATTTCATTAGCATTAACACTGATATTTTAATTTAATGGTATCAGTAAATTGAGAGGGGATGAAAGCTTCTTGTGGAGCAAGCATCTTTGCATCCCGGGGTGGAACACTAACAACTATTGAACTGAATGACAGGGTGGATCATCTGATTAAAATTGCAATAATAAAACAGAAAGAAGGGAAAGAACTTTTTAATGTGCTCACTTTGTCATTAGCTGGCTGAAATGTCATAGATGTTTTCAGTATTTTCATTTGGCTGAACTCATTTGACACTCAATACAGAGCTGATAACACTGAGTTTATGTGTAAGAAAGGACTCACAGTGAAGCTGTATTCCATATTTGTAGGGCTTGATTCAATTTCTAGATGGACTTTCTGCTTACAACATATTTCTCTCATGTTTATATTTATTTGTGACTAAATGTGGTAGGAATAAGGTATTTCAGTGTCATACTGAATATTGCACATCTTCACATGGGCAGTATTAGGATCAAGCAGGCAATTTCTTACATGTGTAAGTCTGAGAAATCATCCTTAATGAGGAACAACAAGGCAGTAAACCACACTTGTGCTTATGTTACACTTCACGTCTTCGATAAAGCTTGGGGAAAGGTTATTAAAAATTGAAAAGTTAAACACAAATAAGCAACAGTGCTTTGACTTGCTAAACATAAACATAATAACATGAATTATGCTTTAGTTCACAAAAGCAGATATTATAGACTAAATAAATTAAATATATATGTTGTCATAGTTCAACAATTTGGGAAATATGCTTATTTACTTCCTTCCAAGAGTTAAAGGTGAAGATCAATACCACTCACTTATATATAGTAAGGTGGAGTCAGCCGCTAATTAGATTATCTTAGCATAAAGACTGAAAAAGGCGGGAAAACGCCTAGCCTGGCTCCAAGTAATGATAAATCTGCCCAAAAGCTACTCCAAAGCTCACCAGTTAACACTCTATATTTTAACTTGAAGTTTTCAAACTAGTCTTTTAATCAAAGAAATATGGGGATACTTGCAGCATCCAAGCCATGGTAAGATGTAATGCAACTGTTTAAAGCTATACTAATGGAATTACAAGATTCAGTGTCAGCATGCCCTGCTGCTTCAGAAGGTTTAAATGGTTATGATGTGAGTCAAACAGCTTGTTTATGATGATCAGACAAAAGTCTCACACAAGACTCTGTGTCTGATATGAAAACATTTATGTGATGAGTTTGTTTTCTCCATGGCATTCGTGGGTTCAGCAGTTCACAGTTAAAAGAGGAACAAAAGCCCCACTGTGTATCATTTTTTATTCTGTCTCGATGATATCCTCGTGCAGAGCAGCAGACTACAGTACCTAAATACTTGATTCATTGTACTCTCCATGAGCTTAGTAGATCTGAATTGTTTTATCTCTATCATCAAACCAGATGAAAAGACCCCTGGCCTCACTTAGGGTTGCAGTAGTAATGTTTATGCTCTTTCACAGTGTGTCGGTAACTCAGCTTTTGTTCATTTTCTGGTCATTTCTTTGAAACCATAAATGTCAAAGCCACAGTCAGCCACATTGAGGAAATGAAGTCAGAGGAACCTTCAGTAGAAGATGCTGTATTTACAATGGGCATATTGTTGAGAGTAATAACAAATGGTCTACCACAAGTTGTACCCTCTTAGTTAGTTACACAGGTTGAGTGAATTTTGTTTCAATGGTCTTTTGAGTGACATACTGAAAACTGCAAAACTTTCTTCTAGCATTTGAATTGCTTACTTCCTCAGACAAGTGGGAAAGTAGTTGACTCCTGTGTTGAATATCTTGACTTATGTTCATTTCAATCTTAGGAATCTTATGGCAAAGGAGAAGCATGAAGAGACATAATATAGACTTTCATCCTCAAGTCTCCTTATTTTACCAATATCTTTGTAACCCTTCATTGTACTTTCTGTAGTTTTCCTTTACTTTGATAGTGGAAAGCGGAGAGGGAAAGGGAGGCAGGAAATGTGATTAACAGGAGCAAAAGCTCTGGATGACTAAGGTTGGGTCCTTGATCAATGGTAGCATATGTGGCTCCAGAGACAACAACCTTGAGAGCTAAGTGTGATTGAATGGGTAAGAGTGACATTAGCAGAGATTGAGCAATAGTCCTCTCAATGTGCCTCCTGGGACTTGTATTCTCTGTAACAAAAAATACAGTTTCTGAGTGACTGACAGCTCATCCTGATATGAAGGATTTTGTCGTTTTATGAACTCGAGTCACATGCTTTGACTGTAATGTGTGTGTGTGTGCGTGTGTGTGTGTGTCTGAGTGTGTGTGAATGTGTGTGTTGCAAATTCTCCATATCTTACTTCTTTATAGGTGGGTTTGAACAAATGTAATCTGAAAGCTTTCTTTATCTGAAGTGTACCGCTTGGTGATACGAGGTGCCTTTTGAGCAGAAAAAATGGAGTGTGATTTTTTTTGTGGTGTGTTAAATAAAATTATTAATATGAATCAATAATAGTAAGAAGGCACATTAGGTCCTGTGTCACATGAGGTTCAAGACCTCAAGGCTTGCCAAAGAGATACGAGGAGAGAATTGGAAGATGTGTTTCCACATCTCTGAACACAAGATGGTGGGGAGCAACGCTGAGTTGTACTACTGCTTTCTGCATCTGTGTGTGAATGCCTGTAAAGGTGCATGGATATATGTGTGTGGGGGTTAGTAAAAGAGAGAGAGAGAGGGAAAAGGTGCTCATAGCAAAGCAAAAAGAATCTTAACTGCAGCATAATGACATAATAACCGTCTTTTTATCATAAAGTAACCTGACGTGTGAACTCAGCTCAGAATTCATCAGCTGTAGCACAGGTCTTTTAACTTAGCTTCTTACCACCTTTACCACAGTAGAAGAAAGCTAACACAAAATAAAGCCTAACAGCAAAGGAAACACAATCAATATTCCATGTTAAGCGCGGCGAAGCAAGCAGCAAGTACAATAATTGCAGTATCTCAAACAGCAACAACAGGATTTTTAAAGTAACACACTAGCATTAAACAAAAGCCTCTTACTTGAGATTGCTTCAGGAGTGATTGACATGTTTCAATCCAACTGGCATTTCTTCAAGCTCAGACGATGGCAGGGCCGTTGTGTCACTTCTTGGGAGGTTCAATGGCAGGCTGGTCCTCGTAGACAGTGGGAGAAACAGCTGATAGTTAACTTAATTGAAAGAAAACGGTTAATCCATGTCTTCCTTGTGAAGGTAAAGTGAAATGGCCAGTTACGAAAACGGCCAATCTATTTCAGGATCAAAATGTGTTCAGTGAACACAAACAGTCTATTTTTCATCCAACAAGTTAAAAGACTGTTGCCTAGGCTAGTTAAGATACAAATGCTTGTTTAGGAACGATACACCTTTTGTAGCAACTTCACATTGCAGTGGAAAGGTGAGGTGGGGATTCCTGTCTCATGGGGATTCCACTGATTTCCCATCCAATGGGAAACCGGGATTTGGATTCAAGCCAAATCTGATATTCAGGTGTGACTTGCAAGGTCTGACAGGATTTGGCATTATTTCTTTGTCCTGAGTCCTTTATCAGGCATAATTTTTGCATGTGGGCCTATGTTCAGGCTTTTGCCTTCACATGCAGGCCTGTCTTTGCTCACCAATGATTTGAAGTCCCAACAGTGGACTCTGTGGAAGAAGACCTGCTCACTCTGTGGACACAAACAGCTAATTCTCAGGTAATGACAATACTACAATTCTGATTTCCAGGTACTTATATACAATTGAAAACATACTGAGGAATATTACAAATATTATTAGAAATATTTCTGCCATATTCTGTTAAAAGATTCCTTAAGTCTTACTTGGTCCTTTAAGACAAGAATTTCCGCACATAGTCTCCCCAGATGAGGAGCATAATAACTTTAATTTAATGTATTTGATGAGTTCAATTGCAATAAGGCACTTACTCCAAATGCTCAAGGTCCTTATTAGGGCCTATTAAGTTAATCAGATTATTGTAAAATGTTGATATGGTATGAATCAAATTGTAACTGGAAGATTCTCAATATACTGACCTAAGGTAGTCAGCTAGATCATTTCTCTAAAGAGGAGTCACCACTGTATCATTCAGTTAAACGATCTTTGGCTAAATACAGACAACAACAACAACAACAGCTACAGATTAACTAGAGAACTGCCAAACTGCGACACTTAGCTGTGACACCCTTGCCATTAATTAGCTACAGGCAACCTAAACTGCCACTGGTGATGTCATTTTAACTAGCGAAAGTTAACAGTTCAAAAAAATGTCAAAAAAACAAAACAAAACATATACTATATAGCTTTTTGCAACCAGTGGAATTGCCCCATACTGGCCATTAAAAAGAATGCAGGTTTAACTCCATTTCACTTTCACATGTCGACCTTTTTTATACAGTGTACATACAGTAAAATTAAAATAGGAAGCTTTGGCTTTTTGCTCATATAAAGGACTGAAGAGAGATAAAAGATAAAGATTGATAAGAAACGTATTAGTGTCAGAGGTTATGTGTCTTTTGCCGACCCTTCAAATGCATCCAAAAGGGGATCGGCTATCAGGACTCATCACCAGGAATCACCCACTTCCGATTGATTCAACAGTAAATCGAGTCATGAAGCTTTGAAGTGATGGTGACCAGGGACAGTCTGACATTATCTGTTCTTTGTGCTGGCAGCAGGCAACACACCCAGACAAAAATGCATACACAGCCCCGAAAACTGAACCATCACTGATAGTTAGAATCACACCTTGAGCCCCTCTATCATCCCCATCTTGTGTGTTGCCGCTCTCTCTCCTTCACACAATCCGTTCAATTGCTCTGAATAAAACATTACCTGAGACTTCTTTCAACCTCAGTTGCCACTGCTTGTTTTCCTTCCATGCAACGGCTTCATGGCAGAGATCTGAAATCCTAAATCCCAAAACCCCGTCAACAAAGCAAAGCACCAAAGCACAGACACATGCAACATCCAGGCACACATACATAGACCCAGATAAAATGTAACATGATAGATAGATAGATGGGTTGATAAATTTATAGATAGATAACAGATCACAATTCACAGTTGAGCAATGCCCACATTTTTTTTTTAGCAGGATGAATGGTGAAGATTCATCACTGAACTCTCAAGTGCTGGAGCTTCCACTTAACAGATAACTTTAAGTATTCAAATGGATTCACATACACATACACACACACACACACACACACGCACACACACACGCACACACACACCCACATACACACACACGCACACACACACACACACACACACACACACTCCAACTCAATTTTCTCCCTATGCTGCTGTCATATATGTCTCTTTACTATTTGGCACACTTTAGCAGTATGACTGAACTAATCTAAACTACACTGAGTTGTTCACAGAAATTATACAAAGTTTTTGGAAAGAAAAAGCTCAGAAAGTGGAATACAGTAGATGCTTTGAGCCAGCAGGAGGGATTGTATCACTAGATATGAGCAACCAGCTTTTCTTGCTCATAATGTTCAGAGGTTTTATCCTTAACACACAAGTTTAAGGTGAGAGCAAAGATAGATGCTTTGGATTTAACCAAGTGGCATTTTGTTAATCACCATGCTCTAACTAAGGTTAGATCGACTCCACTGTAGCTTTTTCATTTAGCTAAATAATCTAAAATTGATTTAAAAGAGCATCTTGAGTGAGTCTAACAACCAGTGTGTGTGTGTGTGTGTATATGTGTTTGTGTGTATAGTGTACAGTTAGTCCATTTGTGGTTCAGGAGTGAATACATCAGAGTGGAACAGCTTAAACAAGTTATATGAGTATTCAAAGACAATATGTATTATATTAGATTATGTGGCTCCTGGCTACAGATCACGGTGTAACAATTAATTTTATTTTATCTTATTTATTTTTGGCTCAGTTGTAACATTATAAGTTACTACAGAGGAACTGTGTCTGTGTAGTGGCTTCAGAACCCACCTGTGACCTTCAGCCATGCTAGCTGCATGGATCTAGGCAGTGTTGGTCCAGACTTAAAAAGCTCAATTACCACTCGATGGATGGAAATGAATATTTGTACAGAAATGCATGTTACGAATAGGATGAATCTGACTGATGTTGACAATCCTCCAGCTTTTCCTCGCATGCCATCAGCACTAGAGGAAACTTGTAGTTAAATACCTTGAAAACAATTAGATGGATCACCATGACATTTTGAGATTCATATAAGCCTCAGGAAGAATCCTACTGCCTTTGGTGTTCCCCTGACTTTCCATCCAGCCATTGTCTTATGATGCCCCAGTAACAGTAGATGTGATACAGTGAAATATGGAGAAAAAGAAGGGAATGTAAATTGCGCAAATGGATTTTTTATTGTGCACATAATGGGGACATGAAGAGAAGTGCAGGTTTGGTACATAAAATGTGATGCAATAGAATATACTGCAAAGCATAAGACAGGACTCTAATGTGTACAAAGCATTTCAAATATAACATGACAGCCCATCCTTTCACTGCCATCACAAAACAATACAAAAACATACAAATGCAGTACACGTATTCATGCACTTTTGCACAAAGCCTCACTGGAGCCGAGACAAGACTTTCAAAGAATCAGAAGAAGAGGCAGCGTACAGTAGGAGGAAAACAGTTACCAGAAGGAAGAAGAAAAGAGAAAGATGAAGAGTGAATGGACAATGGCACATATATTGTATGTATGGTAAAGTAAGTTATCCTCCATTTCTTAAAGCTGACAGACTTGGTGCAGCACTAAAGCTGTGGGCTCTCCTGTGAGCCAGCAAACGGAGACCCGTGCTTGGAGCAGGAGGTGGCCGGGGGCACAACCTGTACTGCTAATGTACTATCTGATAAGATGACATCTTAAACCTGCCTTACGCAGTATTTGTGATATTAACATCAAACAACTCCATGTGATCAGCCCTTCCACATGAAACCACAGGCAGCTGATTAAAGATGTTCTGAGTGTACGCTCTCTGCGCAGCTCAAAACTGTAAACAGTAAACGAAACAGTAAACAGATTGAATTAATTCATTGAATTACCCCGGCAGAAATGCTTTTACTTTGTGTGACAGGCAGCGAAAGAATGCATACAAGGGGGCGAGGAACTTAATCTTGGAATTAATGTAAAGTGAATGTACCACTCACAGTGGGCGTAATTGGAGACAACATAGCTGCAGGCAATAGAGAACAAATTTAAAACTGTTATACTGTATGCTGTGAGTTACACAGAATGTGTGGAGGTTGGGGCAACAAGTTTTAGGCACAAATGAAAAAATTACTAGGTGAAAAACTTTTAATGAGCATGAGAGCACTAGTGCCACTTGACCAATATCCCTTTGCTCCTTTTCATATTTTAAAAGCCAGTCTGACCATGCATTTTTTGCCGACTTTGTATATTCAGTAGATAATGGGTATAACTCTTTGAAAACAAATTCTAATGTTAGTGTATTTGGGTACGAGACAAATGCCCACTTATATGCGCTGGCATACTGCACTTAGAGCAATTGAGAGAGAAACCAAGTTTTACACAAGGGATTAAACGCTCCTAAGTGCAGAGTGAGTGATCATTGTTCTATATGATTGTGAGGGTCAGCCAAGTCTTTAGAGAGAGAGCCAGGATGAGGAGACACTTGCTTTTAATGGCATGACATTAAAGTGTCTTCTTACACTTCAAAATATCACTTCTATTTCATCTTTTGTCCCATCAAGTCTGCTGCAGTTTCAGTGCCTGGTTAAGCTCAAGACTTGGATTTAAGAGTTAGGCTGGAATTGGGTTTAGGTTAAGATTAGGGTAAGTGTTAGGGTAAGAGATTTAGTTGCGATGGTTATGGTTAGGGTAAGGGGCTAAGGAATGCATTAAATCAATGTCCTAACAAAGATAGAAGTCCAAGCGTGTGCTCTTGTGTTGCCAAACTCAAACAGTATTATGGCCACTTCCTATTATTAAAAGTCACCATTTGAATAATAATCTGGCAGGAGATCCAGTTTCACCGAATATACACCAACACATAACATCCTCCATACTATTTTGTGACAAAAAGTAAATTTAGTATTATTCAATACAGGATTGCATAATGAAATGCAGCTGTAGCCCTCCAGCTACTGCATTGAATAGATATATTAGCAAAAATACGTAAGAGGCAGAGCAGGAAATGTGTTTAACAACAACCATAAGTAAATGTATAAAGCAAAAAAGACTAAAGTTTTAAACTTTGTAAATACCAAGAAAGGGAAACATTCTACAGAGCATACACAAACATCCTGACAGCAATCCAGCAGCCCAACAACCAACAATAAATCAGTTACTGTAATTAATTAGCAGTGTTTAAGAGAACATTAATACCAGCTGTTTTGGTCATCAATTAATGCTAAAAAAAGAAAAAAAAATAAAAAAAAAAAAAAGAGAGAGAGAAGCTGCCAAGCATTCATTGGTGTTACCTTCTCAAATGTGAGGATTTGCTTTCATCTTTTTACAACCATTGTAAGATGAATATCTTTAAGATTTGGACTGTTAGTTGGACAAAACAAGCCATCAATTTTTCACTATGTTCTTAGAATTCACAGACCAAGCAGTGCATGGAGTACTTAAGAAAACAATCAGGAGATTAGTCAATCATTAAAATAATTGTTAGTTGTTGCCCACAACTGCAGTAAAATGAATTATCACCACATTATTCTCTCCACTGAGAGTCACTAAGTAGTCACATGCCTCACTTACTTCAGGGTAGAAAAACAGCAAACATTTGTCTGTCACTTTATTTCTGTACATCATTCAGATACTGCAGTCATGAACAAAACCTTAAGGTGCCACGGCCAAAACACATCAGGCCCTGTATTGTATTTGTGAGTGTATGTCTCTGTGTGCGTTTGGACATTGGATTGACATTTTTACTCTGTATTAAACTGATCAATATCCTTCTGCTGCTTTATTTGATGAAGAGCAAGAGGCCTCTAGTACCATAAATTTCTTCATACTGCCTAGAAGCTTCGCAACTGGTTTGTTGGAAATAGTATGCCCTGGAGTCATCCACATAAAGGTCCTGTCTGTGGTGACCCGGGGATTTTTATTGTCTCTGTCTTATGTGAGTGACGGAGCTGCATCATTACAAACAAGCCATTCAGCAAGCAATTCCACCCTGAGGAGGATGTCTCTCTCTCCTGGTCCCTCTAGGATCAGGATATTCAGCCACAGAAGATTTTCGATTTACATTTGACACATTTAAAATGCATTCAATATCTATTCCACAAGTGTTCCATTCATATTAACGTGCATGTGATGAAATATAATCATGTTAGTTTAGGTTACCATAGCTAATTTAGCAGCAGCATATGGAAAGCTCAAAGAAACCTGAAGGTACTTTTGAAGGAGAAAGAAAGAGAGAAGACAGTACATGGCAGATAAAACATACAAATGCATGCCATAAGTAAGCAAATAAGTTTATGCATTTAAATCTATTTTAATAACAATAGCATAATATAAAGTATTGAGGTTTAAGGCATGATGTGACTGCTGTATTATTAGCAGCATATGAGCAAACAACAGTAAACACATTCAAGTACTCAGTACAGCGAAAAGAGCATGATAAACAATAAAAATCCCCCTCAGGGCAAGCTGGCTCTGACATGGGATCATGCTCACATATCTCATTAGTAATGAGACATGGTCCTAATTGACAGTACGTCATTCTTTTCATCTTTTCATGCCAAACTGTGAATGGAAGATGATAGATACATCGATTATACTTGGCCTCAGGAGCTGATGACTGGTGATTCAGCCTTTTCTTTTAAAATACTGCAAACGTACTGTCTGACTGTGTGAGTGAATGTCTGTCCCTCTGTCTGTCTGCTCTTCGAGGTCCTGCACCTGTCGCCCGACGTGGCTCTGTGATGTCTAACTTTTGAACTTGCCATCTAATCTTGCCTTGACATGCTGCTACGTCAGTGTTGTTTACATACTGTCAGTAGTGAAACCCACTTCCAGAAAGCTTTGTTTTCACTGAGGGCTCAGCTTTCCAGCTAGGAGAATAAGAGCCCTGCCTGGGCTACCGTCAACCACACGCCAGAAACAGCAGCACAAACAAGCTGTCTTAACCTCCTTGTCTTTCTTTCTCTTCTCATTGACTCTTTCTTGCCTTCTGTTCCTCTCTATTTGGGGCAACTAAGAAGATCACCGACATCAGTGATAGCTGCAAACATGCTGCATTCTAATTCTCCACGCCCACCCTGTTTAGTGATTATCGCTGGTTCAACAGCTGCTCTTTGCTGGCTTTGTGGATACACATAGTGTACATGCATTTGCATATCATAGCAATTTGCTGATGTAATTTTATTGTGGTAAGTAAAGGATTAATGGATATAAAACAGTGAGCCTCAAACAAACACTCAGGTTTGGCTTTGTGCCACCACAGACGAGCATCTGGCACAAGGACAGCACCACTGATGGAGCTGTTAAGTCCATCAGAGATTTTGTGACCATATTCTGTATATCCTGCTGTAGGGATTGTGGAATAAGTCTGAGGCCGTCACAATCCAGATTCCAAAAAGGTTGGGATGCTATGTAGAATGTAAATAATTGAATGCAGTCATTAGTAAACAAACTGTGTTTACTGACAAAGGCTTTATGACGTGTTCCTGAGCCCATGTAGTAATATCCTTTCTACAATCATGTGTTCACAAAGTGATGAACCTTGTTCCATCCTCGCTTGTGAACAACTGAGCCTTTCAAGGATGCCCCTTTCATACCCAATCATGATACTATCACCTGTTACCAATGAACCTGTTTACCTGTGGACTTTCCCAGTCTTGTGTTAGTCCTGTCCCAACTTGTTTGAAACGTGTTGCTGCGTCAAATTCAGAATTAGCACATAAAAATCAATGAAGTTGATGTGGTATAACATTAAATATATTGTCTTTGTATTGTTTTCTTTATGTCTTGCACAGCATCTTAACCTTTTGGTATCCGCGTTGTACATCAGAAACAAAATGCTGAGCCTAAAAACAATGTAGGTTTCTCTATTTCAGAGCCAGTTAGCTGAACCCTTTTTCAACTCAGCTGCAGTTTCTCTACTCGAAACTTAATGTTTGACAAGAGCAGTGGGAGAATTTGAGGGGTACAAAAAGCTTTCAAGTACATTCAAATAAAGGCAGCTCTCAGGATAGAGGTCGCCATGAGAGGCAAGAAGGACTTGAAACTAAAGTCAGTGGGACAGACAGGCAGAGCAGTGAGCAATATAGCTTTGATTTAACTTTAAATAATACATCATGCACTTAGATGGCACTGTAATGCCATTTATCTGTATTGTAATTCTATCACAGCCATTTCTGTCTATTCTGCACATAGCACGACCACACAGACCGGACATTGTATGTGCTCTTGTCCTTCGTCTGTTGCTCTTAAGAGGTTTCTCCCTTTTTTCCCCTGAGCAGAATCCAGAGTCTGAGGTTAGAGGATGCCGTGTGTTGTTCAGATCGTGAAGCCCTTTGAGACAAATGTGTGGTTATATTTCTGTGCTATACAAATTGAATTGGCTCGACTTGGATGATAAAACAAAATTAAAAAGGTTTATCTGGTTTGGTGAGTTGTACCTCTCCTGACATGCCAACAGTGGTCAACTTCACTCCAATTAAATGTATTTCAAAGATTCCCTTCAGTCATGTTTTAATTAATTTTGAAATACACTTCTTGGAATAATTCTATGAGTCTGATTTGTTTTTTCCACACGAATAAGTGGAAAAATGATTAATTCTTCATATGTGAATATGCAAATCACATCACACATCACACTCATCACGTGTGTATGGTTTTGAGAGGTGGACTCTTAACATTCACATTACCTGTTTGTTGAGTGACCAACAACACAATGAAATTAATTACACAATATATCCCACTGATACAGCACACATAGTGTACATAATAGTGCTTGTTTGTGCCAACACATATCTCTGAACCCTTCTCTGTCTGCCAGATATCCTGCAGTTTGCAGTCTCACAGTGATAGAAGGATAAATAAATTGACCAAGGCTGGCACAGAGCCAGACACATGCACATTAATACAATACACTGTATCCCTGCAATGTAATACACCCTCACAAATGTGCATTTAAAGTTCCAATATCATCTGCTATAAGTAGTTTAACCTTCGCTACTGTCAGCCCTGTAAGATCTGAGCAAACCTCAGCAAGGATGTATGGAGTCAAACTGTTGTATTAGATGGGTGCATGTTTTACATGTTCATGTCACAACTTGAGTCTTCTGCCCCCACTATGTGGTGTGATGTCTGTGTACAGCTATGCAGCAGTCTAAACACACTTCCAATAAGGGCTGAGAACAGGATTTGGCCTTTAAAGATTGTACAGGGAGCAATTGCAAAAATATGGAAACATATCAGAAAAAACACAACAAATTCAATGACAATGATTACAGAGCAGAAAAAATGAAATTGCATAAACAAGACTTAGATAAAAGATGTTGTAAAATCAGTTTGCACAGTAACGAGTGTGACACCCAATCCATGTGGCTGAGTAACCTGCCCATGTAGTAGTAAAATGGGCGGGACCCTGGGTACTTTTAACTTGTTACTTGTACCTGTATAGCTTAATATTTATGACCTGTGCTCTCTTATTTCAAAACTAAAACAGCTGGCTGTGCCCTCAATTAAAGTTAAGACAGTATAAATAAAATATATACCTCTTACAATTTTTTTTGATCCTTGAACAGAAATGAGGCAATTAGAAATGTTAGAAAAACAAAACTAATTATTTCTTCCTAAAAACATAAAATTATCTTAATACCTCTCGCAGACTTTAAATCTCCTTTAAACTCAACCTGCTACTTTTAATTAACCTCTAACATCATAAGTGTATAGTACTCAGTAAACCTCACTGGTATACTGTGGGCCAACACTCACACACACACTCAGCGATACCAACATATAATCAAGAAAAGAAAAAACCCTCTTGCAAGCCTGAGTCTGAGTGAGGAGGCCTAAAAACTGTAACGGCCACTTCAATTGTTTACCTAAGCATAAAATAAAAATGCACTTGTAATGTAATCAGTACTCACACATTTTGGAGATATTCAGGGGAGTAGATGAGAGGAAAACTAGGCAACTGGCAGCAGGTGGAGCAGCGACGCCAAAGAAAACAGCAGCAGGTAGTGCTTCCTTAGCACAGAAAAACTTTGTCACTGAACATAATCCAGGCAGCATTTATGTTTCCTTCAAAGCACATTTGGCAAAACAAATCAGTTGTACATGAATGTAAATTCCAGGAGACAGAGATACAGGAAGAAAGCAAGTATCAAGTCCCCATAGGAGGAGCAATACAGTAATTAATCAAGTAAGCACATGCGTAGAGACCACAAGAGTAAAAGTAAAAACAGAAAGATACATCACAGTTAGCCCAACGTTAGCAGCAGGAACATTGCCCTTGAGTCAAGGGCAACTGGTCTTGGCTGTAGAAACTAACTGGTTGGAAGGGAGTCCAAGGTGTTTAACCTCTGTGGGGTCGTTATCAAAGAAGGCTTCACTTTCAGGAGGGGAGTGAAGGGGGCTGTTTACGTAAACATAGAGAAACCATCCCTCAACAGAGAGGGTCTATGACACCGCTTATCCTCCACCTGCAATGCTGTCTTTTTATCGCTTAATGAATGCCGGTCACATAGCCGGCCACACTCAAGAGGTTAAAGACAGGCCAGGCTGGAGGGGATGAAGTCAACAGTCCAAATTATCTAATAACACAATAATATTATTTTATATATTATATGATGTCTATCTATAGATATTTTCAATCTTGATGCTAATGCTGATCTTCAGTAATTAATCAGATAAACCAAAGACACACCTTTGCAGCACTGACAGCAACATGTACAGAATCTGAACAGGCAAGTTTTCAGGCAAATTTGAGGATTAGCTACAAGCACGTTAATAAGGGGACCAGGCTAGAGACAGACAGAAGAAAAAACTGAAACCTTGTTTTGAAGAATTTCCTGAAGTCGTCATTTCTGCTTTGATGTTTGTGATCATGGTAACAAGATTTGACTTGATATTTCTGGAACTGTCAAAGCATTTTTGAGACACAGGCAAATTCCTCTTGTTGTTGATGTTGATGTTGTTGCTGTTGTTGTTGTTGTTGTTGAGTCTTCTCATCTGTGGCAGATTTATTTGTTCTCATCTGTTTTCTCTGTGTGTGGTTCTTTCAGTATATAATAAGATTCATGTTTGAGGTTGCTGTTTATCAAACACCTGCTTGTTGTTTGTGACACATGCTGCTATGGCGGCTGATTGGAAAATAGCCCATAAAATTTAAATGTTTACCCTCCTCCATATACCATGCAGCTACCACATTACCATATTTAAATGAAACACAGGAAATGAATTGTATGGGTATTTATTATGGCACTCCTCAAAGCTGCAGTGAAGAGAGATGCTGGAATAAAGAGAGCGTGAAAGAGCAAATGGGAAGGATAAGGCATGGACGTAAGGCAGCATAGAAGATGACAAATGGAGGAGGAAGAATGTTTGTTGTCCTCCTCTTTAGCACACATGACAGAGTCCTGAATGATGTCGCCTGAGCCTTGGTTTTCTGAAAACTTTTCAAAGGAAATAATCAAAAACTTTTACTCATTCCTCTGAGTAATGAAGCCCAAGTGCAACCTGTTTGTTTTGAAACACATATCTCTGTCGGTCTGTCTGTCACAAAGACAAATCCTCCTCTGAGATATGGAAATGTCTGAGGCTGGTGTTTGCAGCGGGCAGTAGCTTGACTTGAGGTGAACAGATGGCAGAATGAGGGATGAGTGTCTAGAGTCACCCCTTAATATTAAAGACAGCATAAAAGCACCCAGAGAGAATGTCAATGTTGGAGCATTGTGCTGTTTGAGAGGCGTTTTTCAAACGCGAGTTCAATGCATAAATGATGAAGGGGGTGACTGCAAGACGTAATTTGCAGAATCCTGGGCAAATGTATGGATTAAGGGGTAGATGTTGGCTAAATGGGTGGATGACTAGAAGATGGAGAGGAGTGTTTGGAAGAGAGATAAATAAAGGGAAGACAGAGTCACATCCAGTTAGATATACGTTGTCATGCTCAACCATCACTGTATACGCCATTCATGCTTCTAAATAAAAGCCAAAGAAAATATTTATTTTGAAGTAATATGAGATACTGTGTTATGTTAATTTAAGACTTTAAATGAAATGCACTTCCAGAAACATTTGCTAGTATTTCATGGCCCTGAGGTCACATGCACATGTTATATAATCACTATCATCTCCATCTTCCTTAATGAGGACAGACAGAAACCACAGTGATACCCTGCTCATGTCTTCAGTAAGACAAGACCCATTTCAACTTGTCATTTTCAACATGTTCTACCTCCAAGGCAAGGTTTGATTTCGCTTCACTGGTATTGATGAGATTGACAGGCAGCCTCTTTTCTTGAGGTGAACTATAGAAGGCATGTCAGCAATAGTTAAATATCAAAGGGAACAGATGATTGTCAGGTTATCTTCCAGGATTCATCTGAGTTTTTAAGTGATTCCAGAAATCTGGTGATAGGTTTCCTTGTTTCTTTCCTCAGTTTTTCTGTTGAATATGCACAAGGAGAAGAAAACCTGCCATGGCCATATTACACTGACCCTGTAAAATGTTGCTTTGCAAGAATATGTTGAATACTGTAAGGAAGACAAAAAAAAAAAAAAATAGTATTATCAGAAAACACAAATTTTCCTTTCACTGTGTTTCAAGAGGCAACACAGGAAACTAAACGTCACTGGTGCAATTAAACAAATATTGAAAAAATAAAAAAATAAAGCAGATTAACTGGCACTACTTAAGTGAGAATATGTGTGTCAGTGTTGTTTTCGGGACATGGGCACTTTGTTGGCATTTAGAGTAAAGTATTTCAAACTAAATCATTAAATAGCTTTTATGGAGATTTTGAATGGCCGGAACAATCTAAAGCCGTTCGGAAATTTGATCTAATAGCATTTTTAGAAAAAAAGTTATAGTTATATATATTAAAATGTTCCGGCGTTGATTAAATGACACATTTAAATAACAACTGTAAGCTTCTGAATTTGACACACTTTATTCTGGACAAGCAGCTTGATCCAAATACTGAAGGTCCTAGATCAAAACAGTAAAGTTGAGAAGATTAATTTATTGATATGATACAAATAAAAGACTAATTGGGACAACGTGTGTCCTGAAATTCACGTGTCACAGTCAGCTGGAGAAAAGATAGAGCTGTTGAAACTACAAAACACTCCATGCAAGTAGCACAGAAACTGTTTCCAGGAGACACTCAAACATGATGTGCACAGCTGGGACACGCTTGTTGTTGCCATGGTTAAAATGGCAAATGCTAATAGTGGGACAACAAGCCTGTTCCAGCCATGTGCATTTTTTAAGCTAAGAGTGTTCCACCTAGACAGCGACTGAGCTGTGATTGGCTAGTAACACACTGCTGTGACTGGCTTAGACAGCCTGTCTTGCAGAAAGCTTGAGGTAGGCAGGTAACCCTCTGGTGTCAGAAGAGGAGAGGGCAAGAACCCTGCTGAGACAGAAAGCCTTTCTGGTGACACAGTAGACTGGAAGAGACGGATTTTAGCTGTGAGACATGAAAGACATGGTGAATTCTTAAGGTGGGCGGCAGTTTTAGCTTTATGGCAGTAGGGTTGATAATGGATTCTACAATGAATGGATCTAAAAACCGAGGAGACAGTTTCTTTGCATCAGTCTTTAGAGGAATATTCTTGGAAGAGAGCCAAACTTTCCGACCTCCTGGAGTGGCAAGTGGCGATCCATTTATTTTTTTCTGCTGATCACAGTAAGGCAGCTCCAGCCTTCTTCCAGATCCTCCAAGAGCGGTGGAGGTGGAGCTGAACGGAGGTGATCGATATCTCTTCTTCAGGTTCTTCAGGCACCCTAAGGATGCCTTGAAGGGAGAGAGACCTGTAGCAGAATTGGTAAAGGAGTGGTGAGCATACTCCACCCAAGGGAAATGAGTAGATCAGGAAGTGGAATTAGAGGCAGATACGCACCTTAGGGACCTTAGATTCCAGGTCCTGATTGTTTCTTTCAGACTAGCCATTGGTTTGGGGATGGAAACCCGAGGATAGACTCACTGACGCCACCAGTGGTACAGTCCCTAGCAGAACTCCCTCCAGACTTGGGAGATGAATTGTGGACTTCTGTCAGAGACAATATCTAAGGGTATGCCATGCAAACAGAACACATGATGTACTAACAGGTCAGCAGTTTCTTTACCAGAGGGAACGAGGGACGAGAGAAGGAAGGATTTGGGCTCAGACCCGCTTTTTCATCAGCAGAGTGCTGCCAGGTCGGTAGGTGCGGGTGAAGTTGAACCGACTGAAGAACAGGGAGTTCAGACGCTTGGCTGACTGTATATAGGAGAGGTTCTTGTGGTTGGTCCAAATCACAAATGGCTGCCCTGAGCCTTCCAACCAGTGGCACAGTGGCTCCAGGTCTTCACAGCCAGCAGTTCTCTGTCACTGAAGTCATAGTTCCTCTCTGTGGTTTGACGAGCTTGTTACAGCCGTGTACAGGCTAGTGTATTTTCAGTGTCCACTGGAAACAGCCTCCATTTTTATCTGTGCTAGTTCGCAGTTTTTCTGTATTTGATGGTGATTTCTCCACTTGCAGTTTTCTTCCCACCTGCTGCACGTGTTGTCAAATTGGCGAAGATGTTTCCTCAGTTTGCTTGTGATTTGTCTTAATGTATGTGTTTTGTTGAGCTGCAGTGTGTTGAACTCTCAGGGCCACTTTAAGAGGCAGATAGATTAAGATGTATATAATTCTCTGCAAATGGCAATATGGCATACTCTGATCTCACAGCAGAACAAATAACATGAGGAAATGAAAAGAGAGAAAAGCAAAGTTTGTCTTAAAAACAAGATTAAAATGGGAGGGAGGGCAGATGAATGAATACCCTCAGGGAGAACATGGATGAAAGATGAAAACATGAGACAGTGGAATGGGGGAAGAGAGATGGGGTGGGTCTAAAAGCATTTTCAATTTTCCTCCTTTCGTTCCCTCGCTCACCAAGGAGCTACTTACAGGAAGTGACAAGAGGAGCAGAGTTGAGAAATGAAAGGAGGGAGCCATAATGGAGGCCATTTGGGGCAGTTTATATTCCACTTCATCAAAAATGGACACATGTTATTGATGAAGTAGTGCTGTCAGAACTGATCTACACCAAGCCTGAAATTTGACTCACATCCAACACAGTACATTCAACTGCTGGTGCTAACTGACAACGTGAAGAGTTAGAAATTAGCACCGTCTGTGTTGCTTACTGTGAGTTATGATATTCATTATACGCATATTTTTAAGTTTCTGACTCCACTGCTGTCTTTTTAAATTCATCCAGTGATGTGCTGTCCGCAGTGAGCTCATGTCACCACTGAAATGACTTACTGTGAAGGGTACTAGCTGTGAATCCCACTGCGAAGAAGTCCCCAGGACTGGCAACCCTTGTCTTTCCTACAGGGCCGCAAAAACATGCATCAGCATTCTAGGTGACGGAGTAAAGGATGAGTAATGGTTTTGGTCATGGAAGGCTGAGAGACACAAAACTGAAGAAAAATGAAAAATGGGTGAGAGAGAAAGTAGGAGAGGGGAAAAGGGATTCTCAGTCATCTTTATCTTTCTCATCAGTAATATCTGGGGGAAACAAGATAATCACTCATGTCCTGTTTACATAATCATGCTTATTTATTATAATTGGCTCCTATCTGACTCATTTCTTTGGATCCAGACTCTGCTCAGCTCTTGAAGATGCACCCCTTGCTAGTTGTTTCAGTTCTGTTTTTCGCTCATTTGTCTCTCTAGCACTGTGAAAGAAAATCATTTGCCTAATTTCTGCACTCCCCTGTCACAGTGTACACAGCGAGAAATCAGGCTCAGTTGCACCTCTAAATAAGCTGTGGACTGGGTGATTTGGAGGGTAATGTGTGTTCACCCCTCCAGAGGGCTGGATCTTACCTCATGCATAGTTGGGGTGACTGTAGATTTTGACTCATTATTCATGAGTCTAAGCAGACTCATAATGGCTCTGGAGCTGCCCAGCTCTGATTAAACAGAGTAACTTGAGTGTATGTGTGTGTGTGCTTGCATTTTCAGGTCACACCTCTCTGTTGTCATTTGACTCATTTTGTTTCATCCAACCTTGAAAAGTGATTCCAGGCCTTCATTGCATCACAGCTGGAATAATGTAACACCTGGACTCATGCGGCTGCTCGGCTTTATCAAAATCTGACACGCACACTTTTGAACTGATTTTAAGGTTTCACATTCAGAGCATTGGGGTCAGGTCTGAATGGTTTGCTTGCTTGTCTTTTACAGTTTACTGTACATACGTAGTAGACACTTACAGATCTTCTTATACTCATAAAATCATAGATACTTCTTTCTATTTCTATTCTCCATCATACTGCACATAGGCCAGAAAAACTGCATACACAATAAGTGGTAATATAACAAATATCTTAATAGACCACATCCTTACAGTATATAACCTGAACTGGTTTCAGATGACAAATTTAAATGTGGACCCAACATTGTATTGTAAATATTTAGGACAGTATATAAATATGATTGACCACTATTCAGAAGCAGACAGCTAAACAGAGTTTACAGGGGTTTACCCTCCTGTTTATTCCGAGCTATAATGGATACTATCAGTTATTGTTCCTCCTGGCTGCACTCAGTCATTTGTTACCCGGTAACATATTCCACCGTGTCTGCTGCATACTGGGTAGTATCGGATAACACTTGTGCTTATGAAGTGAATAAGAAGCATGCAATGTTCAATTACAGCTTTTTATTTATGAGCATTTCTACCATCTGGATGAATGATGCCTTGTGGAAATTAATCGGATGATTGGCATTACAGCATTTAATCACACACAGTGTCTCGGCTGACTGTAGCAGAGAAATTATACTTAAGTGAAAAATTCATAAATGAGATTCTGTCAAAATTTGTGCCAGTATAAAAAAGGTCAAAGACAATTTTCTCCTTTTTGTGGACAATAACGTCCATTCATGTGAAAATGTGTTTGCTAGTTTTGTTCTGTTGCTGCTGTCTGTCATTTAAAATGTGCTCCATAAGCACTGCAGTGGAGGATGTGAAAATAAGGGATGCAGCTGCTTTTGGTGTGATAGAAGAAGATCAATCTGACAGTGAAGGTGGTGTCTGGTTGGAGTCTGTGAGGGAAACACAGACACTGTAGTATTCGAGACTCATGGGAGGAGTATATGTGTAAATATAACTACACTAAGCTGTTTCCCAAATATGTTGAGAAGAAAACACACTGTCATACCCTGCTCTCTCAATCACTTTGAATTTCACAAGGGTATTCAATGATAAATGTTTTCAGTATCACTGAATAGTCCCATTTGTTTTATGGGTAATCTCCATCATCCTGCTTTCAATCCTGTGCTTGTGACAGTTTCAGTTATAGGATTTCTCCCATCCTTCACTTGTCCTCTCGCATTCGTTCCAGCCTCTCATTCCTCTAAAGCAGTCTCCACTTCTTTCTCTATCCTTGACATTTTTGCCCTCTCTTTCCATTTCTACTGTATGTGTGTGTGTCTGCATATGTCCATCTGTGTAGAGACTCCAAGTTCCGTTTGTATGACAGCAAGGCTTAAGTTGTCACAGACGTCCTCTACAATGATTAGCCCAAATTCCACCATTCAGCTAAGGGGTGACAGTCACTTTCTGACTTTCCCTCACTCTGAAGAGCATATTTTTCCTCCATGTCAGTCTGATGGGGGTTAGCAAAGGTTCTTCCCTCTTACTCTGCCTCTGTCTCATTTTCAGTCTTGACTTCATCCTCCAGACAGACTGTTAATCCAGTCTTGCCCCTTGTGCCCCTGACAGTGCTGGGAAGAGAGAATACAGTGGGAGAGGAAGTGGGCAGTGATGTAAATAACTAGACAGGCAGGCAGACACAGTACCATCTGAAGGTGCACTAGGAGTCTGTTTTTGACATATGCTTCTCTAAGATTCTGCAACATCACTGCTGCCACCATGATGAAATCCCTGCCTCTCCCAAACGTCAATTTTTCAGGAATTAAATTGGAACTCCACTGATTTTACACATCAGGGCCTGTTTACATATGTTTGGGAGTCCTGCTGCATATGTGGAAAAAAGTTGTATAAAGCCTTCTGTGGGTCCAGAGGGAGCAAGGCAAAGTCTGATAAACTGCCTCAAGCGATTACTAGTGGGCGGCTGTGGCTCAGGAGGTAGAGCGCTCGATCCCTGGCCCCTGAAGTCTACATGCTGAAGTATCTTTGGGCAGGATACTGAACCCCATATTGCTCCCGGTGCTGTGCCATCAGTGCGTGAGAGTGCATGAGCGGTTATTGCTCCTGATGCGCAGGTGGCACCTTGCATGGTAGCCTCTACCACCATTGTGTGAAGGGGCGAATGCTGACGCAAAGCATTTTGAGCGGCCAGTAAGCCTAGAAAAGAGATATATAAATGCAGTCCCTTTATCATTTACTCGAATCAGCATCAGTTGGGCCTGAAGACTACAAGAACATGACAAGACTGGGGGACTGGGGATGTGGAGTTAGAGAGAAGTGAGGTTTTTAGATGTCATTGCAATTGTTTGAAATGGTTTTCTAAGGCCAGCGCTGTGCTGGACTAAGCTCATGTTTCAAGCTAAGAACTGTCATGAAGGGAAAAAAGATGTAATAACATAATGTTCAGGTCACACAGAGTGTCAATATATATTTATGTATTTGAAAATGTAGAAAAAACATAAGGAAGTTATTCCGTAGGAGGAATCCAGGAAGTTTACTGACAAAAGTGCATGGAGATATTTTCCACATATTTGTGCCCAAAGGCCACATAGATTAGCAATGGCTGCTGCAGGGCTGATCACTGTTGTGGGTGGTTTTTATCTAGTTTTAAAACAGACTTCCCCACAGTCCAACCGTGAGGCTAAGTCTGAATAAAAATGTTTACAGTCATTAAGCCGTATAAAAAGCCTGCAGGAAATTCACCTTGGGTTCCAACCACACTCCAGTTGCTCTGATCAGCATATCAAGTGATGTCCAAAAGTGCAGTATCAAGAACTCATCTTCACTCTATCTTTGGGAACTTGAATTTTACATTCAAGGAAAGATGGGAAAAAAGTGAAAATAAAGTTTTATTTTAATTTTAAAATATATGAGATGTCCTTGTGGAGCGACTGACATACTGAAAGGGCAACAAACTTGTGTGTGTAAAGGAAACTAAGAAGATAAGAAGAGGCATAAGACTTCTCACAGCTCACCATAGGGACTGTGAACTTGCAGCCTACACAAGTCATCAGGAGTACTGGAAGTGCAGCACATTTTTGCTTTATGATCACATTGCTTAACAGGAATATTCAAAACTTCTCTGTACAGAAGCAGTACATAGAAGAACAAGACAAAAGGAGTTCACACTCACCAATGTGAAGACAACCTTGTGCATTGTTCATTCGGGAACTATTTCTTATTCTTATCTTAATCTGGTTTACTTAAAGTAAATTTTGCTGACAATACTTCTACACATTTAAAACTTTTAATAACAACTCCCAGCACCTCCACAATAGTCGTAGAGGACTTCATTCATGTGTCATCCTCACTATTTACAAATTCAACAACATTTCCGTATATATAAATTAATAATTTTTTTCACATAATTGTCTCTTGGGACATGTGCATAATTATGCGTAATGATATGCTGGTGTATTCATCTGACATATCTGGCATATAATCTGATGTCTTCATCCATTTGTGGATCTTACTTGTGTACTCATTGTCTGGTGAGACATCTTAAACTCAGCTCTGGGTTTCATAGAACATCGACATGTCCCATCTGTTCTCTCCACAGTCACCAGACCTCAGCCCCACCAAACATCTGCGGGAACATTTGAAAAACAGCACAGTAGGGATTTCTGGCAAAACTTCATCTACTTGCATGGAGAAGGGAAAAAGTCTGAAGAGATCAAAACTCCAGCAACACTTTTAGTATAGAGCAACTTTGCAAAGTCTAATGCATTTTGGCTCATGACAAATGACGTGTCTGGCAACAGATAATCAAGTTGCATGTTTGTTTGTCATGTTTGATGTAATTTAAGTAGAAACTAATAGTTGTTTTTGATAAATGATAAACAAAGTAACTTTTTGTAATTGACTTTTAGGCTCCACCATAATAGATGCATGTATGAAACCCTCTGACCCGTAAACACACACATGCACAAGTGCTTGTATGCAAATGTGGGACATGCCTGTCTTCGCGTATATGCAAAGACAGGCAAGAACTGGGATTTTTCACACAAACCTTTGCAGGATATTATCTGCTTACAAGCTGTGCTACATGCACCAAGGCCACATAAAATTCTAATAGAAAGTCCACACAGAATAATTTTAGAATAATTCCCTCACCTCTGGTTCTCTTTGAAGATAATCTCCTGAATTTATGGTAATATGGATTTATCCAGGAGAAGCTCAACTCTTAACCCCAGGTGATTTAACTTGTCTCTTCCCTTTGTTGGCGCCCTTTAATCTGTAAGTACAGGTGAAGTCATTGAGTAAATAGAAAGGCTATGAATACATTTTCATGTTATCTCCACCCATAAAGTCTTTTGAAAAGATTGCCTCAGCAACTTGCTGTGGCCACAGTGAATACAGTATTGGCAGCAGTTCATGCTGTGTATGCAAATATTCACCAAGGTTTCCAAGTGAGACTGACATGAGGGATTGGATTTGTACTTGGAAGCAGCCTCTTCAACTTGATGAATGCAACTGTGTGCAGGCACAAAGACAGCGGAGGTGTAATAGCATACAGATGTGAACCACAATAAGGTTTCTGAGACTGTGTGAATCTCCCTTGACCTCCTATTCAAAAATGGAGACTGGACAAGTGAGACGTAGCTGTGTTTATTATTGCAACTTGGCTTTAGGGCATCGTAACAGAAGCTGTGGTCTGATCTACAAGTCACTCTGTGTTTTCTTCCATCTGAGGTATGGGGGATGTAAATTTGTCAGACAGTTGTTTTGCTTGTTTTATTAAATTGCCTGAAGGTGAGAAACACAGGTTAAAAGATTGCTTCCTCTCTGTCTCTTTTCCCCGTCTGTTTTTCCATTTTTGTTTTAGATGGGAAATGCCTCCGAAACATTTCTTCTAGTGTCCAGAATATCGAAAGATAATGACTTCCTCATGGGAACTGTCTACACCATTTTTGGTAAGTGATGTGATTTTTTTTTTTTTTTTTTTTATCCTCAGTCCTCCTTATAGCCTTTATCTGTATGAATGTGTCTTCAAATCCAACAGCCCTTACATGTACTGCCACTCTGTCTCCCAGGTGTGTTGTCAATGCTAGGGAATGGGATCCTGCTGTTCGTGGCCTATAGAAAGAAGTCCTCCCTGAAGCCGGCAGAGTTCTTTGTGGTTAACTTGGCCATCAGTGATCTGAGCATGACCATAACCCTGTTCCCACTGGCTATCCCCTCAGCCTATGCTCACATGTGAGTGACGATTCAGGTTTCCACCATTTCTTTCTCCTTTCATCTATTTTGTCATCCTTACATTCTATATATTCCTGAGAGATGAGGGAAGAAGAGACGAACACAGAGTAAAAAGTGGGAGAAGTTAGAGAAGCAGGGCTGTGCTGCAGCTGCCATCAAGAACACCAAAGTCACATCCTCATTGGAGATGGACATGTAAACCGACTCAAAAATAGTCAAACTAAATGAGTCTGTTTTTAGATAATAGCAAATAATAAAATACATTTAATGAGGATTTTGTATTGCTCCACCAGAATAACAATAGAAATGTGGGTTATGGACTTCAAATTTCCAGAAAATGATAACGCATGATGGTGTAATTTTCACAGCAGACAGAAAGACGTCCCTCTCATTTTACAAAATCGTTTTTACCAGCTTGTTGTTGACTCTGTCTGTGAACCGATAGTTTAGAGTAGGTTTTTAGAGCCTATTCAATAAAAAAAAAAAAAAAAAAGCTGCATACTGCAGCCTAAAATTACTAAAATTGCAGTTGAACAGCTAAACATTGAGTTGAAACTCACTATAAAGCTTTGTACAGCTGAGGTGAGCTGCAGATTTGGGTGATCATTCTCTTCTATTTCACATTGTTATTTGATATATTGTTATTATAAAAACATAGAATGTAGCTGCTCTAAGCTTTAAAAGCAGAAGCAGGTGATTTGTAGACATTTTTTTCTCTGGGTTTCATCTCTCAGGCTTCATAAAGCATGCCCCACCTTGTAGATGAAGGTTGCTGAGGCAGCCATCAGTCAGCAGGGCTGAAGAGAAGTGCTTCCACTTTCTGTTGCAGCAATAATGTCACACTAAAAAGAGACAAGTACTGACTGAACATCCATCAAAGAGCACAGCAAAGACAGTGGTATTTGTAGTAAAGATGCAAATACAATAATCTCTACACAGCTCTTTACCAATGAAACTGAGTATGATTTTAAGGAGGTTTAGTGCAATAAAAATTTGTTAGTATTCAGTAGAATGATGTAAATGTTTATAAATGGAGGGAAATGCAGTCACTTTACCTAATTTCATTGTGTCTCCATGGGTTTGACTCCTATCACACAGTAAAATGAATACAGAAAATAAGAAGAAATGAAAATCTGAAATATTTAAAACCTTTTTGTGATGAATAGTCTAAGAATTCTTAACCTCAGTATTTCTAAGGTCCTGACGACAGCTCTATGGATAGTATAAAAAGTATTTAAAAAAATGCAATGGCAAAATGGTTGATGAAACGTTGCCGTACATGGCAGCTTGTCACTCATATCTCCCCTGATTCATCTGCCCTTCCCTGCTTGCTGTCCGGATCCCCTGAGCAGCTGATAGCTGTCACATGTGCCATGATTGGGCCGTTGTACAGTGTGACCTAGAGGATGGCCAGAAAGTGTATGTACCTGTTTCACCAACAGGTTGTGAATTATGTAATTCATCAGAGGGATTTTGCTGAGAAATCCTGGCTTAGTATCAAGCTGTCAGTAACAAATCATTTACAAAGAAGTTCCCTTCTGTTTCTCTTTCCATTTAGGTGGCTGTTTCATAAGGTGACCTGTACTGTCTATGCGTTCTGTGGTGTTTTGTTTGGCCTGTGCAGTCTGACCAACCTCACTGTGCTCTCCTGTGTCTGCTGGCTCAAAGTCTGCTGCCCAAACTATGGTAAGACAACAAGCCTTTGTACTTCATAATTATATGAATGTGTAAATATAAAAAAAACTGGAATTTACTAAGCGTGTCCTTGATATTCAGTTATTGGCCTTGATCGCTAGAAGGCTGGCTTCACCCATATTGATCAACTCAATGTTAAAATTGAATTTTTGCTCTGCCCCTAAAGGCAAAAATCTTGACTCTAAAGAGAGAAATATTAATGTAGTGAGGCCAGCAAGTCAAGGGCTTACAACAAAGTAAAAGTGGCCATGCTGCAATAATGTTCAAGGCCATGTTTTTACCTCTTTAATCAGCAGCATATGTAAATAAGGACATGTTTGCAAGGACTTTAATGTACTCCCTTTAATGTGTTCCGCTGCAGGGTGTTACATTTGTAAAACTCACAGACCATCCAATTACTGGAATTTCATGGTTCCCTGCCTGCATGTGTTGGCTACAGCCTTACTGTCAGTGTTTACTAATGATTTAGATGTGTGTTTTACAGAAGAGTGGAGTAAAATGACACTTACAAGAAAACAGAGTCGATTTCTTTAGTTTCATGACAGCCATAAATAACCCATGTTGTAATGCGTACAGACTAAAGACTAAAGTTCAGCAACTTTTTCAAAGTGATATAACTGAAGCGAAAGCAGCAAATTTCATGGTCAGGTTTTTAACTAAAAACTAACAGTGTCTTTACAATTCTCAAAAGTTTCATACATCTACACTTAACTTTAACATATCCAAAGTCAATCTGATGCACCCAGGATGCATGAAGTATGGAAGCGTAAGTGGGGTCTCTGTGAACTGTGCTGAACTTAACTAACAATGATAAACGCTGTATGACAAATGAATCCCAATGTTATGCTCACTTGATGTCTTTTTTCAGAGCTACAGTTCAGTTTTACTGGAGATGGATATGTTGACATGTGAGGTTTAATTGATCAGGCTTAACCCTTGCATACTGTTCAGGTCAAATTTGACCCCTTTTGACATTTGACAGCAGTAAAAACACAATAAATGTCATTCTTTTAGCCTGGAATTTAAAGACTTTCCCTAATGCGACCCAACATTTATGAAAATCAAAATGTTTTGTGTCCATTAAAGCTATTGCGGGTCAAATTTGACCAGTACTATTGAAATGGATTTTAGATCCACCAGCAAGGCAAATGGTGGTTCAGTGTGGATAGTTTGAAACATATGCCCTGACTGTGTTTATTTTTTATGGGACTCTGGTGAATAGGCATGTAGTTTACAAACTTAGCTAAATTCAATGCTTAATTTACCTTTTTGATGACATACACCTGCCCTGCACTTTGCCTTTGCAAGTGTCTGCACTATGCTCTGTGCATGACCTCACAGTGAGGAGCAAGCAAATTTCTTATCATCAGAAGGCAGCTTAACTCAGACGCCAACGTGAACAACAAGTCCAACAGCAGCTGCTGAGCATGATTCACAACAGGTCCATCTCCATGACAACAGAGACAACTCCATCCACTGACCAAGACCATGTGATATATAATTAATTACAAGAAAAGCTTAGTAATTGTAGGTGGAATGTTAATTATTTGCATTTGATAATTAGCAGCAGTCATGACTGACTGTGATAATGTCAAAGCAACACCAGACAACTAACACAGCTCCAAGGAGGCCAAATCAAATGTGCCCAAAATGCAGATACGTTACAGTAGTTCACAAAACCACACAATTATCCAGAGAAGCCACCTCAAAAATCATAACAACTTACGTCAAACACGGGCAAACAGGACCCAGTCACAAGCTGATATATAACATCTACTGTAGATTACATTTCATGATATTAATGTTTTAGGATAGAGTACATGGCAATTAGCAGTCAGATCCAATCAAGATTTTAGTGTTATCGTGCAAATGAATTCTGATGTTATCAAGGACATTATTGACAATTAGGATTGCTTTCTGATTTAGATCTTATGTAACGCTCTCTTCTCTCTGTCTGGAGGTCTTGCCCTGTGAAACAAAGTTTTTTTTTATCAGGCAGCACTGGAAGAAATGTCCATCCTAAGATCAGAGTAGTTACATATAAGTGAAATACTGCCGCTGCATGGATCTAAAACACAGCTCTGAGAGAAGAGAAAGTAAGGTGGGTTTGTTTGTAATGCTTACGGAAAATTTGCTCAAAGACACGAACCGTTCTCGCTTATGGCCATAACTTTTGTTATCAGGCTCTCCAGTTCATGTTTCTCTTTTTTTAAGACTCATCAGTCATTCTGAATTCACTCATTAAAAGCATCATTAATATTTTTTTTCCTTCTGTGAAAATCATTTGTCACAGGCATCACTTAGCCATAATTCATAAACCATAATTAATTTTGAAAGATTGTAATGCATGTAAATTGGTATCACTTGGCAGAAACTGCACATAATTTAATTTCACCAGGAAACACCATTGTCATTCTTCATGTCCATACTCTGAATATTATGAATGGATGCACATTTGTATGTTGCGGCACAGATTCTGCACTCCAGGAATCTACATCCTGGAGTGCAGAATCCAGGGATGTTCCCATTTATATGCCTCACACAGTCACACTCACTCATACACACTGCAGGGGAACACAGAACGAAGCCAATCTGACACACACTGTGTCAATGGGATTTATTATGCGTGATATGTAAGGTAAAAGATGCATGGACAAAGTATAGAAACTGTCACAGGAAAAGAGAACAAAAGAAGCAGATTTGGTGGAGAAAGAAATCAGCACAAGAGTGCAGATGTAGCAGAAGGCACAAGAAAAGTCATGGTGGGAGCCTGAATGAGTTACAGGACACACAGCAGGAAACTGTATAGATCTCATGGACAGCGAGTATTGATTACATGTACTTGTCACAGTTGAACTAATTCAGGCTTCATTTGTCACCATCCAGCTTAACAAGGCTTTGGAAGATTTGTGCACCAGCTTGCATTTTCCGAGCAGAATTCAGAGGTCTATTCCAGACTCACATAGGTTCAATGATTGCTGCTAATAGGCATCGTATAATTGAAGTCAAGGCTGTGTTTTTAAAGGGTTCCTCTTGTCTGATTACCAGAGGAACAGTCTATAATGCAGAGTGTAAAACCCCAGAGACTACAAGCCTCACAAATAAAACTGTTTGAAATGCAAATGAGCATAAATAATTACGCCTTTATGAGGCTTCCCTGCAAGGAACCTTGTACAAACGCAGTTTACAGACACACTGTTACACCACGCTGTCCTCTAGTTTATACAACCCAGCAGACAGATCCTAGAGTCAAAGACACAAAGACACACACGCACATATCAATCAACAGGGACACATAGCATCATTTAGGCAATTTAATTTAATTGGAGCGGTGCCTGCAATTTTCACAGCAACCCGCACCACCCATTGACAAGAAACACAGGAGATGGAGTTCATGCTGGCTTGACTGTTATTGAGTGTTTCCCATTATCCAGCATTGTTTTCTGGGTATTGTGGAGATGTAAGGAGGGGGTGCTTTACATGCTCAATTGAAAGCTTGAAGTGGGATACAGACATGGCAAAACAAAAGCAATCACAACACGATATCAAGTGTGTAGGCGAAAAGGCAAAAACAAACCTACATACCAAATAGATGCTCACAAAAAGACAATTAATTAAGTGCAGTATCGATCTTTCAACATTTATATTCTGAGTTAAATCTTTGAAAATTATCTGATGACGACATGAAGTAGAAACATCATCATTGCACTTAATAAATCTTTCTTTTGGTATCATCTATTTAGTGTAAAGGCGCCTTTAACAGGCAGCACTAAAAGTAACACCAAAAGGAAAACAGCAGAAGTAGAATTACTCAACTCTCTTTTCTGTGGTGAATACTTGAGCCTTGTTTACATGTCTGTTGTTAATTTGTTGAATAGTTAGCTCCAGGCAAGTAACTTTTGCCATGACAATTAACGCTTTACTGGCTGAGGAACCTGAATGTTATGACCAGTTTGTAGATGGTTAGAAAAAGAAAACTGGGATAAATTAACATTTGGTGTCTTATAGGAGATGCTCAATCATATTTGTTAAATGTGAAAACGTGAACATACATACAAAGACAACCACAACAAGGAAACCAAAAAGCAGACTCTCACTGCCTGGAAGTGGCAAACACATTAGAATTACCACAACTACTACTTTCTGTAGAACGGGACATTACAATGTCAACACCCAAAGGCAAAATTGCTGCTGCTACTGCTTTCTTTCTGTAACTGGAGCTCATTGTAATGTGAATAATCGGTCTGGAAATGACCAAACAATTTCTCTGTGTGAAGAATCTGCAATGTCAAACATGAATGGGTGGGTTTATGAGGAGGGTATAAGCCAGCTCAGAGGATCAGGTTACTGGAGGGATGGAGAGTGAAAACCATGATAATATTTATGGACTGCTGCTGACACAAGATTCAGTTTCCATGTGTTGAGTTATTATGGAGACTGTCTGTCACATTAAATTCAACATGGGCTATCGTATCAGTTATCAAAGGACAATAAACTCAGACTAAATTGGATTTGATGTATGCGTTAATTTTGAGATTCACTGAAATAAGAATTGGAAATGCTCACGTTTTCTGTGTTAAAAGATATCCTAGTGAGATTGTTGTTTAAAGCACAGTCTACACAAATTTCTTCATCAACCTGATGAGACAGTAAAATATTTCCACAACAATGTCCATTCCAAGGTAATACACTTTTTAGGATTTGTCCATCTGATAGGGTTTGAAAATTAGAGCTGCAAAACAAGATCTGCAGAGACTTGAAATCTTAGATCTACTAGACTGGCTTCCTTACTGATAAGCAGGGTTACACTTAGGTGCAAAGGTCAGGGACAGGCGTCACTGTACAAGCGAAAATAATTCGGGCCTCATTGTTGCTCCTCATGTAACTGAAATGTTATGTCATATTCGTGCTAAAATGTCCTTGGGGAAGGCTCTAAAGAACATGTTCCAAACCAAGGAACTGAACACACACAAGAGATGGGGCATTAAGGACATGGATGAGAGTGATGGGGAGTGCTTGCTGCTCTCTCTTTTTAATTATTTCTTTGTCACAGCTGGTGCACCTGCTAACAGACTAATTAGGTCTCACTTGGTGATCTAAAAGCACATGGATCTTGTGCTGCCTGTTTGGTTTAAGCCACTGATGACTGCTGATCAACTTGTGGATGCTGGATCGAAGTCCAACAAACAAAAGGCTGAGCGTGGATGAGTCAAACACATCCTCAATAAGAGGACTATTGTCATTATAATCACAAGGAGGAGGGATATGAACAGCAGAGAAAAAAGAGGGAGCCGGGGAATTGCTTTACAGTTAAAAAAGGACTGACTTGACAACAGCATTGATGTGGGATGTTTGTCGGTCCTGATGTTAACTGGTATTGACTGTGAAAATTGATGCCTATTAGGCACGACTGAGCTTCAATAGATCGCAATCAGATCGCATCTTGCGTGATATATTGCAGTATTTTACATGGTATGTACAGTTGGCACGGTGGACTAAAGGGTAAAAGCTGGTGTCAGCATTTCCATTTAATGATAATTCAAGGACTGACTGGTTTCTACCGGCACCACAGGGACTAAATTTATCACTAATACTCAATCCGACAAAAAAATAAGCTATACAATAACTTAGACAATGAATAGGAAAAAAAAACACCTCTAAATTCATCTTCAACGATGCACCAATACAGTGTGCTGGATTGGTATCTGGGTTTATTAGTGTGACGTTGTAAATCTCAGTCCTGGTTAAACCGTGGCTGTTATCAGTGAGACAAAAATAATGCTGGATTACACAGACGTTACATGGAGGTAATCTGAAACCAGCACGAGAATGGCGTAGTCCACCGCTCACAATGAAAACTACTAAACAGACAAGTTATTGCTGAAGGTAAATATATCAAAATGGCAAAATCAGGAAAAAATGCCCACCATGAATCATTTCAAAAATGGAGTTTGATTAAATGATTATAACTTTAAGCAGATCAAATATTGGCCATGATTTGATCGATCTACAGTAAATAATGTTTTCTTTTTCTTTTTTAACCCACTACCAGCTACTTTTATTCAATCACATTGGGCCTCTGACGCAGTTTTCTGTGCCACAGCAGTCATGGCCCCATGTTACCTTATGAAATGATGATGAATAAACAAAGGGAGAACTGGTATAAAGGTTTATTACAGTTGGCTGCATACCTATTTGAAATGTAAGGAATGTTTGAGCTCCTGTTTGAGTTCAGCTCTGTGAAAAAAGATCTGAGGTCGAACCCTTCACGTGCCACTCGGATAGCTGGAGAGTTGGATCGGTGAAGGGATGCTTCACGTCAGATAAAAGCCATCTGTAATGGCTAACCAGCCCCCTTCCCCAGCACCATGCAGTTCAGCGAGTGCCACAGGGCTTAATCACCAACCCCCACCCTCAGCTTGAACTGTAAGAGGGGCTGACATTCAGCTGAAGAGTCTGTGCTGTATCAAGGCTCCCTGTGTTCTCCTCCTCAGTGATTCCACACTGAAGAAGCCCTTGTCTAAATCAATTACAGTCGACAGTCCATGGCGAGGGCTGTTTCAGTCTTTCCCTTGGGTTCGCTTATTCACACTCTGGCACGAGTGTCATGACAAGCGAGTGCTCCACTACGTATCATGCTGACAGAAATGCATCATAAATGCAGTGTACTCACATTTAATAAGTTCATTTTAAATTCAGATAGAATTAAAAGACAAAACCGATCACAGAAATTAGACCGTACAAACATTACATTAGGTATTGACTGTAGGAGTTCATGTGCCACATCATCAGTTATAGTGGAGTGGTGAATGGGATCAACTAGAGTAAGTTAAAAGGTTATTATAAATATTAGAACATTGCAACATTGCTTCCTTTATTCTGGTTATGTATGTTTTAATTACTACATAGTCTATTAATTTCTTATATAGATATTTCTATACATATTTACAGAATAATACATTTTGCAAGTCAACTCCAGCAATCGACGAATTAGCAAATCAGTTGCTTTGCAAGACATTGCTGGTCTCCTATATCTACAGCATAGACACTAATGGCTAGTTTTATGAATTATTTATCTATAAATATGCAAGTGCAGCCCTGGTGCAATTACAATACGGGCTCAAGGTAAGTTCATCTGTAAGTTGAATTTGAAAAATACCGGAGGGAAATGAAGATACTGTAATTATGTCCATTTCAATAAAGGTTTCAGATGCATGATCACTTTGAGCAAAAATCACATATTATAATCCTCACATGTTTTCTCTGTCCAGATCCCTGCGGTGATAAAATCTCCTAATATGAGGTCTTGTGTGCACAGTGCTCAGACTAGAGACTGTAGCTTCTCAAATGTTTATTTTTTTTTGTTATTATTTTTAATCACACAATTTGGCCTCTAAGCAAACATTCTGCACAGCTGCTCTTCATATACACAGAATAATATTCATGTTTGGGTCCCTGGCATTATGAATATCTAATTTGACACAGTGTATTCCTGTGGGCCATGTGACCTCTTATCTGAACATGATTGTGGTCAAAATATGCACTGGCTGAAGCACAGGCGGGAATTCATCTTTTGATCCACATTGTCTGTGGCAGAGGGATTCATCCTTCTTGTCAAACTTACCTATCTAGCCAAGTTGTAAAGTTGTTCATCACTTACTGGATGATATCTGACTTCCTCCTCCTTCTGTCCTCTTGACTTATTGCCTGTTATCAGCATGAGGTACCCAGACTTAATATGCTTTAGTAGCATATTGTTGCTATTCTGTTATTTACATATCCTTCCTCTTTGCCCTCATATGTCAGTCATCACTCTCCCAACTCTCCCTTCTCTGCCTCGGTCTCTAACCTGCCGTGCTCTTCCTCAGGTAACAAGTTCTCCTACTGCCACGCCTGCGTGCTTGTTGCCGGGGTCTGGTGCTACGCTGGAGTTTTTGCTGTAGGTCCCCTGTCAGGCTGGGGAGAGTACGGGCCCGAGCCTTATGGTACAGCGTGCTGCATCAATTGGCACGCTCCCAGCCAAAGCTCTGCAGCTATGAGCTACATCATCTGCCTCTTCTTCTTCTGCTACATTGTGCCCTGCACTGTCATCTTCCTGTCCTACACATTCATCCTGCTGACCGTGCGGGGCTCCCGTCAGGCTGTGCAGCAACACATGTCCCCACAGAACAAGATCACCAATGCACATGCACTTATCGTTAAGGTAAATGCATACATTCACTTTCCAAGATAGTACATAAGACAGTTTAGTTTTTACATGACAAATGTATTTTGTATGTTGTTGTGTCTCTTTTCAGCTGTCTGTGGCAGTTTGTATCGGTTTCCTGACAGCATGGAGTCCATATGCCATCGTGTCCATGTGGGCAGCATTTGGTAACCCCGCAACTGTACCACCTATGGCTTTTGCTCTGGCAGCTATCTTTGCCAAGTCCTCCACCCTTTACAACCCGATTGTGTATCTGGTCTTCAAGCCCAACTTCCGCAAATTTCTGTGTCGGGATGTGGCTCAATGCAGAAGTACACTCTGTGGATGTCTCTGTCAGCACAGCTCTGCACAGAAGGGAAATTGCATACAACCCCATCACAAAGAGGAGTGCAACTCCACAAGGTTGTCAAATGGGCTACCAGAGAACCACGGGACCTGCAGACACTGTCCTTGCCCTGAAACAGTCACTGGGACCAGAGAAGACTGCAGCCCACAGCAGACTGCCAGGATACTTAAAGGATCGCAACACAGTGAGGTGGCTGTCAGTCAGCTGTCCAATGAGTTACAGAGCGACTTTCTTTAGAGAAACAAACACAGCCTAACAGTGATAAGATGAAAAAAGAATGAAGGTTGAAAGACAATGATTGCACTTTGGGAAAAAAAAGAAAAAGAAAAAAGATAAAGATTGATTTAAGGAAAAAATATCAAAGGTCAAATTTTAAAAACTAAGAACTTGTCTCATGCCTCAAATATGTGATACTGCCAAAAAAGAAAAAAAAGAGGGTAAAAAAAAGACCACAATGGTAGAAGCCAAAAGGAGGACAAGCAAGCCAAACAGATGGCATGCACCCACAGATGTGTACATCAATATGTCATCAGGTCAAATTAACCCATGTCAATAACTATCTGATCACCTTGACTGATCAATATTAAGCAAACCACACTGAGACTCCATGGAGTCATGATGCAAATCAATTCAAGCTGGATTTAGAGGGAGGAGCTGATATTGAAACTTTTACTCCCTAAACTACTTTTCATGTGTCTATTATAAGTACTGTATTTGATGGTGTGTCTGATTTGATAGGTATTTATTATGCATGCCTAAATTGAAGGGCCACAGGGTTCCTGTTGTTATTTAATAGAAAAATGGCTCTGTCTCCTCATTGATGAGGATATATTAATATTATATTAATATTTCAAAGCCCCAGTTGATTTAATTACAGCATGTCAGCCTCTACATTTGTCTACTTTAACTAGGCCTACTGGGAGGCTACACTGAGGGAAAGACTTGGCTTAGTGAGCTCATTGTTACATATAAAAATGAACATGGACTTACTACAATTTACCCAGGGGGTGTTGTATTGATTACTCTCAATAGAGGAGATACCTATGTCAATTTTGTCTAATCAGCTGTGTCCAGGACAGAAAGCATGACTTAAAATAACCAAATCTATAACACTCAATAAGTTCTATTCTCTCTTAATATAACCTACATGGACTCCTCCAGACAAAAATAGGCTCGTCGTGTGAAATAAGCGACAAATTTCGAATTGTAAAAAAAATATATATTACATTGGAACAGATGCTGGACAATACTTGTATTTAAAAGTCAGTATTTTGTACAAATGAAATACACAATGACGATTCTGAACAGACTTATTATCTGATGTTAATGAAAGGTTGTATTCATTTTTATCTGACCAAAATATTTGATTTATCTAGAACAAGGTCATAGTTATGTGGCTGTCTTTGGACATGCTTTAATATATGTGTTTATAAAACAGAGAGCTGGCTCTTGTAGCTGATCACATGTAATCAGGGACCTATCTCATCTTAAGAATGAGCCCTGCAGCAGTTGAAAGTTAAAGATTAATTCTATTTCTTTACAATTTGGGACTTATTTTCATAGTTTTGGCCATGATTTCTATCAGTTATGACACAAATATGCTCATCAAAGTAATTGCTGAGATCACAGCATGACAGATTACCAGCACAAAGTCAGACATGGCAAATAAGGAGCTGTCAGAAATGAAAATTTGTAAACAAGGCAACAATTTAGCAAGATTATCTGAACCACTTAACTGTAAACCAAAAGTTCGCCCAGAAACTGTGTGTACACACACTTATGGCAAATACGGTCAATCAACGTTGGCAGGAAGTCTGTATGTAAAATGTGATGGATGATTACAAAGGACAAAGATTATTTTCCAGGAATTTTCTCTTCCAAATAAGCTTAGTAAACCTGGGGCTTTGTTTAAAACCAGTACGAAGTCAAGACTGCGTCCTTTGCCAGACTGCTCTTAAGCAATGCTGTCGTATTCCCAGATTTCATTAATTAACTTTGCTCAGTATGTTAGTAATACTGACAGGAAATTATGAAAATAAGGCCCAAAATGTAATAAACTGATATGATCCTTTAAAGTGGTCAGATAACCTTTGGTGAAGTCTGTTTGTGTGTGTGCATATGGGTGTATGTGTGTGTGTACAAAAGCAAAAGAAAGAAAAAAAAAAACATAAGGTTTATTTATATGGTGTGAGTGCGGGTGTTTTTCTAACGTGCCTCTCTAAGTGTGCAGCTCTTGAGAGAAGCTAACAGAGTATCAGCAAATTCTTTTGGGTCTGACGCACTAACAACAACAACAAAAGAACACTAAAATGGGCATATTAAATATGTTCCTCAAGCCATGAAAACAAAGAGAGGAGAAATAAACTTTATGTCTGTGCATAGTGCTCCTCTTGACTCTTGGAAAAGAGAGGGCCTGTTGTTCAGAAAAAGGTTTTGTAACATGAGAGACAGAAGGCTTTGCCTCAGCACCTGCCAACATTATTCCAATAAACAATGCCCTGTGAGCATATTTGAGCTTAACTGCAGGCTTTGTCCAATGAGCAGTTTTCTACTTCTCCCCTGGCGGCATAGGTCATCAAATTAAGACCTGCCATGGACAAGATTAATTAGATCTGCAACTGTGCATGTTGTGGTTCACTGGCGTGACTTTCATGTCACATCATGATTCCTTTTTTTAACCATGGTGAGAGGGAACATTGCAGTTCTGTGCAGTTTTCACAGAATACCTGACAATAGAAGCAGTTCACTTTGTCATGAAATAATTTGCTCTAAGTGATACAAACCAACCATGTCAGCACATGTGTTGCATTCTGCTCTGACATTTATTAGTGACTGCCTCTAAAAGACTAATACTAATATACTAAACCACCAATGCCACCTGAACAAACAGCCCACTTGCACTTTTCACACAACACTAGCCCTGTGGTCAGAAAAGCACTCTGTTTTTCTTCTTTCTGAGCTTAAGCCGTGTTCAGACCAACATCATTGGTGCATGATAAAATGCAGCACATCCATTCATTTTAATGAGGCCACTACATTGATGGAGAGGGCTCTAGCAAAAAACACACAGTGTCATCTGGCAAAACATTTGAACGTGGCTCAGCTTTTGCCATAATGCAGCAACAGTCTATATTAGCAAATCAAATATGTGCAAGTTCACATTTCAGGTAACCTGAATGGGTCATTTCTACTGCTCACCTCTTTGAGATTGAGGATAAAATGATTGCTGTTTGGATAACTTTACTGCACTGTAAGGTTTGGGAAAGACTGTGGTTATAGCAAACAAGCTGTGTTTATGAAATGGTTACTATAAGGTGCAGAATTGTCCAATACTGGACTGGTACTTCTTCATGTCACCAGTACATGAAGCTACACGCCATCATCAGTGCATCTCACTGCATTTTTTACTGTAGTGAACACAAAGTGACATCTCTTTCACACTCCGAATTTGGGATCTCCCCTCCGAAACTTTAATTAACACCAATCTGGAGTATAATTATTCCAGACCTCTCATGGTTATTCTAAAACACAGACAAGATCATAAGCGTGAAGCAAGGTTTGATGAACTGTGGTTAGCTGTGATGTAAGGTCAAGGAAACCCCAGCCTTTTTGACACCTGAGTCAGTTTCAGTCCTCAGCTTACACATGTACATGTGAAAGCCATACTGCCGTAAAAAGAAGCACTGTTTGCAAAAACAAACAGGCCTTTCACCTGATGGTCGATGATTCTTATGACAGTGTTTGAGACAATATCATGTTTTTCATCTATGTAGCTAACAACTATTGTATACAACTGCATGGATGTACAGGGTAGCAGTTCATTACTGTTTCTTGCTCTATAACCTCCAGGATGAACACATGGGTTGCACTTTAAGTAGCCTACTAACTGTTTATGATACAATTGTTTCCCTGGAAAAACTACACGATTGTACAGACTCCGATGTGTGAAAGATGTTGCTGGTTTCATGTTGGCTGTATAAGATTTTGGAGAAAAAGGGCGTCAAAGCTGAAGGATCAGTGAAATCCAAGAGGATTTTTCTGCACGTCACGCTGGAACCAAAGGTTACAGTCACCTTTACACTCACTGTCCAAAATGTTTGGACACTTGTATTTTTATACCAATATGCAGGTTACCATTAAAAGAATATACATATCAAAGACTTGGCTTCCAGTCCCGTGCTGGACGGGCTTTGTTCGGCCCATACACTTCGAGGACGTACAAAGCAGGATACATAACTGAACATAACTGTGAAAATCTGATTCTGATGTCTCTTTTTTCTATTCTGTTATACTCAAGGAACAAATACTGCAAGTACCTGGATGTATATTCTTCATTATATGCCAATCCCACGCGGGTCATTTCCACTGACTTACTCATTCAAACAATGTGCATATTTATCAGATGTCAGGGATTTCATGTAGATATTGCTTTGCATGTCTGTATAGAATATGTGTACGTACAGATTCCAAGTTAAATTTATATATTATCATGGATATCTGTCTAAATCTGTGAATAGGGGATGGAGATATGCAGTGTCTTGAAATGGGGGTTTCATTTTCATGTTATTTCAGCTTCTGAGTGGTGGCTTTGAAAGTGTTTCTATAAATGTTTCCTATTATGAGGCTTTAGTGCAAAACAGCCTCCTTGTCTGTGGTTTCTCTCACCACAGCTGGAATCCATTTTCTTTTGAGAAATGGATCGACTCAGCTGAACTTATGTCCTAGCAAGATCACTAATGTTACACCGCAGCATATAATAGCCATTACAACTGATCCTTGTTCATAAAGCTTCATTTCCCACCATGGTGCTGTTGGGTTCCATAAAGGCACATTAATCCAAGTGGGAAATTTTAATCTATATGGTGTTTCTGTATATGCAGCTTCTATGAAGGTGACTGTTTCTACCTCCAAATTAATCATGGAATGTATTTGTGGCGCTTGTGAATTGGAGATGTGCAGCATTTAATAATAAGAACGTGTCTGATGTGCTTACAGTGGCTTGGATAGGCAGTTTACTGGTTTACTGCAAGTGATCTTAATTACAGAGAAATTAAAGTGCTGATATGTCGGGTAGTGGGCATGAAACAGCTCAAGCTGAACACAATTATCTTTTGCCCTTGTGTTAAGAAATCCTCTGCTGTCATCAGTACAGTGGAAGGCATCAACACTTTTGTTAAACATGCTCATCATCTTCACTTTCTGAATCTTACCTGTCAAGAAGCAGCCTGGAAACATGACAAAGACTCGCTTAATCCCATTTGAGACATGAGACTGAATCAGCAGAAATTCCATATACAGCATTTATAATGGTTTCTAATGCACTTGCTGAACTCTCCAAGCCTACACTAGGTCTGAACGATGTGATAAATCCTATAAATACAGCTCTCTATATGTCTGTGCTAATCCGCTGCAAATAAAGTTAAATGCGATCAGGGGGATGCAAATAGAAACTGAATCTTCCGACTGCAGCTGGAGAGCGAAGTCTTTGTATGAATCCCTATTTTCCTTTTGTCTTCTAAAAAAGGAAAAAAAAAAACATATCCTCAGGAGATTTGCAATTTTTGACTGCACTGTATTACGCTGGCGTATGTAAATACAAATACACACGCAGACCAGAGGTTTTGCAGCCCCCATTTTCTAAGACACAAACAAGGCTGAATGTGATGTGTTGTACATATGTATATGTATGTTAATATATGGAAACAAGTCTTTCTATCTATCTACATAGCTTCTGAAATATTATTACCTTATTGAAATTATTATCATTGTTGTCAGTGAAGTTTCAGATGCATTGTGAAAAATGTTTACATCTTTTGGTATGTTTTCTCTCTCTTTTTTTTTTTTTGGTTTAAAAAATATTGAGGATTGTATGAAAAGTGTTAAATACATCTATCCAAGGACATGTAATGTGTTCTGGGGTAAAATGGAATGATAAATAAATACAATTCAGGATTACATGAATGAAACTATCACTGCTTGTACGTTTCCTTTCCCTTTAATTGTTTTTAACAGTTACAGTCAAGAATGAAGAAACAGCTAGTCACTGGGTAATCACAGTTGTTGTCAGCTGACATGCCATTTCACACATGGCCACCATAAATACTGTAACACCTTAACACACTACTACAAATCCAGCTGTTCATGACAATCCATCTAAAAATGTCAACCTTGTGGCAGCACAAGAGCAAAAGTCATCTTAAGTTTGAAGGCTTCATCCTCTGGGGACCAAATATGAACAATTTCCTTGCAATTCAAATTCAAAAATCAGTGAAGGAGTAAAATATCCAGTTTAAGTTTCCACATGAATAAAGGTTTGCTGGACCAAGCAGAAAACCACTGGAGCTGAGCGGCGACGCCAGAACAGAAATGCCTTGAAGGGGTTTGTTCTGTGTAAAATCAATTCATAAAGTTCAGGCAAAGCTTATTGCATCTTACTGCTAATCATTTAATGACTCATAGATTTCACTCGTTTTATTGTTGGAAAAACCTCTAAAGAGCAGTGAGTGCAGTGAGAGCTGGAGTAGACACACTGCTGGGTTGATAAGTATACATTGAAGGCAGATGTGCAGCCTGAGCAGGTGAGATGAATGAGCTGCAATCAGGTAAGGGCTGGAGAGTGCCCGGAAGGAAGACACACACACACGCACACGCACACGCACAAACGCACGCACGCATGCACATGGGAAAACAGGAGACACAGGGGAAGAGGGAAACACAAGGGGTATAACTGGAAGTACGGCTGTAGTCGTGACACCAACTTTGCTCTTTAACACAAAGTCAGCATATTTGGATCTCAGAAGCTGAATTCACTCCATCAAAGGATTGTTCAAAATTTTTCAAGCCTGTTTTAAGACAATAGTCAGATGTCCACCTTAGCATTAATACAGGTTTTGCTTGCTGTATCATTATCTGTACATATCTTATTATTCCTCGTGTTTGTTCTGGCTGTTAAGATCCCCTCCTAATGCGCTGTCTCTGTAACTAATAGGGAACAAAATCCACAGAGAGTTGGATCTTATTAGCTTAATCAATTGGATATCTTCCAAAGTTACAGCCTAGAATAAAAATTCCTCTTTGTATTTCCCCAGACAGTGTGTTTTTTGTTCAGCGGTGGTGGAGGGATGGTAATACAAATAAGGAATTTTGCACTAAACCAACTTTAAGTTTGCCAGATAACCACTTTACTGGTCTAATCTATACTGCTGAAGCCTCTTATTAGCTTCAGATAAACTTTGCAATGTGTTTGTTTTTTTCACAGAGCAAGGCCTGTGGATTTTGTCCCCCATCACATACTGTACACTTTTAATGGCCAGTGTGGAGAGGAGGATGAGTAAGCCTGACCCATGTGTTAAGACTGGCTTGAAAAATTGTTATGTTAAATCATACAGAGAAGTATTGAGGTGGGGGTCAACCTTTCACAGCCAGCTGATGCGGCTGCCACTTGCTTGTCTCGCCTTGGTAATCCCCCCGTGCCCCCATGTATCCATGTTTTTCTTAACCTACTCTAACCTAAATTCAAGTCTTCAGTCTGAAATTCAATTATTTACATGATGGGGACCTGCATTTTCCACAAGTACGGAGAGTCCCCACAACGTGACTGTGTAAACATAGTTATGTTTCCACAACTTGAGTAATACATGGGCACACATACACACACCCACACCCTCATCCACACACAAACACACACACACTGTGTCTTCCTGGGATCTCTTAGCAGGCTGTCATGGCTTTTTAGCTCTAATTGGTTTTGTCACACTGTTCTGCATCTCCAAAACAAGACTATTGATTGAGATTCATGGGTGTTTTCTGCTGCTGGGGAAAGCCGACTCTTACAAACCAACCTGCACTCCACACAGCTGTTTTTACCACCTTAGCTTTATGCACATGCATGCATATTGAGTGAAAACAGGTCATTTATTGCAAAATGTAAATGAAAAACTAATATGATTTTGTTCCATTATGTGGCTGTGGCTGAATCAGTCAAGCTAAATCGTCAATATTACGTAATACGCTTTATTTCAATATGACCTTAAATTATATACTCAGTTCTAATCTTTATCTTTAATCGCTGTTTCAGCAACATCTCTGACCTTGAGCCAACTGAAGAGAGAAACCTTGTTTTTCCACTTCATTCACTGAATACATAGTAAGAAAAAGTATCTGCTGCTGTTTCTGCTTTTCTGCTCCCCTTGCCCTTGCACACCTGGCCGATTGCATTAATCCGCAGATTCAGGTGTAGTCGAGAGCACTTACACTATATGCAAACAGATGGACATGATCTGGCTGCCTCACCTTAACAAGATGTCCCTGCTGAACACCATCTGCCAAAACATGTAAGCTCTGCCAAGTCTGCAGTAGAGCAGGTTTTCAGGATTGGGAGATATGCGGCGATGTAAGCTGGACCGCAGCGGCGAAGCATAAGTTTATGCCAATCATGAATTAGTGTGACTGACATGTGAGCATTACTGTTGTGTCAGCTAATGTTGAAAGATAGTAAAATCTTAAGGAAGGGGCCTCATTTATCAACTGTGAAATGCAATCGACACATTTCTGATCATATAATGCGACTTTTTTTAGTGCATGTCAATGTGAGAAATTTACAAGAAATTACAATAATTCTGTAATTAACTGACTTTCTCTAATTCAGCAAAAAGGAACTGCTTTGACTCTGTTTCACTGTATTTTTATCTTCTGTCTACACCAGAACTAGGAGCATATTGCACAGAGTAGATTAACATCTGCTGCTGTGATCATCGTCCGCCTCCATTTTAGCAAATATTTGACCAGGTTTTGTGTAACATAATGAGTGAAAGACTGCCAGAAAATGTCAGCGCAAATTAGATCAGGCCTCCCACACAAAGCCGGGCTCAGCTGGTTATTCTGATATTATAGTCAGGATGTGCTGATATTTGTGCTTTTCATTCTCATGAGACTCATTAGTTCCCTATAAAACACAGTCGTGTATTGTGTAATGAAATAATTATCCCAAATTATGTTATCGATATCATATATATTTAAATCATGATTCCAGAGGGGCAAATTAAAAATCTTCTGGTCCAGTGATTGTTTGTGAAATAATGTAAATAACCTGTATAGTTGTAGTGATAAGTTACTATAGCATCATAGAAAAATCGACTGCAACACAAAGTAAGCTAGATGAGGTATTTTTAAGCTAGCTAATGCTTTGTGACTTTACTTTTTTAAGCTTTGTAGCTTTAACTCCGAGCCATATATCGTCTTTTTAATCGGATAAATGTGGCGTATGTGGTATATTATTTGTGGAGGCGTCTTGATTGTTACGACAGCATCTGCCAGCGTTAAAACCAACACTGTAACAGCTAGAGAAGGACGCTCATCCCATTGTTCAATGCTTGCATTGTCAGCATATCTGATTGGCCGCTCATATTCACAATGAAACTGTACCCTATGAGGCAGATAATGGCTGTTTCCATGTGTACACAGGCAATTAAATCCTGATAAAATGTATTCAAATAACCGCTTACAATTTGCATTTCTAATTGATAAAATAGTTAATAAGGTTTTGGTAGGAGTGATGTTCATGTTTAATACACATTCACATTTAAATCACTAAGACATCACAGCTTGTAATATTTTTCACAGTTTCATAGCTTGTCCTTTATTTTTCTTGTTACAATGGCTCTCTACTACTTTGTCTTATTTGTTTATCATGTAGCCTGCATTTTGTCTGTCCCTGGACTTACTTCCACTTCTTATAATGGGAAAATATGTCTGCCGGGAACTATGCCAGGCTTTCATTGCCCATAGGCAGACTCCCTGAAAATAAATAATTAATTTAGAATGACTGCCTTCACTCCCACAGTCTGGATGTTATATTGAACCAAATTGCACTGCATTGCCAGTAGAAATAATTTCATTTTTGAACATTAAGATCCAATCTCTCATACATGAATGTGTCATCCACTAACACAGGATATGAGCGTAATGTGATTCTGCAGAGTATTGAATTACAACCACATCACAACACAGTGGCTAATTCCAGATGTACTGTGTGCACACAAAGTAAAGGTCTGCCACTGTTGAAGCCCTAATGAAAATACATTTTCTTTTTGATACGGTTCCAGCAAAACATGATCAAATTTAGAACTGTAAAACAAGACAGTGGCTTTTGATATTGAGAAGAGGACAAACACTGTAATACTGTGAAATCCTACTGAGGATTCACTCCTGAAGAGAATGTCATATCATTTTATTTCCTTCATTCAGTCCTCTGAATATCATCCAGGACCGGCAGATCTTGTGTTATCACACCTGTCATGAGGTGACCCAGAATAATTTGCTCCTTTTTTAAAATATTCCAAGCCACACTGCTGCTGATATCAAACCAAACAAAGAGCCTGTTACACCATGAAAACATCACATTTAGGCTGGAGTCTTACTGAAGTCTCCATATTCTCTATTCTTTCATTTTAATATGTTGGTATATTTCAAGAACACTGTCATACAGGTCCAAAACCTGTAACTCTGAATGTTTCAGTAAGCTGCTGATGCTTTGAAGAATATGTGTAACTGTCATTCAAAATGCACTGAACTTATTATGTGTGCTTAATCTTACCCTCAGGGGTGTTTTTCTGGACTTTTCTTGCCCCTGAAATGCAAAAGAAAATACAGTAAGCTTTAAAATGAAATAATGTTTTCCCACCAGACCAAAGCTGCACCAGACTTTTCAAATCAGTGCATCCTTTCACTTGTTTATACAAAGATGAAACAAGATATAATGATGACTAATGATGACGATGTATTGACTAACTATCACAGTTGAAACGTTTGGAAAATGGCCGGTTGTCATGTAAAGTATGTGTGGTTTATACTACATGGGTTAAAACACCAGCGTGGTCCTTTAAATTTTAGACTGTGATAGTTTGTTATATATTTTAAGTGAACCAGTGCAGAGCTACAGCTGTGATAACAACCCAGTGCTTAAGGCAGTCAAGTAAAATTGTTCTGTGAACTGTGTCAAAGGCTGAATCATTGTCTGAGAGGACAGAAGAGTTCCCTGCATCAACTGTTGGAGGAAGATTATTGCTGATTTTAAGATCAGTAATTAATTAAAGGCCTTATAATTAGTGCACAGCGGCTTCAATGTCAGGTTTTTAAGACCAAGGCTTGTTAATAGATAAAGAGTAAAGGCATGACGTTGTTCGTAGATGAAATTGGTAGACAAGATCTGTAGCAATATACATTAAAAGCATCTGCAAGCTTCTTCCATTTTGGTTTGTTTTTTGAGATAATAAGCAGATCTAAAAAGGGGAGTCAAACTGTTAGCATTTTATGAAGCATCAAATGTCATACATTCCTGCCATTTAACAGGGGAGCTCTTTAAAGCAGTGATGCTGGTGGTGTATGCCCAAGATTGATAAATTATAAATGGGTTATTCATTATATAAAATGAATCTTAATTTTTCACACCTTCACGGGTGATAACTGCCGCACATTTAGCCTCCGAGCTATTATTTTTCACACAGCTTTCAGTATTGTTCCCTGATCTGATGCGCCTCCAGTTTCACTTTGACAAACATATCACACAGTGCCCATTTGGTAACGAAAATAACACATGCCAAAACATTCTGAACTTAACTTTAAAGACAGTTATTTGAGGATATTTTGCATCATTTTCTGGTTGAACCCTGTCGTCTTGGTGCGGTCCAAACCTCCTTTCAGTGTAAACTGCTGTACATGACTGCTTGAAATGACTTTTAGTGTAGACTCTGATTGGTTTCATTATTGCTATAAATAGTCTGTCAACTGTCTGCTCAGCCTTCAGAAATAATTGAGTTGTAATGCCAATAATCGTGGCCATTGTCCCTTAAATCTCTCTGTATGATACATAAAGCGTATCTTCTTGTTCTTTTTGGCCAAAATCTGACTTTCAGCCGTCTCTGAGTCTTACTTCATGTTGTTCATCTGAATCTGTTTCCTTTTCTTTTTTGCCACACTTGATTTTGCACAACCCAGCTACTGTTCATAATGAACAATGACACTGATATATCATGAGATTTCAATTATTCAGGGGAAAAAGTAAAGAAAGCGTGGTACGTCTGACCACATGACTAGGGCATTATGTAAGTAAGACTCTCCCTTTTTCTCATTTTTATGCATAATTAATTGAGTATATTTAGGCCAAGAAAAGACTGGCTTTGTGTACTTATGAGCAAAAATAATGCTGTCCTTCAGGCTCGAGAAGTGCAGTGAATTAAATGAGACAGACGGATGGTTATTAGAGTTTGTCGAGCAAAGATTTATTTAATACCAAAGGTTTATTTAATAGGGGCATTCTTCCAGAAGGTTATTGTCCAGTTACTTTGATTGATTCAGATTAGAAAGTGTTAGCTGATATGATTACTGCAGAGCATAAAATGTGTAAATGTTGACTGATGTGAAGGGTAAAGTCATCAATGATTTGATGATAACCTGACTTCTTCTGGGAGTTTGTTGATATTGTAGTGAATCACTATTGATCACTGGGCACTCACAAGCACAATTAAAAATCTGCAGCCACACTAGAAGCTGTGTGAGGCTGTAAGTTGGGACAGTGGTGCTTTGAGCTAAATGCTACTTAACATTTGCCATACTCATCATCTATTTTAGCTTGTTTGTTTGCTCGTTGGTACTAAACACAAAGTATAGCTAAGGCTGATGGGAAAGTCATTAGTTTTGCAGGTATTTGAAACCAACATGTTGTATAAATTAAAATCTTGACCTGCTGGTGGTGCCATGGGAAAAGTCATCAAACTCATTAGGATGTATCCTCTGGAAACAAGTGTGATGGCAGTCCATCAATCATCAAATAGCTGTCATTTCAATGTGGACCGAAGTGGTGGACCAATCAAACAACATTGCAATCCATGGAGCTACGCTGCTAGCATGGCTAAAAATAGTTTGACACTGTTACATTATCAGTGGTTTTGGTTGTATAAGAACTTTTCCAGAATGCTTTTCCCTGAAGCAAAACTTATAAAAGAAAATGTTTTCAGTACAGTGTTTAATGTCTCATAATGTTATATCAATGCTGGTGCAGCTACTGATTCATAGTTATTCAAATGGGGGAAAAAATCAATTTGCAGACATGTGGATTTAATGTGTTGGACCTCAGCACAAAACTAATTACATTTCTGGGTGCAGCTAGGATTAATGACTCCACTTTGGAGAGTTCATATTTTTGAGATGTGCTGGTGTTAAAATTTTGCTCTCTTTTATGTTCAGCTGTAAGAAACTTCATGTCTCTCCATTACATTAAACAGCACAACCCACCAACACACTGCACTGATGTGCCACAAGGATGCTGTCAGTCTGAATCCCTGCCAAGGCCACAAAAGTTTCTTCTTCTTTTACTTTACTCTCACGTGTTAAATACAAGAACAGCAAGGTTTTATGCCCAGTTCTAATGTTTTTACTTTTAATGTTCTGTGTTTATGGACCATTTATCCTTGAATACACGTGTAAGCCAACGCAGTTCAGTCTTATGTTTGCTGATACCAGGTGCATACAGAGACACTCAAAGAAACTGGATAGAGACAGTAGTTCTTCGCTTGTCCTGCCTGAGGCAGAAATAAGAGTGAAAGCTTGTGACTCTGTCAATGACTAATCACATTTTATATTTCGCTGACCTTGAACACTCAGCTGACATTCCTCATGGTGGATTTAATACATACGAATTTAACTGGATTAAACGTTCAGGCCTCAGGAACATCTTAAAATAGAGACTCTAACAGACACTAAGAGATGTGTGTGTGTGTGTGTGTGTGTGTGTGTGTGTGTGTGTGTGTGTGTGTGTGTGTGTAGAGTCTTAAGAGTCTGTGATTTAGGACAGTACTATTAATATTTACTAAACATTAAAAAAAGGGTTCATGTCAGAATGAACTGTCTATGGATTATGTAAATGCAAGTAGAGANAAAAAAGGGTTCATGTCAGAATGAACTGTCTATGGATTATGTAAATGCAAGTAGAGATTCATATTCAGATTCTGCTGTCTCACTTATTCTCTTGATAAACTACCTTCCCTGTCACATTATTTTTTTATTCTACATTCGTCTTTCACACAGTTTTCCTTTTATTGAAACTTTCTCGTACCATACAGTACTTGCTATACTGAGGCAAAACCTGTTCATCTTGCTTGCATCGGCATCATTTTCACTGAGGCTGTATCCATCTAGAAGTGCGTTGTGTCATCTCTCCTCTCTCTGAACTTTGCTTCCAACATTTGGCTTACAGACGCTTCACTGTTTCTGTCAGCATGCACCCAAACCTGTTGGATGTTTCCCCATGTTAGTATTCAGTGTGTTCTTAAGATTTGATTACTTAATCTGGTTACAAGCCAATGTCCTCTGTGTACTTTGACTCATTGCATTCCTTTTGTTTGTCTATTCAATATAGCTACCACATATAACTTTTTGGTAGTTTAAGATTACAGCCTGCAATTATTCCTAATTTACAGTGTTAGCTAAAATTCATTCAGGAATACTGCCTCCTTACACATGCCCTGTAAGTCACCCTGCACACTTTCCTGTTACCTTTAAACTCTACAAGTTCATACTTGCTGTCATCAAATCTCAACCCAACATGCTCACCTTTAGCCAATCATCTGTGAGCTGTGAATTTCTAAAAATGCTCTTGCTCTCTGCTGTCATTCAGCTGCAAGTCAGCATTGTGATGCTTGTGTGACTCACCTCCATCCCTCCACCACATCAGGTGTGAATGCCTGGCCTTCCCCAGTCAAACTTTCCGAACAGAACTCGTTCCAATCTCCAGCTCCATTCTCTTCACCACCAGTGTTTCAGCTCCGGGGGAGTTTCCTTTGCATTGGAAGCACCTAATCCATCCAACATCTTACCCGCAGTGCTTCCTGCCAGGTTCTAAGCGCCAAAATCTATTTCTTCTGCTCACAATAAATTAAATTTTACTTCAAAAATTCTCATTCTCTTTCTTTCCTCCTATAAGTCTCTCCTGGTTTAAATAAAGTTTTTCAGTGACTTCAGTGAAGTAGATCATCTTCCACAAATATCTTGGCAGTTTGATGGACACTCCTTCCAGAAACCTGATTAAAAAAAGCTTTTGTACTTAATAATAATACTGTAGCAATAGTGTCAATCCACATAAACCACCTCAGGCTTCGCCCATTATGTTGTACCCCTTAGGAAGGACATGCACAACAGGCACAGTAACATTATCAGCTGTTCCTGGCTCTTTAATTTCTACTTGTTTCGATGCACAAACACAAATGTACCCCGTAGTTGTTAATACTCCATGTAGTTTGCTTCCTTTTGTTATTGTCTCCCCAGTAAGTGCAATTTGGTAATTTGGAAATAAATCACAGCAGATTTATAATGTTACAAAACTCATTACCCCAAACTTCCAGCTTTGTAGCTCAGTAATGGTCACACTATACCCCATAATATCATAAGACGTATCCAGTCTTTTAAATTATTTATGGTTGCTTCTCTTTAAGTTCCTTCAAAATGCCAGACTGTTGCTCATAACTGTAAGTCATACTGTGCTTGGTAATAACAGAATAGGTACTTTGTGTTTAAAAAATACCTACAATATATGTATCTGTCAAATAAAATTTACTATAAATTGAGAGGAACAAGGCTGTGAGTCGTGGGCCGGATCCTGAGCATTGCCACGCTTTTGTTCTGGCTTTGGATTTACACTGAGGCATATCAATATCTACAGACCTGCTGACTAAGAGAGACTTAGACAAGAGGTCTATAGATATTGATTCATACTGTGGTACATCAGTTTCTACAGACCTGTTGTCTCTCTTAGTCTGTGTGTTCACCTCCTCATTGTCTTGTATTCTTGTATCCATGCTGAAAGCTGTGTAAACTTATTCTGATCTTCCCTGGTGTGTCCCTAGGATGTCTCAGTTTTACCCAGGATTTTGTCTACTTTGGCAGAAGTGATGTTCTGTATTTCCCAAAATCTTACATTCCCTCAAGAATTGGCTTGGATTTGCTGTACATATAAGAAGGAGAGACTAATAGAGGCAATAAAAACATTCACAACAGTGGCAGTGGGATCTTTTTCCAGTCAAACAGCAGTGAAAAACCACCACAGGTCACTGCAGTGAAGACATTACTATCTCTGCTTCTTACACAATGCATTTCTCCCAGAGTGAAAATCCAAATCATGAGTCTTCTTTGACTCCAAGCAACTGATACAAAACCTGATGCATAAAGTTACTAAACTCAAATGCAACTGCACCAGAAAGATGTTGACATGATGTGATATGTATATAATGAGGTCCAGGAATAAGAGGACTGCACAAAATCAATTTTTGCCCAGAAAGTATGTAATGTGATCAGCTCAGATCCTTGATATTGTGTTATTGGAGCAGACACTGGGGCATTTGTTCATTGATTTATTGTCCTCTGGTCACTGGAGACAGACATGCCCATGCATGCTCTGATAACCTCACACATCTAAGGCTAACTTTCTTGAATTTGTCCACTTGACTGAAGCGCAGAATACATATTTGTGCACGTTAAATACAATTTATTCACAATAAAGAAATTTACCATTATGTTACAGGGAGAAGGCATTGTTCTTGTGTATGAGCACTTTTCAGAAAACTGTATTGTATGCGGTCATAGAACATGTTCCTCATGTCCCATTGTTAGACACATTTCCGTTTGAGTTCATGTCTCAGCTGAAAGTTAAACATTTAAACAGAGTTATAAAGTCAGTCTGAACCTGGCCTCAAATGAACTATCAAGTTCGCAAGTGGCAGTGTGGGAAGTGTAGGATCCTCTATTTTTTTAGCTTTACCCATTATAGAACCAGCAGTCAGGATATTACAGCCTCTGCTGCATCGATTATGACCATGTTTTTAAATCTGTAACAAGCAACCCTGTTTACTAAAATATATAGTCTGCAGCATAATCTGCAGCAGCAAATATATTTTGAAGGAAATGTAATGCTACCCAGATAAATAATGAGGAAACGCTAAAATGTCGATACTGAACTCAACAAATATCCTATTTGCTTTGCTAAAATATCCCCTCACACTGAGTGAACAGCATTATTTAACATCTTTATGGTTACATTGAGGACCACTTAAGGATTCAGAGGATAAGGATACTGAGGCAAACCAGCCTGGATTCAGAAATATCACAGTCTTGTTTTATACAGAAATGTAGCACAGTGACTTGAAGCATGAGACACAATGTGTTTACTGTATTTACGCTTGAACTGAAACCACAACTCTCCCCAAACCTTAATAAAAGTGCTTTTGTTTCCTAACCGCACACAAGACCGACACAAGGCCGCTGTTAAAGTGCGCAGAGCAGAAGTTTGCCTCCAGGTTTTTTCACCCCAGAGCCTCCCTAACACATGGTCAGTGATGTGAAAGGGTCTATTTAAACCTTTAACCCAAACCATGACATTTTCCTAAACCTCACCAAGTAGTCCTGTTATCTAAAACTCAACAAACTGCACCTGAAAACTGAAAATGTTTGTGTGTTTGTGCCTTGTGCTTCCAAAGGCAACTGGACTTAATTCAAGGAGACATTTCTCCTGTCATCCAACAGGCTTCTTTAGATCTGACTGGTGGGAAGTCTCAGGAATTTGCAGGACCATAGCTCCGCCCAGCCATCATGCGATCGTTAGGGTCACGAGTCATGTTGTTGATGGCTCAATAGGTCTTGATGGGTGAGAATGGATGGTCTTTGACCCACTTGTCCACTCAGTAGGGGTCACATGAGTCCTGGTGTGAATGTCTGTTAAGCTGCCTGGGAAGAGATCTAAGGACTGCATTGTATGTTGCTGATAAGTGGTGTCTTCTACCACCTCCTCTGTTCAGTGATGGTCTTTCCAGTTTGACACATATATGGATATGTACATTATTGTCCACAAATGAATGTCCCTAGTCCTTGAGATGTAGGTGGGCTGCTGAGTCTTGAGGTGTTGGCCCTCCTGCGTTGTGCCATGCAGTTGCTTTGTTTCCAGGGTGAAACGTTTTCGAGAACCACAAGCAAGTGCAGCTGCCTTTGGAAGCACTTAGACTCACAACTGCTTCTTGTAAACACGATCAACTCAGCAATTACATTTCCAATCACAACACAGCATTGTAGAAATATAATTTATTGGAGACAAAGTTGTCACAAACCCCTCAACTATATGGTAGTATAATACTGATTCACTGGAGTTGTCTTTTAAGGTGGGTTTTCTATGTAAAATATGCATGAATCTTTACAGTAGCAGTAATGCTTTCTCACATTTTAGTCTGTTCACCCTCTCCAAATGTAGTTTCACTTGATTTCCTGCCCGCAGAGACTTGTTTTTTTGCTTTTCTGGCTATTAAACACGGCTATCTCTCCCATGCATTTCTATATTTATGATGAGAATAAAAAGATTTTCTTGTACTCCTGTCACTTCTTACTTGATAAAAATAAAAGCAGCAGGAAACATAGGAAGTTTACAATTCTGTGATTTCTCATCTATAATAGAGAATCTTAACGCGTCCACACATCAGAGAGAGAATATTGAAACAATTTAGGCTATAATACAGTTCTTCATACATGGTTACAAGTTAATATTAAAAGAATCTTAGAAGAAACTTAGATTAACCTTCCATATTGATTGCCCTTTCTATAAAGTGTAACAACAAAATAGTCCAAGCTATGCTGCTGTCATTATGAAAGCTGAGGTCAAATTCCTTTAATTGGAAATCAATACTCCCTACAGCGTGTCTCTCAGGCAGCGGGTCCTTCCGGCCCACTTCCTTCCACAAACAGCAAAGCCACTCACAGTTTATCAAAGATCTGTGTGGGATACAAGCTGAATTAAAATAATCTTAGATGTAGAATGAGACAGGATGATGGTTCATTGAACAATTCTGACAGAACGCTTTGGTGTCAAAGGGTTTTTTGTGGCAGAGTTTGCCAGATTTAGACACTGAAGATAAAAATCTGTTTAATTGAACTAGCTCCATTTTTTTTTCATTCCAAATGACTATAATGTGTGAAAGCCTGGCATAATGTATGATCACATCTTCAAAACAGAAATAACTCAACTTCCAACTTGTCTTCGCACATTTTTTTTTGGGAAGGATTATTTCAAGCTGGAAAAATGTGTCAAAGAGTATGAATTTGAAATTTAGACCAGTGCAGTGGAATTGGACCATTGCGTTCTCTTGATGGCACAGGAGGCTAATGGCTGAACATTTCATACTGAGGCAAACCAGCCTGCAATGATTCACTAATGTTGCCATGTATTCATCAGATCAGAGATCAGGAGTCAGTCACTGAGTTGTTGTTTGTCCTGCAAATAATAATGCAATTAAGCTAAATTGACAAAGTAGGCTGTATTTGTATGCTCGAGCACAGCACGAACATGTTTTCCTAACAAAACATTCAATGAAAATGCATCATTGTTTGAGATCACTGTTGCAAAGGTAAAGGAATTTTTGGATCTTACACTGCTATGTTGAAGGTTTGGTAAGGTTTAGCAAAAAAAACAGCAAAGATCAGGGTTTGGGAGAAGAAGTGCATGAATCATATTTACTACAGCTGCTCCAGAGCTTTGTCACTTGCACATACTGTTTTTTGGGGAGGATTTCCTGATGCTGAACGACTGACGCTCTCATTTTCTTGGAAGGATTTGAAGGTGTCCTCCAGAAAGGTTTCCTCCAGCCAGGACTTCCCTCTAACCACAGGAAGATTATAGGCTCAGACTCGGATTCTGATTCAATCTGGAAATGAAGCACTCACATAAGATGTCAGGGGAAGGTTTGACAGTGGTTCTGATATCTCTGTGACAATGCCACAGGTGAAATGCATTCTACCTCCAGGTAACAAGCGACAAGTGTGGTCAAGGGCAACAAATGCATCATAAAATGATGTACATGTCTGGCAGCTGTCGGTGCCGTCATGCCTGAATTGGCGTAGTTGTACAGCTGTGATGGTTCCTGCTGTGGCATGACATTGACACACTTGTAATAGGTTTTCCTCCTGAGTGTGATAAGCAGGGTCGAGAGACAGCAAATGAGCTGACCTTACATCTGGTTGTCGATCATTAGCTCGTGATGAGTGAGATTTTTGTCCGCAAAATATTTTGGACGATTTCTCTGTGTTCACACATTCCAGATTAGTCCAAGCTAATGCATTCTAACCTGGCGTGAAAGAAGCAAACTCAGAATGCTGTACCTGGAGGAGGAGGAGGTGGAGGAAGGAGGGAGTGGAGGGAGTGAATTAAAAACCCTCCAGATTTAAAGTTGCACCTCACATTTTTTATATATTGTGGTATGAGACAAAAGATCCTGTGGTCAGAGATGCTCTCGCGACTCAGCAGCTTGTCAGACAGAAAAAAGTCTGCTGCAAAATAGAGAGGAGACTTGGACACCCTTTGGGCACCTCGGACACACAGTTCAAACAGTTGCATAGAGACCTTGAGACAATTAAAAGTTGTCTCCCCGCTCTACATCTCTGACCTGTTTTCAGGCTCAGTCCTTTCGCAAGAGCCAGACTCCGTACATTATCCGCTCTGACATCATGAGGATACTCGCAGGTTGGGTCAAGTAGTCTCCAGAAACTCTGGACCAGGGCTTTTCAGAGCCTGATTCCATCTGACCCTGTCTGGAAATGTGAATATTTTTGTCTACATGTGCACATGTTCTAAACGCAGGGCAAAGATCTGTATATAATTGGATAGACAAGAGTGTTGGTGTTCCAGGACTATGGGACCTCGTGGATGAGACTTCCTGAGCCTTAGTAATGTTTAAAAAAGAAAGTGCTGCTATTTTGGGGATAATCATATCCTGCATTTGCATACCCTGCACATGAATGTACAGACAACTATCACTGAATTATTTTGACTCTAAAGAAAATGTGAAAATGTGGCAATTCTTAGGAAAGTTCTGAAGTTATAAGGAGCATTTTTCTTTGCAATGGACATCAGAGATAATGCTCAGGCATTAAAAATATGTGCCTCATGTTTGTGTGTTCTTTGTGAGCTGTGACTCAGAGAAGGAGGAAGATTTTGGTGAAAATCAAAAGACCAGACTACAGTAACTAACCTGTTGTTTTCAGAACACCAACAAGCATCTGTCCCTTTCACCTCATGCAGAATCTTTGCATCATGTCCCTCTCTGTGTGGCCCCGTGGGCAGCTGCGCCTCACAGCTTGAAAACCTCTGGAAGACCAAAGTCTGTGTAACACACAAACATGCACACGTGTTGATTAGTCTTTCGCTTGTTTTGGAATGTATGATACATTTAGCAGCCAACGGGTATTTTCTTCACATGTACAGAAGCTTTGCTTGTATCTCAGGGAGTGCAGATGAGATGTTAATGTAGCACAGTTTTTGCTTGATTGTATGGGAATATCATACAACAAGACAACAAGCATCCTGCCAAATGATGCCCTTATACAAGTCCCAATTAGTGGGATAGTGTTTCGCATTGTATGAATACATCAGCTTTACATAACTGTGTGTGTGTGTGTGTGTGTGTGTGTGTGTGTGTGTGTGTGTGTGTGTGTGTGTGTGTGTGTGTGTGTGTGTGTGTGTGGCCATTGCTGACCCTGCATCTTTCCTCACATCCGCATGTTGCCACACCTCCACATCCCTTCTGTTACTGTAACAGCACCATATGTCTCTCTCTTTCTGTCCCCATCTCGGTTCACCCCACAATCCCAACATCCATGCTGACTCATAACCCATAATATTACTAAATCTCTCAATTACCTACTTTCACTGAGGACATTTACGTGCATCCTCGTATACCGGTTATGAGTCACATCCTGTTTATCCTCATATATCAGATGTGACATCTACATTACATGGAATTTAGTGTAAGCTACTTATTTATCATATTTCCAGGTTCCTGATCAGTGCCTTTGACTCCTCAACATCTCCACCGACCTTGACGATTTCTGTGCTGACTGAACTGAATCTTAACAGTTCAGTATAACTCTGCTTGATATACAGTTGCATGACTACTGCAACATTGACTACAGTGCAGTGCAGTAATTGTAGGGTTTGTAGTTTGATCCCTCTGTCCACATGCCAAAGTGGCCTCAGCAACCAGCCCTGTTTTGCATGATCATCATTGGTGAGAGTGAGAGGCAAATTGTAATACACGTTTGGCAGAAGTACTTTATGAATGCAGTCTATATTTCATCAGCTACTGAAGCCAAGCATAACAAGAGGCACTGACATTTTATCAAGCTTTCACTTTCTGGCTCTGTGAGCATAGGTGGGTGTCACAGTGGCAAAAAATTAAGGCACAACTAAGCCCTTAATGCAAGAGCTTTAAGGGTTTAGTTGTGCATTCCTTTACAAGAAACATACCTTTTTAGTGTCTGCATGTCAGAAGCTTGTGAGGGATCATCATCTGTTTACTCCACTGTTGGTCTTAAGAGTGTGCGCAACCATTTTTGTCTTCCAATACACACATGGCTACAAGAACTGGAAAGGAGAATCGCAGATTGAACACTGGGGAGAAAAAGGAGGAAAAGAAAAGGCAGTACGTCAAATCAATAAGATACTTGTGCAGACATGTGGCATTTAAAACTGAAGAAGGTGTTTATGTGATGCAGAATCCTAATTTATGTCAGTGACGCAGGTAGTATGTTTGAATTTCCTGTTGAAGGCGTGAACTGAAACCTCAGGCTTTAATTCAGCAGTCAGCTGTTTGAATAAAGAAAAAAACTCATGAAAAGGACATTTTGCAACAACATGATGACAGTCTTGTATTATTCAGTGAAATCACAATGTATTTTAGTCATATGTACCATCATTTCAAAGGCATCCATTCTTGTAAGCTAATTCAAATAAAACAGCAAAGTAATCCAGAGGAAAGCAGCTTGTAATTATATGTCCCATTGGCTATTCAAGTCTTCATGTTCTGTGATATCGTCATCTCCATTTATCAGCACATCCTTCATTTATCCTCATTCCTATGTCCCGAGGTTGAGTACAGTACATCAAACACTTCTCCTAACACCAAATTAGGTGAGGAGTTATGACGCAAAAACGATGATAAAAGCTGCCAGACGGATGTTTCTCCATAAGACATGGCTGCCATCTGCCTGCTTTCTTACAGTCTGGAGCAACCAGCCTCTCAATTTTATATGACAGTGAGCTGATAAGGCCTCCAGCTGTCATACGACCTATAGCTTATCTCCCGTATAGGGACATACTTTCCACCCCAGGCTGCTATACATTCAGTCTTGTGGTGGACCAGTTTCTGGTCCTAATCTCTCTTCTCACTCATCACACTACTGCTTATCTTGACTTTTTGTAGGTCTTTCCCAATCAATCCTCTACTTATATTCTCAAGGACTTGCAGCAATGTTTTTACAGGTGGGACATTCATTTTAGATGTATAATGCATGGGGGCACTAAGATGCACATGCATGCAATACACCTTTCTTGCTTTCAGGTTCATGCTGTTACTTTGATTGACAGTTGGTGGTAGCGCACAAAGATGTGGAGCAATATGCCAAAAGAGGTAATGAAGAAAAAAACAGCGAACCAACAAACATAGACGTAAACACTGCATATAAAACATTCAACTAAACTGGCCTTGCAAATGTTTTATGAGGAAAATAATTCACTCAACATTTTTCTAAGACCTCAAGAATGACTGTAAACATAACCTGAAAGATTAGAATGGCCTTATTTCAGCCTCTAGTCATTTAAAAGAGGCACTGATGTCACAGATCTTGCCATACACCAATGTGTAGTATAATAGTATATGAAACTAGGTTTTGTTTATAGAATAGCCTTTTCACATCTTTTATATGTCACAGTAGGAAAAGGACAGGTATAAAAAACGAAATGAATAATCACTGAATACAGTTTCAGGCTCCCAGTATTGTGCCTACTGGCTTACTGTCACACAGTCGTGGCTTACTGGGACACTTGAATAGAACAGAGCTGTTATTAGTGTTGTCAATAACACCTGTGCTTTTGCTTGCTGTGACAAGTCAAAATGTCTGCTGGGAAAACCTCCACTGTTACTCTGTGTGTGTGTGTGTGTGTGTGTGTGTGTGTGTGTGTGTGTGTGTGTGTGTGTGTGTGTGTGTGTGCGTGTGTGTGTGTGTGTGTAAATAATCTGCCGCTCCAGTACTCTGCATTGCTAAAGGTCTTGTGCGGCATCCTCCCTCCAATCACCTGTAAGTTATTTGTCCAGAGTGATTCCTACACCTCATTACACCACGTTCGCCTGCAGTGTTCTGGCTGAGCACGACCAGCAGTCAAACAAGACCGCCTCTGTGCTGACCGGCCAATAATGACGCCGAGGTGAGTCCCTCTAACTTTCCGGTGAAGGAATACAGGTCTGTTCCACCAAGCGCCACATCGGCATGGCCGCTCATTGACAGCCACAAAGCCTCACTGCCACTGTCGTCAGTAAACGCTGCTCCACTGAGACTGCTCCAACTTCATCCTTTTACTCGACTAAATCTTGAGCAGAGAAAAGGGACAGAACAAGACCATCTGGGACTGAAGAAAAGATCAGAATAAAAATATCTTGTAATAAATAAATGAAAACACTGAGACTAACATTGGGAACGATTTCATTTTCCATCTTCGGTTTGCAGTTACAGCAGCTGTTAAGTCCAGCAGTCAGTTAAAATGAGTTAGACTAGAGACAAATTGCATGCTTTAGAGGGACCTAGTCACTTATATAGAGTGAAACGACAATGAAAAAAACTGTAATAAGTAAAAAAAAATAACTTATTGATCAGGACATACTTTTCACTGTGTCCCTGAAGCTATGGCAGTCAGAGCCTGAGTCAGGCCAGCATAGACATACTGCTACCCTTGACTGATTGTGTGTTTGTGTCTGGACTGTTAATTATTGCTTTTCCTGCTTGTGCCAAAACCAGAACAGCCATGTCTGACTTATTGATGATGTTATTCTCCTGGAAGTATTTCAAAAGCAACCGTACAGTGCATGTATCTGGGTGTGTGCTTCTGAATGCAGTTTCATGTGTACACAAGACTGCAAACGCTCGGTGCAGAGCAAGTTATTGAATGAAATGCAAAGCTGGTAGTGGTATAAAACTGTCACAACCAACAAGGGAGCGGCCATGTGAAGAGTTAAAAATAAACAAAGCAGGATGTGAGCACTGAAGACCATCTGTTGTCTCACATTTTAGAAAAGTTCACCAAGACAGCTGCAAACTACTCCAAACGAAAAGGGCTGTTTGCTCAGTCCCATCTGCACTGATGGAACACTTTTATCAAAGACTAGATGATGTGTGAAAGATTCATCTGCTGTATCACAGAAAGATTATTATTTTAAAGGTTTTTTATTATAATTTCTGGTTCATCACTCTGTCATTAAAACATGAACTGTGAAGGTCGAACTTACAGATGGTTGACAAATGAAAGAAAAAAACACAATGTGAAGCGTGTCGGTAAGGTGTTGGGACACGACAAGCCTCCAGAAAAACTTGACATCCTCCAGGTCTCTGCAACTCTGGTGGAGGTATGAACACGATTTCAGAAGACTTTTCCTCCTGTGGTGCTTTGGTGATGGTGATGAAGAGCGCTGCCGAACATATCAGACCAAAATCTACCAAAAGCATTCAAATGTGACCCGCCACGAGAAAACCAGCAACAAGTCGGTCCAACGCAAGTTGTGTAAACAAAGAAAAATCGATTTTTTTTTGCAGAATATGTAAGTTGAAATCATGAAGAAGCCACTCAAATAACAGTATTGAGGGCCTTAAAACCATAAACTTTGTATTTGAATTTGGGTTGTTTTAATGGAAATTCACAGTCCTAGTTAGGGGTGTGGTGATTCAACAGTAAATTAGCATAAATTAGTAGTAGTTAAATTAGTAGTTTTAAATTAGTGATTTTTGTTTTTTTGCAGAATATGTAAGTTGAAATCATGAAGAAGCCACTCCATGTTTCAAATAACAGTACTGGGGGCCTTAAAACCGTAAACTTTGTATTTGAATTTGGGTTGTTTTAACGGAAATTCACAGTCCTAGTTAGGGGTGTGGCGATTCAACAGTAAATTAGCATACTGGCTTTCTTTGCCTATTCACTTGATTCTGTTCTTTTTTCGGCCAATCAGCTGCCTGTTAAAAGGGAACCACATGGCTAATGTGTTGAGATCTGATGACTGTGGAGGCCATAGTACATGTTTCACAGCAATTTTATACGTGGAAACTTTGGCAGCATCTGTCTTTGTCATGGAGAACCATGACTCTTTTTGTGTCATTTGTTACATGTATGTATCTTTTGATATTAAGTGACATACATAATGGCCGAGCAGCAGACTTTTACTCTCGAAAAAGTCTGAGCTACAGCATAATAAATGACAAGGTTTAGCAGGTGTTCTCATTTAAACATCTATCATGCACAGATTGGAATTAATTCAGGAAATTCACACACACATGCATACAATACAGCTTGAATCCAGCGAGTGTGAGATTCAGATTTTAATAAAATTCTGGACTAGTCACTGGTAAGGAATAACCTGTACTCAGGTCAGTTTTTCCTCTTTAATGGCAGCTGTTGAGTGAATTAGAGACTTTGACTCTCCAGACAGCTGCAGGAATTTCAAATATTTACAAACACAATTACTGACTACTCATAAAGTTAACTGCTACAGAGGTATTTAACTAGATGTTTGCCATGAATGATAATGTTATTGCCCAAGAAGGGAACACAATGAAGTATGTAGAGGAAGTTTAGGACAGATACGTCATACTCTCAGAGTCACAATGGCTTATGTATTTTCATGCTCTATGACTCAGCTATAAATCCAGCTGCAGTCACAGCCATAGGGTCTCTCTCCCTCTCCTCCTTCCTCTCCTTCTGCTTTTCTCACCCAACCACTCCATATCCTGCCTACCCTCAATCTCTCACTCACTCTGCCTATCTTCTCCTCTCCCTGTCTGGGCCTCTTCCGCTGTCGCTCCTCGTCTCCCTCGCTGTCGACACATCTGTCCGTCCCTCACTCCATCTCTGTGAATCACTCGGCCCTTTCAGCTCCCCTGCTGACTGCCTTCATCGATCTTCATCTCCTCCCTGATCCCCGTCTCCCAGTTCTTTCTCGTTTTCCAGCATATTCCTCAAATTCCTTTTCCTCTCTGTTGCATCACTGCACTTTATCCGTCTCATCATTTCTCATCACTTCGTTTTATCAGCGACTGTCTCCCATTGGCTCGTCACCCCTCAAGGGAGCCAGCTCTCTCTCTCTCTCTCTCTCTCCCTCCCTCACAAACACATACAGACAGGTACACACATCAACACGCACTCACTGTAGTGTTCACACACACTGATTCTTTAACACTGCCAGGATTCACACTCTGGTGTGTCCTCGGAGGGGAGCGCTAACATATAACATGTATGCTATCCCTTAGCACTTACATAACACACATCTTATATAACAAAATCTTTTTTTTCCTTTTTTTAATTCATTACTGTAATCAGTGTAGTGTTTATATGATCAAAAGTGCTTTTCTTGCCTGTGCCACTGCAAGGGGAAGCTCAGTTGAATGTGAATGCCACACAAATTATATATGCTCAGTCATTTTCCTGCTAAAACTGCATGCTATGTATGCTCCACCACTTCATTATGTATGATACATGATGGATGCAAATTCCTTTCACTGAGCTCAGGAGGAGACTGAACAAGATTTATAGAGATATAAATCCTCATGTCATCCACATAACATATATACTGTATATTCTCACACACTGCCAAAACCAGACAGAGGTTTCATTACACCAGCACTGTGTGTCTTTTTCTTCTCTACATCTGAAAATCAAACCCGCTTCAACTCCTGAAACCAAGTGAAATGCGCTGCTTGTGTTCATGCAACATATCTTATGTTAATCGTATTTTCTCTTTCAGTAGTTTGGTGCCTTAGACATCAGCAGAGAGCTGTGTGGTGCTGAGGTAAATGAACAGCAATGGGCAGATCAAACAGACAGGGAGATCAATATTTAAGCAAAAATGATTTAAAAAGGAGGCCAAGACTGCCTGCGTGAGCTTGTTTCTATGTGTGTGTTTACATGTGTGCGTGCTTTTCTGTCTTTACAGCATAAAGTTCTTTTTTTCTAATTAGGGTTCTTTTAGGGTCATCGTTTTTTGCTTTGAACAGATTTTTCCCATAAAGTTTAGTCAGTTTAAAGCGTCAGTTTTAACCCAGGTTTTATGTCCATATGCCTGAAGTGATTATTTCCTGCTGCATGGTTAACAAGGGAACAAACAAGGGAATCTCCTGGTAACAGAAAGTCAAGGCAAAGGGAAAATGCAAATGAGCTGCCGATTATGCAGCAGAGTGAAAAAGCAATGGTGCTACAGAATTGTTGGGATCTTAAGATCACCTCTTCATCTTTTTTTGGAGTCATTTTTTTAAATGCAACTTATGTCCAAAATAATGGCTGATAAATGATTTTTTTTTTAAATGTTAATAATAATAATAATAATAATAATATGAAACACCTTTTTCAGCTGAGTGAGACATGCAACACCAGTACTACAGAGCATGGAAGCCCTGCTGACAGCGTGGGAGATGTAAAAGTGTGATGGAGTCAGTGTTGCAATAGTTGTTATCTATAAATATGAGTACAGGTTGATTTACAAATCTTTCATCATAATCATTCAAAATATTATCATAAAACAGTTCTGGGCTGTAAAACAAATATTGTTTCACTATCTATACATACAAATACTGCCGAAAATATAAGAAATCAAACCATAGTTCAATCTATTTACATGTAAAGTGATTTTATTTGAACTGGTCTTTGTGCCTGGCGCCAAATGTCAATGTACACCTCTAAATCACTGAAAATATTAATGAGTCACACTCTTAATGACTCAATGTATTTCAAAAGGTTTTTTATGGTTTCCACACATAAATAATATACTGCACTTCCAAATGGCTTTCTCAGCGTGCCTCTACATGACACATATATAAAGTTGTGTTACTGTAAATAAAACGTTTTTCACCAATGAACAGACAGTAAGACCAAAGGAATGCATCATTATAAAGCTCAATCTGGACACAGTATGAGACTATATTTGCTTCAATGCACTTTAGGTTTTACTTCTTTAGTTAAAAAAAACAAAAACTCAAACTAAAACACAAGGACACTAAAGTCAAGTGAAAAACACTTATTTCACTATGACAAGGTTAACCTTTTGGAAGATTAACAGTTTTCAGTTCATTTTAACCATTTCTGTTAAGTTTTTTCTTAAACACTTTGTTTCCTACCTGATAAACAGCATGTACAGACCCCATATCAAGTGCTTATGATGTGCTGTGATTTTCATCTCTCAATAGCCTTTGATTTGGTTGTGTTTGCTTTCCTGGTGAATAGACAGACACAGAGATACGGTAAGCATCTCTTCTCTCTCTGGCAAAATCACTCTGTCCATTTCTATTCCTCTGTAAGCTGCAGTGGGGTAAGCAGAGAGGGCAACTAAATTAAAAAATAGTCCAACTCCATTCCAGAGGGATTATTTTCTCATTTTGTCCACGTTCTTGGGTTAGCGTGCATTTCAAACTCAGTCAAAGTGTGAGTCTGACAGTGTATTAGAGTAAGTCGAAGTTTGAATCCAAGTGGCAAATAGCAATGTGACACTGAGATGCTGCAATTTCATGACGGTGCATTGCAGGGCATTTTCACCAAGAGGCAGAGCAGTTGATTTGTCAATAACAATTACACAGCGCCGTTTAATTCTGATGTCAAGAATTAGGAAGCTGCAAGACGCTTATTCTTTGACCATCTGTCACTGATGCACACATGAATAGTTATTTTTTATTACTGAACTTAGAGGGGTTATTAAAAGATCCAGACAACAGCATAGACACAAAATGGAGAAACAATAAATTACTGGTGATGAAAAGAAAGCATGGCACCATCTCAATACGGTGGGCAGAGAGCCTAGGAAACAACACTGCATACGCGCAGATACCATCACCGTTGCCAAAGAGCTGAACCAGCTGTCTAGTAGGTTTGACAAAGACACTGGACAATGTACTGCAGGCTTGCTAAGATAAGGCCACACAAAGGGCCAGGCCCAGATAGCCTCAGAGGAAAAGCCATTGCAGGGTGTATTTATCATCTAAAGGTGTTTTTACAAGATTATTCCAGGGTCTGCTTGATGGACATGTTGTGCCATTCTCATGGAAGAGGTCCACAATCATTCCAGTGCCTAAAAAGAGTGTCCCCTCCTCACTCAGTGACTTCACTCCCATCTTAACAGCATCTTATGCAAGCGTATATGGAAAGAGTTACAATGGGGCACCTGTCAACTCGCCAGCTAGACAGCCTCCAATTTCGCTGAAAGTACAGAGATGTACTTAGGATGCTCCGTTCACACAGTTACCAAACACACCCAGCATCCTCTGGGTTATTCCAGAGATTTTTTTATTGATTTTAGTACAGCGTTTAATGTGATCAAGACTGACATTTCATTAAGTTGACTTTTTAAAGTGGATAACAATGGACACCTTACACTATGGATCAGACTTTTTATCTGACCATTCCCTATAGACTCTGCAGATGCCTATCTGTTTGATGAAATCATTTTGAATACTGGGGTGCCCCAAGGTTGCGTTTTATCTCCTGCACTTTTTTCTATGTATATAAATGAGATGCCGATCTATGACAGCATCTTTGGTCTTTTGAAGTATGCAGATGGCAGGGCAATGGTGGCTTTAATGTTCAAGGATCATGATGAACGAGAGACTTCATGCATTAATCACACCAACAATCTACAAACATGGTGTTTTGCTTTTAAATGCTAAGAAAAGGGAACTCATTCACATTACAGGCAGGCAACCGATGTTTCAGCCAGTTACAACAGAGGGCTAAGCTGTACAGATGGTAGGTAGTTTATTTATTTAACATTTAGGAATGATTTTAGACACTGACTTCAATTTTAATGAACACTAATTTTTAATAGGGTAATAAATAAAATAGAAGGATTTTGATTCTGATTAATAGTTCAAGACCCATCACACTCTCTGTTTCATGAATTTGAAAAACTCCCTTCAGGAGGTTCATACACATTCAGCAACTTTTTTTTATTTGTTGTATTTTACTTGGTTTTATGCATTCTATGTAGAATAAGGCTAAAAACAAAGACAGCGTGTAACGTCTTTATTTTTAGCCTTATTCTATCTAACTTTTATTATATTATCATCATATATGTATTATTTATTATTCTACATCTTATTTTACATTATTTTCTATTTAATTTTGTATCCTGTTTTTAAGTTCATTGTATGTCTTTTCTATGTGAAGCACTCACTTTATGCATGTGATTTCTTTGTCGTAAAGCACTTTAAGCTGCAATTCCTGTATGAAAGGCGCTATCACTACTATTATTAGCAGTAGTAGCAGTGATTGCTGCTGTTCTTATGATGTCTGTGCAAGATATGTGTTCATTCTTATCATTTTAGCACTTTCATACCAACCTTTCATTGTTATAGCCCCATTTATTTATTCTAACCCATGGCAGAGGAAGTTCTTAAATGTCTGTGTGTATGAACTTGTGTGTATTATTATTACACCGTGTGTTTTGCTTTGAAGTCAAAGACAAATTTCCACATGAGTGGACAGTAAAGATATGTATTCTATTTTATTTCTGAGAAGAAAACCTGCTCTTCTTATATCACAGTAAGGCAAAGTCTGTACTTCTGCAGCTCTAATAAAAAAAACAACCAAAGACACACACCAAAGTCTCACAATTCGTCACTGCAGATCAGTAGTTCTGCTGATGGGTAACTTTTTTGGCTGGTTGACTTCTTTTGGTCAACACCCTGATGTGAGTTTGTTTGAAAAAATACATTCGATCAGTACACAAACCTAATTAGCAACCCAATAATGCAAGTGTTAACAGATTTTCAACATCATGCCATCAGAAAAGTGCGTATGACGTCTGGAAGAGGTTTAAGTTGCATAACCAGTCTAATAAGATCCATCGCTTAATTTGTTCTTTGAGCGGCAGAAGCTGCATTTTCCCTCATCACAACACAAAATCTGCTGTTTACCACATTATACAGAATTAATAAAAAAATGTTGAAATTTGATCTGTTGATTATTAAAATAGACTCTCGCAGGACGCCTAGACACTGCACAATCTGTATATTTAGTGACTTTAAAATGCTAAACGAGTATTCCTGCAGTAGCAACAGCACTCAGATATAACTATAAAAGCCAAGTGTCACAAAATGTGACTTCAGACATCACAAGACTCTACAGATAATTTTAAAATAAAAAGATCAAGCAGAACATTATTTTTCACCAGTGTGACGTTAGCTGCTTAAGATTAATATGGGACGCTGATACTGTGATATTGATAAAATGTGAGCATCTCATTGCTTCTCCAAAGAAAAAGCCAGCACACATCTATCAAGCTGTTGTTGCTGAGGTACATAAAAAATCATTATTTTCATTTCTGGTTCAAAAATCTTGGCCATTCCAATTATAAATGACGAAAAGTGCAGAAAAAATTCAAACAGTTGAATCACCATGCAAATTAAATTATGGTTTATCAATATAACTAAACTTCTGGGTTGGATGGAGCGAAAACATTCCCAGAGAGCGAGAAGGTCATTGAACTCATCAGGCAGCAAAGTCAGAGAGACGGTAGAATCAATGCTGCCTGAAGTGGATTCAGTTGCCCTTGGTAAGCCAGAAACAGGTGAGAGAGTAGAGCCATTTACACAAGCAGGATTTTGAATTCAGTCCAAGTTGCCACATGCAGCCAACGGGCGAGTCCTATGGGAAAAGGGGATAATGGGGACATGGGAAAAATTGAATAGATTGAGCATGAGGTGTACTGCCACATTCAGTCGTAAAGCATGCAGCCACAGCCTCTGAAGGAACAGCTTGGCACCCCGGCCAATAGAGAAGCTATAGTCCAGACCAGATGAGGCTAAACAGTGAACGGGAAGAGTTCCTGCTAAACAAAGCGTTCATCAGAGAAACCTTCTAAAGAGAAAACGTGCACGGTTGATTTGAGGATATGATATCAAATGAAAAGCACATAGCATTTGTACTATATACATAAAAGATACTAAAAACACAAAAGCACACAGGTTTGTAGGAATTCAAGAGCAGAATGGTTTCATTATACACTTCCGAACTTTTGAAAAACAGTCAGTAACAGGCTGATAACTAATTTCTTCTCAGGGTCACAGACGAGCACTCTGCACTTCACCCTGCACAATGCAGACGCACCATTTCATAATATACACAGTGACACTTCCTTTCTGTCTTTTTTCTCTTTTCTTCACTCACTGGTGCCTCAAAGCTACATCACATCACATACAAATATGACTGTCATGTTCACAATATATACAACATATTACATGCCAGAGTGAATAAGCGCTTTCACTAAAAACACATGATGTATTTCAACTTTTAGGTTTGTGCTGCAGGCGGCTGAGATGAATAAAAAAATAAAAGACAGCTATCACATCTCACACACACTGTTAGTAGAGTAGCATGAATGTTTTATTCACCATGAGTGTGTGGTATTTGTTTCTCGCCTTTCAAAGCCACACAAAAACATTAGAAAGAGAATGAATATATTTTATCCATAGCTGGAGAGGGACAACTTTCTATTTTTTCCTGCTAGCTCTGCACACGCCTCTGTACGACTGATTGCCGCTGACCAGGAGAGGACTGCGTTTCTGTTGGAAAACCGTCTCTGCTCTGTGGAACCAATGACGTGTTAGAACTTTTTTGTCAGTAACAATGGCCCAGGTCTGTTTTATAATTGTTAATGTACAAATGAAAGAAGACTTCGCGGAAGATGCGATAAGAAAAATGTCAAGACTGTGTCGCTGTCACAGTCAGACTACTTTCTTCGAAGCTCAGAGAAGGACTGGGAAGCTGAGACATTCATAACACACAGGCTAGTTTTGGATTACGATGTTTGAATGGTTCACAGTAATGACTGAGGTAATAAGGATTTATTCAAATGAGGGCCGGATGTCAAGAATCATATTTCTCAGAACTTGTCCTCGCTTCTCTGTCTCTGGTGACCTTTATGACATGCACAAATACAAATACAGTTAATGTCGTGACTTTCACTGCACATACAAGTGAAGCTGGAAATCATTTCAAGGCACTGGATGATTACAGAGTAAGACGCTTTCAGGAGGCTTCCGCTTCTGTGATTAAAAAAGAGCCTCAGAGCACATTTTCTCTGTGTCATACAGGAAAATAGAGTTTGTATTACTTTGAACACTGGAAATTAAGCTTCATTTTGATGCCTTATTCCTCAAACTACAGGAGAAGTAAGGAATCTCTGCGCCGGTCTTGACAGTAAGCTCAGTTTTCCACAGACATTTTTATCAAAACCAGGCATGAAGACGCTTTTATAACCTGCAGAACAGACTCGTATGGATGGTGTACTGTGGGCTTAGCTCCAGCCCATTTAGTTTTTGCAGGGACTGCAAAGAAAGACGACTCCACCTGCCCTCTAATCACTGTTTCCAGTGCGCAGTAGATTTGAGTTCTCTTGGCTTGTCTATAAAGCACTGAATGTCCTCCACGATTTATGATAGACATGCTTCAACTCTATGAGTCATCTGGCAATGGTCTCCTTGTTGTACTGAGAGTCAAATCAAATTCTGGTGAACCTGCCTTTAGTATTTATGCTCCTCGTAGCTGAATGGCCTTCTTGAGGTGTGCTCAGACTCTTTTAAAAGCTAACCTGAACTTTTATTTTATTTTCTGGTGCCTTTCAATAATGAACATTAGTCACTGAACAGTTCAAGTGTTTGCACCTGTTGTGGCCATGCAACCTTGAATGGATCTCCCTCCAATGACTCCTTTAGTTTTGGCATGTTTTTCTCTCTTTTCTAACTTTAATATAAAGACTACCCAGTTTCCCCTTGTATATTAAATATGCCAGGTGTTAGAATCATTGTGTAGGCTCAGGTTAAGACCGTACTTAAATCAAGAAAACGAGGTACTGTAAAGGCAAAACCTGCTGGACTGACAAGGTTGTGTGTGGGTGGCATGAAGACAGGCAGCTTGATGTTTACCTCAACTCCAGGAGGAGGTAATGTCTACGATTTACCATGGCTTACATTTCTAAGAAAACTTTTTGCCTCCAGTGACACTCATCATACCATGTTCATTTGCTTATCTACCATATTAGTGCTACTTTAAAAAGTATTGAATTTTACATATCAGTGTTATTCAGAAAAAATATGCCATAATATTTTGTGAAATTGTAATAAAACATTTGTTCAAAACTGTCCAAAAACCGGTTTTTCATTCCTTTAAGGGTCATTGTAACTGATAATGTTTATAATTGTGCACTTCCGTTCCAGTGAAACCGTGATACTTTTGGAGATAGTAATCGCACCATGAAAATCTACTACATGCACAACTAGCGTTGCCAGCTGTTAATGATTGTTGAACAAAATCTAAAAGAAAAACATAAAAAAAAGCTCACTTACCAATGATGAGGCTTTATAATGGCATGGACATCAGCTGGATGCTTGTTAATGGGAAGGGGAAAATAATGACATCTGTAATTAGAAATCAAAACACACACACATTAGCTCCAGGCAATTCTGTAGTGTGTAGCAGAATATTTATGACACTGGGCAAAGACATTTTCCTGTGTTTGCCTTGAGAAGGGCTGGAGTAAGCGCAGATAATAGATGGTTAAGTGCTTTCCTCTGCAGTTATACAGAATGTGTGTGCACAGTCGTGTATTTTTTGCGTCACGGTTATTGAACACACTCCAACTTGAATAGAGGACACGAGACACGTGACAATTAATGCAATCACTTACCAAGAGTCAAATGTTGAGTATGCATTAAACGAACGAATGTGTTAATCAACCGCCAAGATAACAAATCGTGTGCAGAGAAAAGAATACAAAAGGGGGGGGGGGGGGGGCAGAGTGAGAGAGACCTTCAAGTGGCAGATAAGGGGAGAAACAATCAGGATTTCTCTTCTGACATGTTATTAACCAGTAACAAAAGTCTAACACAGGTCTAAATCTCATCTCTAACACACACACACAGGTCTCTGCCTTCCTTCTATAACAATTAGTTCTCCAGGTACCGCTCACCTCATTCACACAAGATTTGTGTCTAACTATGCAGGTGTGTGTGCATCAGTGTATGAATTACATTGGGGTGTGGGTGCACAATGTTACATAATGTGTCATTGCACGTGTGTGGAACTCTGGTAAATACATAATGCACAGTGCAGCGAATGTGTTGTTACCCCGTTTAGGAGTGACATGCTTTCAGAATCTAAATGCACTCCATTAAATACTGTGCTCACCTGCCTCGGCTAATGATCAGTCGCCGTGGGGAGCAAACAGTGGAAGTTCCGTCTGCTGGAGTCTCAAGATGCACATTTCTCGACACCCCTCCATTTTCCTCAGCAGAACGGTGTAATGTCACCATGGAAATGGTGGAGTAAATGGAGAAAATGCGGAGGCAGATCCAGGAAAAACTTTACCAAATGCATGAGAGAGTACAGTACATGCAAAATACATTCTGAATGCAATTTGTGCTGTGAATGTACATCTTGCATCAAAACAGTTATTTAAATGCCTGTGCTGTAATCGCCTCTTTTCCATGAGAGCATTAATTAAGATGGCATTTCATGTGACTGCCAGTGGTGGTGGAGGCAAAGCAGTGTGCCATCAGTCATCATCTTTCTCTCCTCTTCTGTTCTTTTCTCAGTATGTCTCCGGCGCCCTCAAGGCTGTTAGTCAGCACAGTTCTGACACGGCCAAGAGGAGTGGATGGTGCAGGGTGCAGGGGCCACCACTCACTCAGCATTTCAGTCACTGCAGAGGTCCCACTGATGTCCATCTCTATTCTCCTTTTGTGGATAACCACCGAAGCTGCTATCATTAGTTTGTTGGAGGGAGGCTCTGGTCCAGAAACTGATCCTACCCAATATGGAAGCTTATTTAGACTAGTGATAGGCGCCAGACTCCAGCTCTCATTTGTTAAAGCACCGTGAGCCAAAACAAACATCGGCAGGTTTATCCGAAGCAGGTGTCCATTCCAAATGGATCCTCTTGTGGTCACTGGTGGAATGTAGCAAAGTACGTTTAGTCAAGTGCTGTTCTTACATACAATTCAAGTTACCTGTATTTTACTTGAGTATTTCCATTTCATGCAACTTCATACTTCTCCACTACATTTATCTGATTTTACAGATCTTTATTAATTAAAAGATGACTTTTTAGAGATACGTGTTTCTCACAGGACAGTAGCACTACAAACATATGATCTTAGAGAATATGATGCATTGCTGTAGACTAAACAACACATAAAGTAGTTAAATGAGTTCAACCTTAAACATCTACAGCAGTGAAATGCAACAAACACATGAATGCAGCAGCAATATTAATCTAAATGCATCAGATATAATAATAAAACACTGACAGGGACCATTTTACTGCACAATGAGTACTTTTACTTTTGATACTTTAAGTACATATTACTGATAGTACTTATATATTTTTACTTAACTAAGGTTCTGAATGCAGGACTTTTACTTGGGTAAATACTGCTTGTAGTTGATGAATACCATATGAGGTAACAGCTTTGTCATCAATTCAAATATTCATGCATAAACTCAGATTCATCGTCCTTAAATAGTTTCCTTGCAGAGATCGTTCTACTGTTTGGTTTTCTCTGTCTTTGCAGTTGTTTGAGTCATTTGTTACACTACATTTGAGCCAACAACATTCATATAATCAGACTTTTTCCTCTAACTGCTTGGGTCATATTGTTTTATTGCAGCAAAATGCGACTTCAAGACATTTGGTCTTCTCACAGAAGTGGTAGAAAATACTGCAAACAAAACGACTGACTTGACTAGTCTTTGCAGGGAAAGAGGCTTCTGGTTTGTCTTTTTGAAGTGTGCCTTTGTCAGTGTTAGTGGAGGTGGGAAACAGTGACGAAAACATGATATATAGACTAGTAGAGTACACACTCAAACCTGTCACTGTCAAAAAATGATCAAACCCATTCAGTTGCTCATTAATGCTGATAGAATTCTACACATAGCTATGGAATTGAATCCAGTAAATTGTATATTTTGAGCTAAAAAGTAAGTACCTTTTGCAAAGGGACTGATGCGTTTCATGCAGCCTCAGTGCTTCTATTTCTAGTTATTTATCACCATCTGCTGGTCATACAGGGAAAAGCCAACGCCTGCAGAACTGGGCAGTCTGGTCAGAAGGGAAATACAAACTGAAACACAAAGATCAAACTGGTAGACTGGAAGTTAGGGGAAATAAGTTGTGATAAGTACAAAAATGACAGCAGGTCAATGGATGATGCTCTTCACTAGCTTTCAAAACAAGCAAGCAAACAAACAAATGTAACCACAGTGGTTCAGAAACAGACTGAATTCTGTGTACATGTTTTATTCAACAGTTCAATAACGCTCCAAGTCTCAATCACCCAAAAACTCAAGGCAGAAAACTTTTTTTTTCAGAATTTTATTCTTTAAATTATTTTATAAAATCTCATTTACGTTTCAATATATATTCATTTTTTTTTCACCGATTAACAATTTTGGCTATTTTCCCTTTCCACCCCCATGTATGCCCACATATTGATCGTAAGGTCCATACCCCTTCACATAGACGTTGTGCAATGATCCTCAGTGCCAAGGTGGAAGGGGGGAGGAGAGGGGGGAGACGGCGGGTGAGGGTACATGTAGGTTTGAGGGAGAGGAGGTATGGGTTTGGGCCTTGTACAGAGCATGCCTAGAAAGGGTTGGGGGAAAAGGGAATGGTAAAAGGGCTGGCTAACTACACCACCACTGTTCACATCAGTAAGATAACCACACAGAGAGGTAAAGGGAGCAGTGACTTCCACAATGACTTGAGTGTGTCTGGTGTGGGTTAAACCAATCATGTTCAAATGGCTCAATGTATTCCATGACACAAAATAAAAATAGCTCTTTTGTTTTGTCAACATCAGTAACTCATATCCACTGATGAATGATAAGTAAGCTCCACATCAGATATTTATTCACCGAGTCAGTTGTTCACTAAACGAATACAACAGTGCCCACAGACTTAGCAGCAGCCCTGAAGACTGTTTAGCCCTTTGTAGTGACCTACACAAACGATCAGTCCACTGATCCCGGTCAAATCCACGTCCCACGGTGTGCGAGCAGGTATCTATGTTGATGATGCTCTTTCTCGGCTTCTTAAAAAGGCCAACATCTACAGACACAAGGCCAAACTTTAGCAAACCCACAGGTTTATGTTACATGAACTGTACATCCGGGCAAGCAACACGATTTTGTTTTCTATTCCAATAAGATATTTGTTCTTCATTTGGCAATATGATCACTCTTGCAACATGGCTCAATACTTCTCAAAGTCATCTTTGTTGCTGGTATGATTTGTGATGAACAGCCTTGAGCAACTGAAATATATCTATGATAAATATTCAAACTATTTAGAAAGGCTTCATTAGATGAAAACAAAACAATTGCACACCTCCCCTAAGGTCACTCAAGCCTTTTGCGATACCAAAGTTAGCTTTTGTTGACCCAAGACGACCTCTCAAAGAACTCTCAAGCTACATCCAAACGGTATCAGAACATCCCGTCTTTATGTTGTTTGACATGATTAAGACACAAAACAGAAAACCCAGTTTTAAAGGGAAGGAATGAACAGAAGTGTGAGATGACATCGCTCACGCTAAACCTGTGCGTTTAGGTAATATCTGTCAGCAAACAAAATGTATGTGAAATTTGACTTCCAGGCAAAACACGGCCATTACAGACATTAACCCCTGTAAGCACAAAGTATATATATTGGCCTACAGTGTGAGAGTTGCTGCATAATTCTGTTAGTGTGCATGGTTCAATATGCTCTGTCTTAGTCACCCTGCGAGGAGGTTAATCCATCCTTGTGTGTATTACAATTACTCTGAAATCTTCCCTTACTACTCTGCCATACAACAAACTATGTGTTTCGTCCGAGTGGCCTGGAGAAGCCATTTTAATGTTTAACCTACAGGCTGGTGAAACACAAAACAATGTAAATGACACCAAACACTGAAAATGTTAAATACGATAAGACAGCTGAATGAGCTTAAGGCATTTGGAGGTTATTCCTGACAGAACATAAAAGCTACAGTTGCCTAAATGGCCTGTCAGAATAACTTTTTTCTTTTTTCATGAAATGTGATTTAAAATTAGCCCTAACTGCAATATACTGCTTTAATTATCCCAGTACATGGAGAATCATCCCCTGATCACCAGAGGTACCCTCAAAATTTACGATACTAAGTTCACGTTAGCAGAGTTTATTTACAGGTGACAGCCACGGCTCTTTGAAGTATATCAAGAAATGTGTTCAATGAAATTTCCACAGCACTTGGCAGTGGCTTGCTTGAGGAAACTCATGCTAACCTCATGTGCCAAATCACCCCAAATCAAGGGGCTTGGAGAGGGCTTTCAGGGTCTTAAAATATGTAATATGTACACAGGGTGCCACAATGTGAAGGGAAAGTCATCACCAAGCTTTGGCAATCACTGTGCTGAACAGTCAGGTGGAAACACCAGCACAAATCCCTGCAATATATAGTGCAATAACCATGTGATAAATACTACCTTTGTAAAGCTAAAATGTTGGAGGTTATTAACTCTGTCAGAGAGGTGCTGATTCAACTCCGTGGTTGTTTTTGCACCCATCGTCTGTGGCGGTCTTGTACTGAACTATGACGTATTATGAGTGGTTTCTGTCTTTTGTCAAGAGGATAAAACAGTCACAACTTACAGTAAAAAGAAATTCATACAGGACCCCAAAGCACAAACTCAAAAATGGCCATCGACCAAAATCAGCAGTTTCAACCAAATTTAGGTTTAAGCTTCTCAAAGGTAGTATTTGTAACGGGGCTAATGTAATGAATTGGATTACAATTCACAAGTGTTCGTGTTTTTGAGTCCACTCCCTGTATATGCTGAAACGGTAAACAGCTACAAGACAAAAAAAACCTTGTGCTATGTTATTCAGATGACACATGCCAGGATTACATCACAAAATAAATAGCCTCTGCTAACCTTCAAAAGTGACAGAATCAGCTGATTGTAGGAGGATGTTTTCTATTCAGCTAAAACATGACCTGCAAATTAGAGAGGAATAGTTGAATAAGTAGTGGATTCCTTTGATTTTCAGGGCTAGTTTGAAACCACAAGCTGAAGCCATTTGAGGTAGACAGAAACCGTGTCAGAGTTTACACTTTCATACTGTCTAAAACCAATCAATAGGCTCACACACTGTCAAAGAACTGTAATCACTTGATTTGAGGCCCAGCGTGAGACTTCCTGTGACGCCACCTGAGACTGACAGGGAACCACTGATCTGGTAAGGGTGCACTACAATATCATTGACCATGGTGGCTTAAGGAGTGTAATGAAAGGGAATGGGGGGCTTGGAACTGACACAACTCGACAGGCTATTTACCAGAAAGAAGTCACCACCACACAACTTCAATGTCTCAAGTCGACAGCAGCATTTAAACCTCGGTCATGTAACCAGAAACAATTGAGGGTTAATTTACAAGGCATAATCTTTTAAATAGAATATATGGCATCTGACCATTGTCTCAATATTTCCCTTTGAGATATCTCCCACCCCGCTCCCGCAGACGTAAGTGTACACCCCAAAAATCCCAATGACAGACCTCATGCCCATTTAACAGTCTCACATTGTTCTAGAGAATAGAGATTAAAAATATATACTATTGACTTATTGACTTCCAGTGTATGTTTTCTCCATTTTCCCTACTATTTTTCAAGTTTAAAAAGATCTCCTTTGTCACAATGCAAGCTCAGAGGTCTTTTCTACACACACACACTCTCATACATACACACACATACACTCTCACACATACATATATACTGTATATGTATATATATATATATATATATATTTATATATTAGAGGATTTTTTAGCTGAGAAGATAGGCAAAGTATATATGTTCATTTGGACGGAATTCATTCAAAATGAGAAGGAATTGAACTCTCTTTTCTCCAGTTTCCCTTTTGAGGAGGACAAAATTTGAGGAATTTGGGAAGCGCTACAACATCACATGACTACTCAAGAGCAGGTAGCAAGGGAAAAGGAAGAAGAAATAGATAAAGGCCTGAACTTGTACAAGGCAGAGAGATGGGCAGACGATATGGCTCTCTGTGGCATGTGCATTCCAGGGCCCTACTGATAGTAAGAGAAAATGTACAAAGTTCAAGAGAGGGTTCGAGAGAGAGAAAAGACCATCAGATAAAGGGGAAGATAGTGAATGAGTTGTTTAAATGGGAACAGAGCTAAAGCAATAGTGCAAGACTACGCAGCAGGTCAAGAGAGGGAATTGGAAGGGAGAAACAATTATTCTGTCTGCCGGACTCATCGGTACACCAGGTGAGATATGGTGCCAGATTTGAAGTTGAGCTGATGGTTGGGCACAAAGCTGTGCTGCGGATTCTTTCGCGTGCATATATCCTTTGCATACAAGCCCATGCACGAGTCACATGACACCTTAGAGCAGTTCACACAGGTGTGTGATGCACCTGGCTTGTTGCAAAACCCGCATCGCGATCCCCCCATGCTTATTCGCTCACTGCTGCCTCCCTTTGGCGTTGTCAAGGCAACAGACTTGCTTGGAAAGAGCTTAGTGGACATGAGGGGTTTCTCCACCATCTGGGGGTGAGGGTGGGGGTGAGAGTGTGAGTGGGTCAGTGTGAGGGGGTGCGGATGGAGATGGGAGTGAGTATTAGAGTAGACAGAGAGCTTTTCCTTGACAGGAATATATCCATCAAGGGGCCGTGGGGATTTGGGATGGTAGTCCTGGAGGCCACAGCAAGGGGAGGGGTCCACATCATGACAGGCAGAACAGAGGATCATGTCACACCTCTGGCAGGAGGCCATAGAGGAGCAGCCCAGCCCACAGCCCTGACACTTCACACTACCATGCCCTTTGAGCAGCCACCCATCCCTCACCTCCCGTGGCTCTCTGGATGGAGGTCGAGAGGGGGTCTGCCTTCCTCCTGTCCCAGCACCACCCCTCTCTGTGTACAAGTCAATCTCATCCAAAGAGGACAGGTGGTAGGATGTGTAAGCATCAGCCGGGGGAGGTGACTGAATTGGGAAGAAATCCGCTATTGGGCTATAGGAAGGTGGAGCTGCCACAGAGAAAAGAGATGCTGAGGTGCTGGGCCTGATGATCTCATCCTTCATATCCTCCTCAGCATCCACAAACAGAGGCTCCTTCCTCAGGCTCAACGAGGCCTTCAAGACAGGCTTGCTAACTGCTGGGTGCCAGTGACCAGCCCCATCTGTAACATCCACAGACTTAGATGGTCGGCTACCCCGTCTCAGGTGGTGGGCATGAGGTCTTTCTATATCCAGCGGTCGCACAGACAGCCGAGCCATATCTGCCCCAAGGCTGTCGCGTCTGCGGAGCGCCTCAGCACAGCCAGCAGCATCATCTCTGCAACCTCTGCGGAGTTCCAGGGCCTCCAGCTCTGAGGCTGAACCACGGGCCAAAGCCACAACCTCTCCCAGAAGACGACACTCCGCCTGGGCCAGGAAGAGCTCAAACGCCAACTGGCGGAGATGATTTGCACCTCCTGGATGCTCCTGCAAGTGGAACTGCGAATCATGGTCACAGGCGTAGCCAATGGTGCGCATTAGAGATCGGAGTTCAGCATCAGAAATGGCAGACTGCAGATGGTACACGTACGGGCCAGTGAAGGTCTAAAAGAGAAATGGGTTAATCAGCATTAGTGTCAGTCAATTAAAACAGCTCAATACAATAAAACTAATTAATAAAAGGTCATTTGCAGATGACACATCATCACCATGAATCTGTGAAAGTTTTGCACTGCCTCTGAACATATTAGCCTTAAAAGATCAAGTCTTTGTGACTAGTGCACATCCACTACAATTGAGTGAAGATGTGAAAAAAGCTTGTTTCCACCAAGAGGTTGTAAAGGATATTAATGTATACCAAAAACAGGTGGTGTACCTTTGAAGTGAGAATTCATAATGGGATAATCTGTATATACATTTCTGTCTCCACGTCACTTGTTTTTTTAAATCAAAAACTTACACGAACTAAATAAGAAGAGCAAAAATCCCAGTGCATATTACTGTATATTTCAAGTATTCACTTTGTCATTTTGAAAGTGGACATTTATATGGTGAATACACACTCCTGAGAAAAGTAACATCTGAAGATGATGACTAATACTGTTATAAGCAACATTTTAACAACTAAATATGTGGTTGATGTCAATTTTAAGTGAGAATAATATGACAACCTCTAGAATAAACTAAATTCACCTTTATGCATCTGAATTCCTTTTTCCAGGGGAAGAGCAAGAGGTTTGTGCAGATGGTTTCCAGTGTGTGGAAGGCTCTCTCCAGGCTCTTGAGGTTTCCCCCTCTCTGGCAGCGGAGAGAATTCTCCACCACTTCATAGAAACGCACCATGCGGAAACGTTGTCCCGGATCTGGCTGGTAGGCTCCTAGCAGAGCTGTAGCTGTGGAGAGTAGGGCCTCGCTGTCCTTGTGTCTCCCTCTGTCCCCCTCAGGCGCAGTTCCAATACATGTGTATTCCTCCTCCAGACGCCTCTCCAGTGCCGTCACATACCTCCGAAACAGGTCCTCTTTTAATTTGGCATCCATTATCGACAGCAGACTATCAGTCAGCTGTTATACTTTTCTGAGAGAGTCTCACCCCTTTTAACATACCCTGCACCAGGATGCCACATTCAAGCACCATTTTTGGTCACCATAATTCACTGTACACGCTGGCACACACTCAACGTTAATAACGTTTTGGAGAGGTGGAAGAGGAATGAGACTTTGTGTCCAATCAGCAGCACATCCTTTAAACAAGAGATGCAGTTGTCTAGTGCTTTCAGTTGGCGTAGCTAGGCTGCAGCCTGTAGGGATGCCTTCTTACAGGCATCTCTGGTACTGGCTCAATGCCTGACTTGTTACCAGACAAACAGGCCTATGTCATCCAAGATGAGGTCAGGAGGAGCTTTTTCCTTCACGCTCTGTTATTGCAGGGTTGTATCTATTCCATTCCTTGGTTTCAGTGTGTGCAGAGTTCAAGGTCACTCATCTTGAAGACACATTCATGATCGTGTGATTCTTCTGAGCCGTCCCCAAGCTGTAATGACACCAGAGAGCTTTAGAAAAATGGAAATGTCTCATCCCCACACAGACGAATAAAGAAGGAAACATAGGCCACATTTCTTTCCATTGACTCAGTCATTGTTAATCCAATCCAAGAGAAAATGCATTTGTAATAATAATCTCAAAGAGCATCTTAAGTGTAACGGTTCGGGTAGGAGAGATGGTGTACAGGGATCACTATTTTGAGAAACAGTATCTGTGCTCTGAGTGGGTTGATGAGGATGCAACGTGTGGGCTATTTAATATCAATCGTACAGCTAATAGTTTGGACTGATTGGATTTTTGATGTATATATAGGAATCACGTTGTACATAACCAGGATCGGGACTCAAATTTCTTCTGTCTTGCGCTCGTGTTTGCGCCAGTTAATATGTGAGCTGGCGATACAACATGCGTGTAAACCATGATGGAATGCACTTTGCTTTAGTTGGCTAAAATTAAGCACGCAATATTATACAAACGGAAATATGGAAATGTGTAAACCTAAAATTTGGTACGTGGGTTTCTGCCCCTCATTCCCAGGCGAGCTGGCCGACTATTCCAGTTACCTCACACATCAACCTTCGTGAGCTAGCAAGCAGCATGCCTTAGCTAACACCACCATGCATTACTACTGCGCATCAACTGCAACAGAATCACTCCGTCACGTCTAATGTTGATATTATGAAAGACGCTCCGAGGACAGCTTGTACGTTAATTCTTCATGAATCTCAAACCCAACAAAACCCGATGCTGTCACTGGCATGGCCCCCCAACTGAGTACAAGCTAAGCAGTGAACGCCCATTTCAGCGCAGCTGGCTAGCTAACAATTGCTTAAGCTAACAGGGCGGTCCATTGCTACCTAGAAATCTTTGGCGAATTTGGAGACCGTTCTCTAAACATATACCGTTATTGTAGCCCAAATCTTGTACTGTCAAGTGTAATTCTGCTATGGCTAAAGTATCACACCAGGTTTCTCATCAGAAACATCCCAACCAGCACATCTTACCTTTAACAAGTGCTAGCCGTGGCTAGCTACGCCTCCTCAGCTGTTGGAAATTCCCATCGTCACACCGCGCATGCGCTCAGTTCTGACAGTTAATCAGCATCACGGGGCCCACGTGCCTGTTTGAAAGACGGAGCCGGAGGAGGAGGACGAGATGTGGAGCCTACGAGCTACATCACTATCAGTGACCAGTATGTGTGAGTTAAATGGACATAGTCTTTTTCGGGAAACAAAAATATGGACTCAGGCGTGCAGCTTTTTAGTCCTTAAGCGGTACGTTTGTGCGCATAGAAAATATTTTTCTTTAGCTGCAATTGCACAATAGAGTTTAACATTCATAGGACAACAGTGACGTTCAGACATTCTCACTTTATAAATAAATATTATACTGATTCATCGCGAACAGTTAAATGGCTGTTTGCTGTTTTTACACAATGTGCTGAAAACATCGTTTGTTGTACTTTCAGCGATAACTCCGCCCTCGCGCATAAAAAGCGAACCAGGAGCGGGTGACGTCGTCAGCGGAACGGTTGGTGGGGGACTGACTCAGTGAAGAAAAGAAATGGCGATGCTCGGAGGGTTTAGCGCTGCACAGCACAAGAAAAACGTCTCTGACGGGAGCAGCGATGTGTCAGAATTCGTCTGTCCAGTTTGCCTGGAAATTTTCGAGAGTCCCGTAACAACACAATGCGGCCATACGTGAGTATTTTGCCTTTTTTCGATCGCCCTCCCCTCAACCCACGTCTGTCACTAGCGATTCAATGGTAGGAGGTGAAAATAATGGGGGAAATGCTTGTTTTTAGACATGTCGTGCCACTAGAGTCACAAAATATCGACTATGCCCGTGTGTGCATTTGTTGTGACCCAAAAATTATCTTTTGTTCACTTAAATATTTGGCAAAAGCAACGTCAGCCTGCTAAATCAGTTTCAGTTTTGTTTACATCAAAGCGGAGTCCTCACCTGGGAGTTGTAGTTTAGATATCTATTGCTTGGACACAGCAAGCCACTTAAAAGGACTACAAGTCCCTGCGCCCTCTTGAGGTGGGGACTTTCCATCAGATTTACAGGAAGCTTTATCTAGGAGTTAGGGATCTTGAAGCAAATGACAGCATATAGTGTTTTTTAATGTCAGCCTATAGAACGTAGGAATACTCCTTTACTTCTGGTCATGAGAGGCCAAATCAAAACTGATTGCGGTTTGAGTGACTTTTCCAAGGAGGGATGAATCGAGGCCAACTGGAGTTGGCTGTAAAAACTAGGAAACATTTTGCCTGTCATCCAAGGGGCTCATTCAGGTCTGAATGGTGGGGAGTCCGAGGTGTTTCACCTCTGTGGGGTCATTGTCACAGCCATTGAACCCACTTGAGTCATTTGTGCTCCTGGCTGTGTGCTCATAGATGTTTCAGTTACTTGCTGCCCAGGTCTTGTTCATCTTTTTTTTTTTTCTTTCACCCGTCTCTTTTCAGGTTCTGCCAGAGTTGTTTGCAGGAGTGTTTGCGCCCACAGAAGCCTGTTTGTGCTGTATGTCGGGCTGGGCTGGGCCACTGGACTAAAGCTGCTGAACTTGAGGCCCTCATCCAATCATCTGTGGCATCTTGCAAGGGATGTGGAGTTCAGGTATGTCTTATGACACAAGCGAACATAAGGCATATGAATGGCCTTGGCTGGTTTGTTGTGAATTGAATTTTAATCACTTCCGTGCACAAGGCATCCACTGGGGCTGAAAATATCATAAGTACGTATGCGTTAACTTGATCTGATACAGTCTGAACTTCATTCTTCATACTCAGACGGTGGCACAATTCAAAATGCAAACATATGGGAACAGTTGTATCATTTTGTTTGTGCACTAGCAGTTACTGGTGTGTGTTTCCTCACTACTCAGGTTGGCCTTTCTCAGATGAGAAGCCACACAGCTGCCTGTTCAAAATACCAAGAGTACATTGAGGAGGGAGTGAGGACCACTGCACAGAGCCAGCCTGCCATCATCAGGTGAAATAGGGGGGCGATAAGACAAAAACAGAGCTGTGTCCAAAGTCACTCTCTTGTTAACTCATTCACATTTACCTACATAATAAGGAAACTTTAAACCGGTTCTTCGAACAAGAACTTTGTGTGCTCCATTTAACCATCTGCATAGCTTGTTGCTAGGTTTGACTTCCTAGTTGTCTTATCATATCCCACATCCCTTTGTAAACAAAATAATCAACCTGCCAGAAAGTAGCTCTGCAGTGCAAAAGACGAGAGGAATGGATTGTTTGGGTGAAACCTTTTAACAATGACCTTAGTTTAGACCCCATAACAACCTTTGAGAGTTGATGGGAGGTGATTGGCCTGCATTTGGTCAAACGCTTGTTTTTTCTTAGCCTGACTGAATTGCAAGGCTTTTTTTTCACTTTGTCAATTAAAGAATCAGAGATGTTAACAGTGGAGCACACACACTTTAAAGGGATAGGGGATGAAGTCATTGACTGTTGTGATTACCTGTAGCTAAATTGGCCAAAACAACAACAATGACACCCAGGTTGTAAGAAGTGGAATCACTTTTGATACTGTGGTAATGATAGTAATTTTTAGTGACTATTTGTACTTTCTGGAGGTGATAACAAACAAGAAAAGGTTGAAACATAGTAATTTGTAATGTGGATATGGTGACTCATCAGGTAGTGTGGACTTTTATAATGGAATTAATTTCACCCAGTTAGAATAATTTCACCAAAGTTGCGCTTAGGGTATAACTGCATTTGCTCTAATACAGAATCATTAGTGTGACGCATTTTGTTGTTTCTGTTTCTTTCCCATAGCCCAGTGCCAAATCGCTATACCTTCACCTGCCCATACTGCAACTGCCAGAACCTCGATCAGGACGGCCTAGTGGAACACTGCACTACCCATCATGCTCGAGATGCACGCCAAGTGGTAGGAAATCCCCACTGCCCCAAGAGGCTCTTTAAAAATAAGGCTTCGCACATTGTTTGGATTTAGCTAGGGGTTAATTTGTTCATAGATGCTGTATTAGATTCGCTTTGTTTCTGTCCAGGTGTGCCCCATCTGTGCCTCAATGCCTTGGGGGGACCCTAACTATAGGAGTGCAGACTTTTTCCAGCACCTGAAAATCAGACACACCTTCTCTTATGATACCTTTGTTGTAAGTTGAGACTCTAAACACGATCTGGAGTTTCTTTTTTACTATGTCAATGATCAGTGAATTCACCGGTTCTGTTCTCTCTTTATGCCCATGTCTTTGTAGGATTACTCCACAGATGAGCACACAATGATCCAGGAGGCTCTACAGCGCTCCCTTTTGGACAACTGAAGTGTGAAAAACAATCCACCAGAGTAGGAGAGATGGTGATGTGAATACAGAACGACACAATGTATCATCATTCATCTATCATGGGGATGGTGGTACTGTATTATTATGGATAATCAGTTTCACAGGGAATTGGTCTTGTTATTACAAATCTATAGGTTTATTATTCAGAAAATAAATGACAATATGGTTAAAAAGCATATTGTACTGTCTGATTTAGGAGTGATACTGTGTTTCTGGTGTGATTATCTCTTATCCTCCCCCCAGTTAAGTCTGTAGGCTTGATAGTTTGTTGAATATCTATTAAACTATGTTTGTTAAATCGTTTCTTTCATTGATGACATGGTGTCATGCAGCCAAAAACTTCCAAAGTTGTAATTAAATTTCCCTGTTGTCAATACTTGATGTTATAAAAGGGTTTGACCACTAGGTGGCTAACTATTGCCAGGAAACGAGAAACTTCACTCAGTGAAGTTGTCAAGTAATTTTACCAATAATATATAATAATCAAGTCAAGAGTGACTCTGCATGTTTTCCCTCAAAAGAGGAGAGGGGGGTTGTTTTTTTTATTTTTGAGTTTAGTAGCAAATGGAAGCTGTCTTTTTTATGCTGTTTCTGGATCAAGTGTGTGTGTGTGAGGGAGTGTGTGTGTTTATTTCTGTTCTCAGAGATCTACTGGAAAGAATAAATAATATGAGGGTCAAACAAAGCCAGAGAGGGCTGTTTGCTTTATTGTAATGTTTCTCCCTTATGTCTTTGTGCCTGCTGGTAGATCTTGTTTCTGACTTCCAAAACTCATAGGGCTAAAAGTTCATCCAGTGTACCAAAAGATGCAAGTAGTGTGTCATAATCTGTCAATTCTGTGATTTTATTTTTATTTTTTGGTTTTGTTTTGTTTGTGAGAATTTAATTGCATGTCTATGACCACAGGGGGGCAGTAGAGTTCCACCGTCCTGAGGTCATTCATGTCAGCCACTGGCCCTCTCCAGCCTCCTGGCTTTGTTGCAAGACATAATTCAACACAGATTTCATTCTATAAATGTGCTCCACTCACTGTGTTGTTCTCCAGCTTAGCTTTTTAACTGGGGTTTGTTCAAATGCAGCATACAAAAATGTCACTGATCTGTAGAAACTGAGGTTTTATGGGGGTTATTTGTTGTAGTTTTTACAGAATAACCACAACTTTGCTTTTAGAGGGTTGATGATGTGACATGACTTAAGATTTTAAATGTAACTTAATGTTGTGTGTTTTTTCATGCCCAGCATCACCATTCATCACAAAAAACTCCAGTTTTGCTGCCTTTCATATTTTTTAACATCACTGCCAACAGTTATGAAAAAAAGAAAATCAAATTATTATTTGCATGCTTCCAAAACTGACAGCATGTGGAGTAACAAGGAAATTCAGCTTGATTTCTGCTGGATGTTTTTATTTTAATTCTTAAAACGTGGATTGTGTTGATCTTGTATTTTCCATCAGTGTTGTTTTCCACTGACGTGTAATTGTCACAAATCAACCACATACAGTCGTGCAGATCTTCGCACACAGAGTCTCATTGCATTTGTCTTCTACCAACAGGTAAATGAAACTGAATACACCCAGATCAAGTAGCTCTAGAGCACAACCTTAATGCCTTTTCACATAGTCTTTGGTGCCACTTAGCCCTAGATGTTCGTTTTTCTCTCCAGTAAAATATGTAATAATTTTGTATATGTGTCTCATGTATAATGACCTTTTTTTCTTTCTCAATATCTCTCTCATTCTCTTTTGTCAGCCCTACTGTTAGTGGGTGCTAAATCCTGACAAATTAAAGGTCTTTAATTATTTAAACCCTGGCCCCAGAAATCAGGCGCAGTGATTTATACCTGTGTGTATGAGACGTGTGGGGGAAGAAACAACACTCGCCGCTTTGATGGATGACCACAGTGTGTGTGTGTGTGTGTGTGTGTGTATGTGTGTGTGTGTGTGTGTGTGCGTGCGTGCGTGCGTGCATGCGTGCGTGCGTGCATGCGTGCGTGCGTGTGTGTAAGAGAGAGAGAGGACAGTTAAAAGGAAGGTAATGTGCAGGGTGCATCCATCGAAACTCTAGATGGCTCAGTTTTCATAATCAGGCAAGGGGCAAAAAAGCATGTGAAAGTGAAAGGAACTAATTGGAATATATTAAATAAGCCAACCTTTCTACAAACCTTTGTTCATATATTAGATATCAGGGCAGTCAGTGTCATACCAACAATGATCTTGCATTGTGTTTTTGCATGTACTAAGTTGATGATGAAACTTAGGCCCTTCGGTGTACATTGTCCACAGGGAGAGAAACCCTCTCATCTCTATTCTTTCCTTTGTGTGCTTCTTGTATCTGTAATTACTGTAGCTAAATGATATTACAGTTTCTCACCTAGCTCTACGGAAATCTCACCCACCAAACTTCTTGATGTAGTCCCCCCTTTCTTCTCTTTTCTTTTTTTATTCCCCCCACTCCCCGATCAGGTTTTTGCTCCTGGCAGATAGAGGAGAGACGTTAGCTGTGAGAGAACTAACGAGATACTCGAGTGCTTCTGGGCAGGAAGGAAGTCGAGCTGAAAAACATGGCAGAGAGAAGTCTTTCTTGTCTGTTTGGTGGCGGAGCTAAAAAGGGAGAGGGGGGCCAAGGTGGGGAATAGGAAAAGGAAGAAAGAGAGGAAAAAGGGAAGAGAAGTGAACACATTGAATAAAAATTTCATAAAGTTCAGCGTGTGGTTTCTTTGATGCAAGCAATAGATAGTGTGTGCAGTCTGCAGGCTCTGTGGAGGCAGCAATTAATGCTACATGTACCCACAGGCGCACTGTGAGAGGCGTGGGGACGATGGCTTGTTTTAGAAGTGTGTCGCACCATCACTCTACCCTAGACACCCTTTCACCAGCTTTTGTTTTCTTTCAATGTATTGTAAATCTCCTCTTCCACCTCTTCTCAGCATCCCGAACACTCAGGTTTGTGCCCCTCGGTCGCTGCCTGAACTAATTACCACCAAGACGTTTAAACGGTCACAGGTGAACGCACCAAAAGTCCAATCTATATTTTTGTAATATTGTTGAAATTGCACACTTTTGAGCGGGGGCATCTGACTGGGGGAAAGGGGGGACTAAGTATACAGGGCCTTCATGTGAGGAAGGCCCACATTGATGCTAAGTATCAAGGGACCCATTGAAAATGCCCATGTACAGGCCTGTGGTACACCCCTGCCTTTGAGTCACGAGTCAGGGCCTGGCATAACCTATGCCCTTAGAAAAGAGAAGACTGTCCAAAACCAGTGACCAGGGCCAAAGAGATGGTCCTCCTCCTGGTTATTTCACAGTCATCTCAAGTGTTTGGTCAGGAGACAGAAGTGGCGCCTATTAAAGTCAGTCAGGTAGGAGTCAGGACTGACTTGCATCCATCACCTGGAACTTTGAACATAAAATGAACAAGAGTGTGTCTGTGATATTAAAAATAGTTGTGTAAAATTCTGTGTGATACGCAGACAAGGTGACAAGAGATAGGAACTCCTCAAATGCCTGGAAAGTTGCCTCTCTTGGTCTCTCTCGCTCTAGTTTTGCTGAGGCAGGTATCTGTGATGAGGTGTGGGGCGTGTGAGGAGAGCGCTGGGAGTTTGTTCACAGTAAAATTCCTCAAAGTCAGGAGAAACAGGAAGAGCGGGAATCCTGCCGCCCGGGCGCTGCAGCTTGGGCAGGTCGGTCCTCTCAAATGTTTGAACAGAAAGTGCCAGTGGGCTTCCCCAACATCAATACTGGTTCTACACCAACTCCTCTTCCGCTTTTAAACTCTTAACAACCGACCCCCTACCTCAGCCAGACGCACACACTTGCTAGCCTAAGAGCAACAAAGCTTAACTTTGATTTAATTATGCCTGCAACCAACTTGGCCCTGCATCAGCTGAAGTGAAACTTCCACATCTTGTGTGTGCGTGCATCTATTTTTGTGCTCTATAAAACCTGACTCCTGCCAATATTATGCCGGAGGTGCTCAGTCCTGCAAGGATAACGCAGTTTATCTTTGTTGTTGTCTCTAAAAGCATCATGTCTACTTCATCACTGCAAATATTAGAGGAGAAGAATCATTATTTGATCTGTTCTGTGTAAATCCAAGCAAGGGACTTTGAATTTGTGTTGAAGCGACTGTATGTGGCGGCTGCGAAAATTCTAAACTCCTCACACCAGTTTTCGCCCCTCTAAAACCTTGGAAAGTTCTCAGAATCACTGTTTCTGCAGAAATATTCTCCTGGAAGTGAAAATGAATATGAAACACATTGATATAACTATCAGGGGAATTGCTAATCATTGCTTCCTCATTTATTTATTTATTTGAAATCCTCACAGCCATTGTACTAATATTTGAAAGTTAAGCCCTCTAAGGTGTAAACGAAGGGGTGGGGGGCAAGGTCCCTGGTGTGTGTGTGTGTGTGTGTGCGCACGCCTGCGTCACAATGGAACAGTAAGCCAAGTGAGGCGAATGGATCTAAATTTTACTCCCCCCTCTGTGTACCCCTGTAGACCAACTAAGATGTGTGTGGAAGAGAGCAAGGCCCAGGGCTATTATTCTCCCATTAATTTTTCCATTTGAAATCAAACCTCAGCGGGCGGGCGTGAGGGAATCAGAGGAGGGGGAGAGGACTAGAATGGGGATAACCTCATCGGGGTGAGGGGGGACAAATGTTGGTTGTAGCAGCATTAATGTCCAATAGGGGAGGCAATTTCACTTTCACAGGATTTCTCACTATTTGTCAGACTGTCTCCCTTGTTTGAATCGTTTTCTAGCTGCGCAGGTATGACAGCAGATGAGGAGAGTCGTGCATTTTCTGCTTTGACTGGTCAAAGAAACCCTGATGCTTTTGTCTGCCCATTTACAGATGCAAGTATAATGCACTCATATCTGCACAGGCCTGTAAATGTCCTCATCTTAAATGTCTTTCTACTGCAAAAACTTTCAGCACATCCAAGACATCTTACATGGCTATATTCCTCAGCTGCACACATACAATTGACAAGACCTGTGAACCTTCATTCCTCCAGCCTACCAACCCACGCAAACACACACCTCCTCTGCCTCACATTTCGAGTCTCCAATCCCTCCACCCTGTTTTCCCCCCGTCTCACTTCGAAAAAGCGCCAGTGCTTGCTAATCTGTCAATCAGATGTTGTCCTGTTGTGGCGATGATGGGGGTCCGTGACAGTAGGCCATACACCTCCAGCGGCTCGCAGCTCGATGATTAACCAAGCAGGTAGTGAGTCAAACTGCTGACAGCAGAAACACACTGACAGCTGATTTGGAAGACAATGGTCCCACTCCCTCTACTTAACTTGTCACAGGCAGTCAAAGCACCTTCTCCATTAACTTCTGTAACATCTGGAGAGATGGAGGGAAATACTCATTTACTACATGGCACTCATAGATATTTGGACATGTTCACATAGCCATGAATATTTAGAAACATCGAAACATCCAAACATCTGATCAGGAGCTTGAGAAAGCTCGCTCTGAGATGCTCTGATTTACAGCCTCAGTGTTTCATTAGAGGTCCACCAGAGCTTGAAAGTGAATAACGGGATTATGGCATTATTAAAGTAATGCAAGTCCTTGTTGCAGTTGTGATAGTTCTGTGAATGGCTTCCAGGAAACATCATGAGATCCTTTAACTGTTCATCCAGAAGTGAAGGCCGTGCAGTTCAGTGTCAGAAAACCCAACGTCGCCTTGTCTCTCAGATTAATAGTCCAACACTTCCCAATTATTAACCGCCCCTGCAGTGTACCATTCATATTCAAAACTGTTTACCTCCCTCTACTTCCTGTGCTTTATGCCTCGTGTCTTTACAGGAGGGAATGGACGACGCAGGCAGATCTGTCAATCAAACAGCAGCCCCCAACCACCAGTGGCTGCCCATAGACAGCCATCCATACACCTCCACCGGCTCCGGTCCCTCCTCAGCTCAATGAGTAACTAACCTACAGGTATTGAATTAAACTGCTGACAAGCACATGGAGGGGTGGGGAGATGGGGGCTGTGTAGGTGGATGGATAGAAAGATAGAAAAGGAGAGGAGTATGAGGAGGACAATAGCATCATTTTATAGCCCACCTTGGTGACGTAACCTTTAACTTTGGAAAGAAAGATGGGCCTCTTCCCTGTCTGTCCAGCTTTACGTGTCCCTCCTCCCCCCTCTTCCTTTTCTCCTTCTCTCTCTCTAAGTGGCATCCTTTGATGGGCTGTCCCTCTCTCTCATCTTGTCTTCTTAGACAGATGAGTCCTGTCAGCGCTGCCACCACTGCCCGGCTAAACATTAATGACTCTCTTGCCTGACAAGTGTTGGCGGGGCAGAGGAGAGGTGAAAGTGGGACGCCTCTGGACAAAACCAGGGATGAAAAGGCGAAGTGATGGCTTTATCTGCTTGACAGATTCTCTTTTGTCTCTCTGAACTTGCGTATATGTATGTGTGCCATCAGCAGATTCTTGGCTTGACATGACGGTTTTATTGCCCTGTTTTTCCTCCCCTCTGAGGAGATGGACCTCTTTGTATTCGCATTGCCCCTCATCCTTCCTTCTGGCATTTCTGACATTCCTTCAAGTATCTGTGCAAGTGTGTGCGTATGCAAGCTTGTGTGTTTTTGCCACTACCCATTCGTAGGTCCACGTGTGTTTCCTCCATATCCTCACATGTGTTTCTTGGAGAGAGCATCCTGGACTTTGATGTTGGCAACAGTGATGGTGGTGACGGTAGGTCACAGGGAAGAGTCATCCCAGAGGGATGGGTAGTGTGAGGAGAAGAGGATGGAGAGGAGGTGGGAGCTGAATGGAGGCAAAGGCGCCTGCTGGTGGAGTCTGCGAGCCAGTTTAGTAATACACGACTTCATGTAACATTAGGTTTTCTCCAATGTGATAAATTTGCCCTTCAGAATAGTTCTTTCTTCTATTACTTCTCCATGGTTCTTCAGCGTTTGTCCTTCCCGCTGCGGTTTCTTTTTCCGTCCTCTCACTGGTCTCCGTCTCCCTCTCACTCTCCATGTTGTAACTCAGGCCTATGGCCTCTTTCCCCATCTCTCTTTTGAATTATTAACTCCCCAACTCAGGGGAGTGAATGGGTACTGCTGAGTAGACACAGCACAGAGCTTCACATTGCCCACATTTCGGAAGTCTGTCCATTTAAGGGGATTACATTGCTGGTCCCATCAGCCCCCCATCACATCCAAGCATATAAACCTGTGCAGTTATAATATGCAGCTGATAGTTGGACAGTGAGACAACCAGCCGAGTGGTTATGCCTCCCTGCCAGCATTCCTTTACTGTAGAGCTGCGGGCCTCCTGTGGTGAAGCCGCCCACTCTCCTGGCTTACCTCTCCCCAGGCAGCCTCTATCTCCTCTGGGTTCCCGGAGCAATGATTAACCCCGGTTCTGATCAATGCTTCTGCTGACTCTAATACATCACTGGAGCCTTGCAGCTGCCATGTAAAGGAAGCGTCAACTCTGCGCTGCTCATGACAGAGCATACACACTCCATCACTTAAATCAAGCCACGCACACACACACGCAAACACACAGAGTGGTCAAAATAATGGGAACACCTGACAATACCATGCAATCCAGTGCAACAGTCCTGCAATAAATACTACTGCTATAAAGTTTTTGATTGGCAGTTTTTGTTGAAACTGTCAGAGAAGTGTTTATCAACTTCTCATGTGGGACAGCATTTGATTTTAATAAAATATTCAAGCACTTCTGCTATTTTGTTCACCTTCTGCATGTGTGTAGTACATTGTGTGTTGTTGCTAAAGAAAGTAAATGATTCAGAATAGAGTTAAACAAAGTGTGTAATACAAAGTCTAATTTTAAGAATTATTTTAGGCAATGTCGCTCAGCTGAATCTGGCGTTCTGTACAGGTATTGGATATTTTACTAAGAGGCGTGTTTTTGTGTGTCAGCAGTTTTTGCCAAGGAACATAAAGAGAGGTGAAGAGAATGAGATAAACATAGACACAGAAGAACAAAATAAAAGGAGGAACGAAGAGAAAGATTGGCATCGCTCATCACCCAGTGGTGCTTTACCTCGACAGCAGGGGGAAGCCCTGATTTCCTGAAGATGACAGGAAGCACAATAGCAGAGTGTTCTGTCAGCACATCCTACTCACAGAGCCAGGTTAATGATTCTGTAGCCACAGCTGAGCTGGAGAGAGGGATGAGCAGAGGGAGGAACAGAGAGGGGAAAAGAGGTGGAGGGGGTTGGCATTCTGCTACACTTAGGCCGTCATTACAGTGGCATTAGGAATGACGGTGTGTTTTTGTCATTTTAATTACCTTTAATATGATCTCTTCATACTCGGGCCATTCGTTAATGAGGCAGAACAAAAACTACATGTCAGACACGTTTAGCATGCATCCATGCTATCCGTCATACAGCTAACATGGCAGAGGAGGCACCGTGAGGAAGCCCCTGGACTTCAATAAGGGTTCTGCATTTCAGCAGAAAGGTGTAAAAGAGTAAATAAGTTGGTGGAGAACTATGCTGTACTTTCTCTAGTGTAATAAAATATAAATGAATAAACAGTTTGCAAATAAATAAATAAATACAGCAGAGCGGTTACATTTGATATCAAATTGCAATGCAGCTCCCTTGAACTCTTAACCTTGGATGATTTTAATGGCATACAGTAAACAGAAATAGATTCTAGAGACATCAGGATAAACTGTTGGAATCAAGAGGGTCGGGGGGGCTGGGAGTACCTCCTCCCCTCGTCTCCATACCAGGACTCGGTTAAAGTATTAACCAACTGCTGCTTAACAATATTGCTGACTGGTGTGTGGAAACGGGGGATCAAAGTTATCATGTAGAGGAGAAAGGCGCCTTTCACTGGGTCCATACAGCCTGTCCACTCCATCTTGCCAGCCCATTCAGAGCAGCTATCCAGAGCAGCACTCAAGACACTCCCATCCTCCCACTCCTCACCTCCCTCATTCTACTCTCATTTTTTATTCCTCATCCTTTATTTTAACACTTCCTCATCCTACTTTTCCACACTCATCATTCCTCAAAATATTAAATAAATATTTATTTCCACCAGAAATGCTTCTGCCTCCATCCCACCCCTCACTTCTGTACATCCATCTCTCCATCTGTCACCTGACAGAGTAATCACATCCACATTTGATAAGGCTGGTTAGGTGGGTCATAAAAAGTTTATGCTTGTGATGCCGGAGTCTCATTTATTATCCCTGCTAATGTAGCAGTTGGAAGTGGGAGGGGGGAAGGAGACAGAAAGAGTGCAAGAGGTTGAGAGAGAGAGGCCATCACATTAAGGGATCATTACTCCTCTATAGGCTCTGTCCCTAGCTTCAGATAAGTCCTCTTTATTCTTTATGGCCTTGATGAAGCCAGTACTCTCTGTATTTAAGTGTTCCACAGCCACTAAGAGTTCAAGATGCTTATGGCACAGGACGTAGTTACTGTTCTCTAACCACAGAACCATTGGCTTAAGCCCTAATGCGAGTATCTATTTCCCTTACATTTACTTCACCAGTAAATGTGAAAATGTGCCGGCTTTTAATTGACATTGTTTAATGCTGCATGCTAACAACATTTCTAGGCAGGGTTTTCGCAAGATGCTGTGACATTACACAGGGACATGTGAAAACAACTTTATTTCCTGCAGTGTATTAAAGGTGATATTCACTATTTCTCTTACTGGCAACAAATCCAATGGACATGCCAAAAAAACAACAATCAAGCGATCCTTGTAGCAAGTGTTGCTGGTGTGGCAAAGCCTGATATATCTCATTCCTCTGTGCACCTCCACTGATGTCCAGAGCTTTTTTTAAAAAACACATTCAAGAGCCACACTACTGAACCGGGTGCTTTGTTCTGTCATTACACTCAACATGGGCCATGTCGTTTTAGTTTGAATCGATCCAACACATCCTGATGCTGCAAATTCTCACTAGTGCATTAAATCCGGCACTGAAAATAATCCATAATAAATGAAATATTTACTGCGGCTTGAGTAACATTTGCTAAAAACCACAGTGCCCAGCTGTTGTTATTTCACTTTTCTTTTGAATTAAAGTATTTATTTGTGGCCCATTTCTAGAGAATTGGGTGCTCAGCAGTAGCCAAAGGGCCAAGAGTGCAACAGAATGAAGTCAGACAAAAGTCAAAAAAGTAACTGGTGGTATGAACAGAATATCACCAAATTTATGCTTTAAGGATTAATAAACTTGCTCGAATGTGGAAATACTGTTTTGTTTGAGATGCATTGCTTCTATGTGCTACAACATTGAAACAATAGAAATGTGTGGTGTTGTTTGAAAAAAAAAAAAAAGAGCATGATGTGAACGTGCAGATGGGACGGCGAGGGAGTATGGGCCTGTATGAGTGTGTTAGCGTTGGGGGGAGGCTACCCAGAGGCATAGATAGTGATAGATTGGCCTGGGAGAACTGTGATGCAGATCCACTCATCAAGATTGATGTTCTGCCATTCTGCTTTAAGTGCAATTAAATTGGCCCCTGTGTTAAAAAGCCCGGCCGATAACATGGCTGAGGCTGAGATTACGCTACATTTCCCTTGCGCTTTCCTCCACCTGCATCGCTGCCACAGCCACTCAGAGATTTACTTTACATTCTCGGCCTCCATTGGACGGGAACTTTCCCGGCATCCTGACCTGTTCGTCATCCCTGATTTACAACTTTTTTTTCCCTTTTTTTTTTTTTCTTTTTCCACATAGCCCGCAAAGTAGTTTTTAAATCAATGCCCCCTAAAAGTTTTTAATCACTTTCTGGTTGTTGTCTTACCACAGAATTGATGACTTGTACATTAGTGCATGTTTAATGTGTAATAATGCACAGTGATTACTGAGAGGAAGGAAGTTTAATGTCTTCATGAACAATTCCAGCATAACTCATCTCTGGCGGCCAAGTTGACAAGCTTGTCTATTTAGTCCTAAAGCAGTACTCTTAAGTAAGGACAAGGTCATCGGGAGATACAGCACTGCTTGTTTTCACTTCTGCTGCATGGAGACACTGTTTGCAAGCAGTCTTGATCAAACCATTTCTGTGTACAACACCCTGGAAAATCACTCTCACTTGTCCAGGCACACCTCATAATGTACTCAATTTTCTGCTAAATGGAAATATTTGCAATAATTCAAATTGAATGTCGATCACAGTCCAATCCATCTCTCTCTCTGTCTCAGTCTCCATTCTGCCGCGGGCCTCGCCCACCTCTGTCAGTGTCAAGTTGTTAACCCCGTGTCAACAGTGGCGCAGGGCGTATTTGGACCCAGTTGATGGATGGGTCTTGGTGGACTTGTCCCACACAAACATATTCTCAGAGTCAGCTGAGAGAGGTGCAGCGCGTGTGTGTCAACCCCTCCACCCACGCACACATGCATATACACACGTCCATCCGTGATCAAGCCCCCGGACTTGGGCGGTATGGTGCCCCTCTCATTCACCTACTGACACCCAGTGTCTCCAGTTTAGACCCACATGGGTGGAGCTCTGACCCCACTGTCACAGCACGAAGGAAAACACATCCAAGATTTTTTTTTTTCCTGCAAATGGTAAATTTGACCCATGTCCTTCGCATGGTTCCATTACATTTCTGTGTGAGGGCTTGACATCATGTTCCCTTAACAAACCAGTGAAATTAACTTTGCCAGCTCACCCCAAGGGAAACGTGTAATAATCAAGGGGAGGACCATTACAAATTAGCATGATTTTCTTTCTTTCATCATTGTCTTGAGCAGTTTTTGACATTTCACTCTTCAGATATTTAAGCCATTATCCGTTTTTCATTTTTTGTCTTAAAAAAAGTGTTTCATGACTTTGACATACAGTTTTTGTATTAAGATTCAAATGCTGAATATTAGTTCCTTTGTTGGCGGTGTTAATGAATTAAAAAAAAAATACTTACAGTGACCTGGAAAATGTTACTGAATTGACTTCATAGGGCCAAATAATTAGTATGACTATAAAATAAATTTATTTAAAAAATATATAGATTACATACAATCAGTGCAAAAACTTTAGAGGACAGCGCTCTATCTTCTTAGTTGAATTGTTTTATTTGCTCTCGAAGCCCCATTGTATTTATTTTTTACATGACACCAGTTTGATGTATGTTTTTCTTATAATCAAGACAGAAAAAAAAAAAAAACAGCAGCAACATTACAACACCCTGTGCAAATGAACACATGGTTTGGGGCAGAGATGGCATCAGCACATGACTGATCACTCATCAATATCCCGGGTTCATCCAGCACCATTAGTCATCTGCACTGCGTCCTGTCACTCCACACAGCTGCTCGCCATCTCTCTCCTCCACCTCTCATTTTTCTCTTTATCCCCAAATTTCTCTGTTCTTTTTATATTCCTCACCAAACACGCCTGGCTTCTAAGGCATTCCTGTCAGGGTTTATGGGGGCTGGGGGTGAAAATAGGTTGAATAAAAAGGAAAAGAGGAGAGTGCCGTGGCTCTTATGTGGGCGGGTGGGTTTAGTTATGCCATGTGTTCTCTTTTTGCTTTTTGGAGACGGGAGGGGGGCTGTCATAATGTGTTGCGTTGTCCACTCTGGCTTAGAGGGTCAGATTAACAAGGAGTCCGGGTCCCTCTTTGCAGTGGTCCCCTCATAGGGCACAATGACAGGGGCGATCCATCACTTCTGTCCCTAACAGGGTGGGGGTCAGTGGGGGTGGACTGGGCCCAGCTCTGGCTGGCTGATGGAGGGTTGCAGAGAACAGGATGGGGCTGGTTAAACTTTAACCAGCTCTCTTCCTACACACTGAAGACCACATTCAGCCACCATTCTCTGCTGTGGGAGAGTCTGATGTTTCGTCAACCCAAGATCCATGACCCGCCGCCCACTGAGACCCCCTCTCGCCCACTCATGGCCCCGCGCCCACCTGCTTCCATATGGATCACTGCGGCAGAGCGGCAAACTCTTGGCCATAGCGTGGGAAGAAAGTGACTCTCCATCTGTACATAGAGCAAGTGGCTATATTAACCCAGCCCTCTGCACGCGCCATACAGCCCCCTGATATACTAACCATGACTTCATATCCAAAACTGTCTCACCTCTGTTAGTCTGCAGCACTGTCATATACAGCATCAACACATTTTCACAGCAGATCAATAGCAGTAGCATTATTGTGATTGTAGAGCGGTAAGTCCTGGGGCACACCATGGTTACGCCATGAAAAATGATGGCTGGCCTTTTGATAGTCATTTAATACACAGTTGCACACTTTGATAGAATTTGGCAAAAGCCTCTCCCCGGTGAGTTAACAATGCGTACTGAAAATCATATTTCCATGGCGGCCCATTCAATCTTATCCCCCTGTTCCAGGAAAAACTGCAGTGACAAATGGGATGTGAGCACACTTTGGGTGGCTGTGGGTCACATCAGGTGCAGAGCAGGTTGGAGGTGTTAACCCAATGTGTTCCTGTTCACTGGTCCAATCATCTTCATTGATTGAGCCAATGATTGAGAGGGTCTTACCTTTCTTTACGATGCCAGCAGGAGGACATGAACGCTGAAGAAATGGGATAAACCACAAAGGAAAATGAGAAATACAGGAAAAATACCCAGCAAAAACTTAAAGCTCTGTTTATGTGCATTTTTATACATACTGTTCTATATATTGTATCACAGAGCATATTAACAGACCCACTGCTTAAGTTATAGAATAAAACGAAAAGGAGAAACAGGTTAGCCTAATTCTCGATCATTTTATTTGTGCATCGAGAGTGGAATTCATGTGTCAGCCTGATGTAATTAGATTTAATGATGCTCGGCCCTACATGCACACTTAATAATGCAGCAATTTCTGCCCATTTGACATGGGGAGAGTGAGGGAGTGACACTGAGGGGAAATGTTGAGGGCAAGACATTTGGAGCGTGGTTGAGTGAGGAAGGAGTAGATGGTTTAAAAAAAGAGAGAGAGCAGGGGCAGAGAGGAATAAGGTGCTGCTGGGTGGCGGAGAGAAGAGGGGAGAGGTTTGAAGTGGGAAGGGGGGGAGTTGAGGAGCTGTCCATTTGTACAAACCTAAGAATCTGTCATGTGTCGGGTCGTGTTTTCTTCGCTGCGGCGTTGAGGTGGTTTTGACAGCCAGGACTTTCTCTCCTTCATCCATGCTGCAAATGACATTACGGAAATTGTGTTTGTGGCGTTGCCTAGGCCAGGGACTCCTGGGAAACTGAGGGGGTCGTGAGGGGTCAGGTAGAAAAAGAGAGGGAAACCATGAGAGGGAGAAACCAAGACAGAATAAACAACAGTCTCAATTTAAGCCTCAGAAAACTTAATTGGAACATAATTAACCTGAAAATAACAATATATAATACTGATAATAATGCTAATTATTTAGATAAAACCAACATGTGACAATATTTGAATTATTCCAAGATACACGTGCCATAATGCTGGTTGTAATTTGTTTAAAGATCAACAAAGCTCACTTGGACTGGAATGTGTAGGGATTACTCCTAGCAGCATATATACAGGGCTGTGTGTAAAGATTTGCTACTTCAAGTCTCTTTGGGCATGCTCAGACTCCTAAATATTTCAGCAGTAGAAATGAACTGCTCTCTCAGGGGGGCAATCCTGTGCCTGATTGCCCTGGCCTGGCGTTTATAGCCTGGGTAGGTCCGGGTCGACCTGGACCAGGCCGTGGTCCCCACCAATGCAGGTCTATACATCCCTAACCTTCACTAACAAGGACCAGGGGAGCAGCAGGACCAAAGCTCCTCCATAAAGCACACTTACAAGCTAAAGGCAGGATTTTGTGCTCTTATATGTGTGTGATTTTCCCCTTTACAGCTCACAATCAATCTTTAATGAGCCATTGAATATTAACTGGATTTGTAGGAGCTGAGTGTCAACTCCCATGAGTGTAAGCTGGAGGCCCAAGGTTTAGCAGACAGTGGAGATTGAGGAAAGAGGGTAGACAAGGAGCATTTGCAAGGTGGGGGATGAGTGTTTTACATGGGGTTTTTATGCAAAAAGTGGTTATAGTCAATTACAATTACAATCATTCACCATGGGAAGGACAACCAGGGTAATTGTAGTCTCAGTGCCCCCCTTGAAGGCACTACAGTAACTGCATCACAATGGAGCAAACACCATTGCAAGACGGATGAGGACAAAAGCAACGGGATCAAAAATATTAGAATTCTGATGAATCCGTAAAATTACAACTCAGTCACAACAAATGTTGATTAATAACACCAACCACAACACAGCCCCTTGTCTGGTCTCTCATTCAGACCTCCACAGGCCTAGAGCCCAGCCTGGGCCCTGCAGCAGGACCAGGGTAGCTCCCTGGACTCTAACCCCCTGCCAGGCAATCTCTTTGTCACTGCGCTGCCTGCTACTGATTAATGGACGTAGTCTTGTGATCAGAAGGCTCGGACGAGACTGAGGTCCTGATCTCTCTGTGTCTGAGAGCTACAGATGGATCTAGCGGACTGAGACAGATTAGGCCTTGGTGCTGACCCCTATGAAGAGGCCTCTGGGGTGGAGGAGCAGGCCAGGGGGCCCGGGGATAATGGGACCCCTCTCACACCTTTTAAAAGAGAACATGTTTATGGCTACTTAGAGGAAATTGATTTGATTGTGCCAGAAACGCATGTGTGAACACCCCTGGCACTTTTATTGGCTATTTGTCTTTTAAGTCACAGCTGGAGAAATTTATGCCCACGTTGGGCTTTAGGAGAGTGGGTGTATGGCTGTGTGTGTTTGTGTGTAAGAGAGTAAATATTAATATGCGTGTGTGTGTGCATACTGGCACATGTGCATGCCTGTGCCGTGCATGAGAGCAGGTCATGATAAGCGATGCACTGAAGGTGCACTTTAACTCGGTGTCAATCATTAAGTATCAGCCCTAATGACTAAAAGCGCATAATGGAGGCACTGGCGGAAATAAAACAACAAGATTTGTTGGGGCACATTAATTCTCTGAATTGATGTCAACAGGCAGCTACTTTCCCCCGCTTGTGTTTTCTTGCTCATGCATCTTGACTCTATTAAATGACAAATGTTTGAACATGAATTTCAGCTCATGATTTCATTGGGCCATCGAAAGAAAACAGAGTGTTTCCTTTCTGCCTTCAGGGATTTTCCAGAATTTTCACTTTAGGAGAGAGGGATTACAAATCTATAAACTGCTGATTGATTATATGATTCAACTCTAAAATAGCATACAATTATCACTCATAACAGACAAAATACCCACAAAATCTGGTTGTCTTCAAACCATACAGGTACGGGTCAGATTAACCTTTCTCTCACCACTTTCTATCTACATTCTGTTCTCTCCTTCGCTGTTTTCTCAACCTTTTTGGGATGTAACCCTTAAAACAAAGCCACATCAGTTTGTCACAGGTTCCAAATGTCTATTAGTTGTAAACAGTTCAAACAAAGTCATTTTCCCTTCTTGGATGAAGGTCAGAAGAGGTAAAGATATCAAGTATTCCACAATAACAATGTAAAAGTATGAGAAAAGCATCATTTTGTAATGCTAAAATGCTGTATGAGGTCCCAGCCCCCAGGTTAGAATGAATTAATTTTAATGATCTGGTTGTTAAAGTTATTCAACTTTTGCTCCTGCTGTAAATCAGTCTGGAATAGAGCCAGTAGAGGCATGTTTATCTCAACATGTGAAATATTCAGCATGTAGAATAACATGATGGGCTGCTGTGGGTCTGTGTCCCCAGAGCGCATCATATTCTTTTGTAAGCAATGTCACATCAAAGTCAGGGAGCTTGTGTGCAGAGATGAAGGGAAGACGGACTCAAAGAGTGAAGATGAAGGTGAAGGGCATGTTCGCTCTATCTGAAACAGGAGAAACAAGAAGGAGGGAGAGGGCCTTGCAGCTCAAAACAGTCTGATTTATGCAAATTGAAGAATCTTATCGATTGGTAATTGATTTACTTTGATACGTGCATTCACAGCTGTAGCGGTAATGCACTGATGTAAGGCCCCGCCACCTCACAGTTCTTCAACATTAAGACAAATCAAATTCATCTGTCTGTCCTTTCTCTCTCTGCTGCCATCCATCAGCCTCATTGCATCACTGCTGACAAAACCAGGGTGTGCGTGCATTTGGCTGCGTGTTTGTGCGGATGCATGCGTGCAAACTTGGCCCGATCATATGTAACCTCTACCTAAGCCTGCATAGGGCAAAGATATCTAACAGCAGTTCGGCTCAAACACGAACATAATGGCGAGCCTGCACACAGATAAGCTCAGTGTAACAAACAGACAAATCAAAAGCACGGACAGAAAGGTTATTCACTAAGTCTTTGTGATATAATGTCTTTCAGCATCTTCATTATGGATCTACTTAGTTGTCATTTATTTACATGCAGTATTGATTCTACTATCCTGCTGGTGAAAGGGTTCATAGAAGCCTGTGTTCATCTTAATGATGGAGCGTGTTTGTGTGTACGTCTGCACACCGAAGCTCAAATCTATTTAAGCCACAGAGTGTATGTTAATGTTTGTGTGTGTGGGAGACAGAGAGAGAGAGTTATTTGGCCATCCCCAGGGGAACAAGGCTTCTGCTCCTCTCTCTTAGGTAATGGAAGCAATGTGTCCATAATCCCAGTGAATGACTAATAAAAGAGAGTAGCGCCTTGGGCCTGTTCCCTCTGCAATATTATGGCTGGGTATTAAACTGAGTGCCTGTGTAATACTGTCAAGTCACTGTTTTCTCAAACACATTCTGCACACACACTTTATTTATTTATTTTTCTTGCATATCTCCGCATTCGCAAATGAAATCGAAAGCGCTCTTTATGAGGGGAGATTGTTCTCATCGGTGTGAGAGCTCTTTATAAAGTCCTGGATGCGTGAATCATCACATCACCGGCGTTTGGATCCATCGAGACACCTGAGGCGCTCGTGAACGTTGCCTTAATGGAAACCAAACGCTGCTTGAATACTAATAAGGCATGACACCATAACCCGCAGCCCTCAACCCGATACCCCTCTACTCTCTTTAAATGCTCTTTAATGGCCGTGTTAGTGTTATACAAGACGCTCATTAGACACTTTAATTGGTTTGGCCAATGTTGACAGCAGTGTTGATTGGCCGAGCCAGACTACAGAGTTTGCATGGTGGTTTGCGGGGGGTCAGCGGTAGCGTGCTGTTGGTGACTAATGTAGTCATGCTGGTCCAAGCATCTGGGCTGATTAGGATGGTTGTTGGGGGGGGTCTCCCAAAGGCAACATGAGGTCATACTGTCCTGTTTCTAGTGAGGTCTATGAAAATCAAGGCTGGGAGGGGCGGGGCAGTGTGTACAAATTAGAGGATAGAAGAGTTCTAAAATGATGGGCCTCCACTTTTGTATTGATCACGGCAGTTTTGTGGGGATGATGTCAGCTTGTCTGGATCTGTTGTCATGGCTGATATTGGTGATTGGAGAGATGCGGCATTGCTGCTTTCTGACATCATCTGTTTCCTTTGTGGCTATCAGACCAAAGTTAAAGGGGAACTCCGCCGACTTTACATGTCGAAGTCTGTTTACAGGTCTTGGGGAGAACTACTGCATATGTGAAAAAAAAGATGTGTAAAGCTCTTTGTGGCTCCAGAGGGAGTCGCATGAAAATAAAAAACACCTGGGGATGTGGAGTGAGGAAGAGGTGATGTTAGCAGACAGTGTTTTAGGAACGCAATGGTAAAAGTCTAATATTTGCCATCCCGGGTGCTGTCCCGGTGTTTTTGTCCATTATGAGTATTGATCATGCATTTTACTGACCACACCCTTCGTAGAGATTTGGGAAACACGTGGACTCCGGCACAAATACCACCAGCAGGGTCAAGGAGCATGACCTTCCTACCAATTTCCAATTTGCATTTGACTTTGAGTCTGACTGAAAGTAAACAGAGACAGTAATCTCCCTGGAAGTCTCTGTAGCATGGCATGTCCAGGCAAGGGTAGCATTGTGGATCTGCTAAAACACAAACTAAATTAAAACATTACAAAGTCGTCAAACCGCACTGAATAGAACTGCACATAAGAAAGAGGCTTGTATAAAAGCGCTTTATTAACTTGTTTTCTGACTAAGCCTTGCTCATTAACATGTAAAAGTCAGACAATCACAGGTGTAAATAATAAAAATTAATTATGGCTGAATTCCATTTATCTGCTTCTGTTTCACAGTCCTGATATTATGCATGCTGGCTCACTGTCACATTGTCACATAGCCATTGTTAATGTTATTAATAAAACCCTTGCTTTTTGTCTAATGACAAGTCAAAACATCTGCCATGAAAAAGGCCCATGACCGTCCAGAGTGCCTGTAAATGCAGAGTAGATGCTCTTCTGTATTGCTCTTCAGTGGACACCTGATATGCAGTCTCTACTATTCATCTTTGATCAAACTATAAAAGGTGTGAATGGAGTCCAGTCATCCCTCTGTCCACTCGCTGCACTGTCCCAGGCTGGCCCTCCTGTAATTATGATTGATTTGGGTCTGGGACATATATTGCTTGGCAGGCCTATTCTGACTGTACTTCATCACCAGCCATGGCTAAATGCTTTAAAGGCATTGATTTGCCTGAATTACAACATGGCATCAGACCTCTCACCTGTCTGTGGTAGGCTGTGTGTGTGTGTGTGTGTGTGTGTGTGTGTGTGTGTGTGTGTGTGTGTGTGTGTGTGTGTGTGTGTATGCGAGTTAGTGAATGTGTAACAGAGAGAGAGAGAGAGAGAGTAAAGACAGGTCTCACCTCCACATATCATAACACTCGCTTCTCCTCTCCCTTTATCCCCGTCATCCGCCCCCCCATCATCTCCGTCCCATCGATTTGCCCCATAAAAGGTGTTTAATTCAATCAAGAGGAAAGTGAGTGCCTGTTTTTCTGGGTCCCTGTCGATAGCGGTATAATCAATTAGAGTGGGCTTAGACCTCCCTCCCTCTCTCTTGCACTGGCTCGGTTTCTAAAAACTCTTGAACGCTGTCTATTTCGGTCCTGCATGTCCTGCACGACTTCCTCACCATCCCCATGCACCAACACGTGCGCAGATCCATGTAGGATGTAAAATAGGATTTGAGGTTTTAATAACACATCATTGGGTATACACTGTAAAACAGTTCAAGATGGTTCAGCTTAATAACTCAAGTTTCCCTGTTGCCTTAAAACGAAGTTAACAGCTATGGTAAGTTCACTGAATTTGAGATAATGAGTTCAACAAAGTTAAAAAGTAGTTTATTATCAAAAGAGTTCAAGTCAGGTGAACCCACTGTCATATACGCATTAAGTCACTGGCAAAGGATTAGTTTATTGCTGTCCGAGGAGAACATGAGTAGATTCTGTCTCACAGGGCTGACACATACTCACATTCACATCTACAGGTTTTAAATGACTCTCTAGTTAAATATGTTTTTGTCCAGAAAAACTCTGTAAAACTCCATTTGTAGCAAATGGAACAACCCAAGCAGTGTTCAGTTTCTGGTCTGGGGGGAGGACGAGAGGTGGTTATTGAGGTTGCTGCATACATTGAAACACATCCTCTTGAGGTGCAGTGTGTGGTCAGGACAGGTAGGCAGGTCTAAGACACAGGTTATGAGATGATGAGAGACAGGAGCGCTGAACCAAATGTGCATTTAAGCGCACCATCATCCCTGATGTCAGTAACTGTATGCATTGCTCGCTCTGTGGTGGGAGGACAGGAGATGTCCGTTCTTATCAGACACTTTAACATCTGCCAAGTACCAAGCCATGGACCTCATGGACTATCACTGACACCAAATACACACACAATAAGTACACATGGGCACACAAACAACAAAAGCAACCCACAGCCATGATACATAAAAACACCCCACCACATGTCGAGATCATCATGTTATGTGTTCATCAGTTATGTTGTATGACTGGCTGTGGTGTCTCTTCAGGCAGTGATGTTTCTAATCTTAACACCACATGCAAGTGTCTTGTTATAACAGCAGCAGCGTATGACGCAGTAATGAGAAAAGTTTGTTTTAATGAGATGAGTTTGTGAAATAAGTTTTGCGATATAACAGGATAAAGTGATTTGTTGTGATTACATGAAACATTTCAACACACTGCTGTAGATTCCACTTCCTGTGTTCTCTTTAACATTGTGCTTCAAGCAAGGCATCTCTTACATCGCCTCCACACTGAGCTTCCATTTATCTAATATTTCCACACATTAAACCCACATTTCTATCAGTGTGGGTGTAGCACTGTATGTTGTGGTTCTATTCACATGGGCACCAACACTCAACACACTCGAGCGCACAAACACACGACATCTAACCACTAGACAATAAAGGGAATGAAGAAATAAAAGGTCCGATTCATCAAAATCACACAAGACTCTACCACCCAGTAAATTAAACAATATTTCATAATCACTCTGACAATGAGACAAGAGACAGCAATTTGGGCTGTGAGTTCCTTCTCAGCAGAGGAGCGCGTGCAGATACACACACACAAACACGGACACACATAATTATCAGAGCGGACATGCTCTGGAGACCCCAGACACTCCCCTAGTACCTGCCCAATCAACTGTCCAACAACAGACACCCACCCAGCCTTCATTTATCTTGTCTGTGACTCTGTGTGTGTGTGTGTGTGTGTGTGTGTGTGTGTGTGTGTGTGTGTGTGTGTGTGTGTGTGTGTGTCAAGCTAATTACCACCATGAACCATCCCACACACAGACCTAACCCAGACATTGTGGCGCTGTCCAGGGACATGGGAGGTGGGTAATTAGCCTTCCATTATTACAACACACACACACACACACACACACACACACACACATGTAACACACACAGACGCATACACACCTCAGAGTGAGTGGAGGGGCAGGAGGAGAGTTGGGAGGCTGCGTTTCTGGACTTGTTTTGGCTCTACGGACACTGTAGGAGGTCAAAGTTAACACCTTGCTTAACAGCTGGGTTAGCAGTGGGATGAAGCACTTTTTGGGACAGCACTGCTTGTTTGCTTATTTGCACATTTATTAATTTGCTTTATTGTATTGTAATTGCCCAGAGTTTGGGTTCAATTACGAGGCAATAAGTCTTTAATTTCTTCTTTTTCTTTCTTGGATTTGTAACAATGTCCATACCTCTTTAGAATAAAAGAAAAATCTAAAAGTAGACATGGCACTGTGATGTTTCTTGGGTTAGATTTTAAATATCTTACACTCTGAGGACTGGAAGCTCAGAAAGTCTCCTGACTTAAATCTGCTTTTTGCATCACATTCAGCAGAAAAGTCACTGCAAAATGGATAACTCATCATATCATTAAATCAGTTGTGCTACATACTAATAATTTTCCGCTTGTCACATACTGTTAGCTCTGGATTGGTTGCAGCAATAATTGTTTTTATGCTATAATTGTCATAATTGTGTTCATTACATGGTTACTTTTCATCTGCCTGAATGGAGAGCAGATAGAGGAGGACGTAGAGAATAAGACATCAGTCATCTGTGGTAAAACCGCCAACAAACACACAAACACAACTCTTCTGCTCTCCAAGAAATCTCCACTTTGCCAAAGCTAACTCTGCCTTGGGGCCATATGTGGTGTGCAGGGAAGAGGTGCAGGTGGGTTGAAAGTGTAAAAAATCTCATAACTCCAAGCTGGCCCAAAAAGTGCTCCATCCCACCGCTGGCCCAGCTGTTGTCTGGGGGTGTGTAATTGTGTCAAAACCTTCTATTTCCCTCCAAAAGCGCCCCCCTAAAGCAGTTACACGCCTCCCCCCACATGGTCCTGGGCATCATCATTTTCCAGCAACCATCCATCTTCGGCCTGCGATTAATTCTCTTCATTTCCGAGCACAGGCCATAAATCCTGGCACACTTAATTAATTTCACGGCCAACGCGGGGCTCCCGTAAAGCGGGGATTGTTCTCGCAAAAGCCCATATTAATTATGCTATTTTACAGCCATCTCATTGAAGGCTGTGTTTCATCTTTCATAATTACATTTTCAACAACAACGGGGGCAACAAAAGGAGTCTAATTATGGATTTGGCGGCACGCTCCCTTGTAATAAGTCAATGTTAGCATCAAGCCCAGGACGTGGTGCTAAGGCCTTACGACACAGAGCGTGAAGTAGCCCAGCAGAATCAATGAGAGCTTCCATGTTTTATTATTGTTACTGTAGCTATGATTTCAGCTGAGACGACAATCATAATGCAAAACATACTGAAAGCATTTGGTGGTGCTGGAATAAATTGTGTTGATGAGGTTAGAGGAGATTATTGTCATATTGAGGCGGCGGTGATCATTACTCTTACAATGGAGCTCATTCGGTCCCTGTGGTGGAGCTCGTCAGCTGTTCTCCTGATGTTCAGGCAGCAGCATCTCCCACCTGTCAACGCCTCAACCAACCATGAAACACATGCGTCCTAAACATGCACACACAGAAGTGCTGCAGATTGAGCAGATGAAACAGCATTAAAATGCAGCGGTAACCCCATTTGTTTATATCACAGTGTGTCGCGTTTCCTGCTGCTGCATTCTCCTGCTGGTCTGTGCCACAGGTCACCACCCAGTCATGATGGGTGACGGAGCCTGTGTTAACAGCCACCTACACACTCGGCCCGACGTCCAGCTTTCCACCCACACACTGCTGGAAGTGAGTGGTAATAATATACTCTCACACACGCTCATATAACGTAGCGCTGCCATAAGTACGCCGTGATGCATGGGCTGTCATGGTCGCCTGGTTGGTGGTGAAGTTGAAGCAGAAGGCCTGCGCTTGTTAAGTCATGATGACAGAGTGTCACCTTTGACAGGAAACTGTGTTTGATAATTGACATGGCCGAATGCTGAGACGATTAGTCACTTAAATGATTAATCAACTGACAGAGAAATACAATCTTCACAGTTAATCATTTATCAAGAAGAAAAAAAGCAAAATACTGGTCCCAGCTTCTGCAACGTGAAATTTATAATTGTGAATTGTGAATCTGGATGTTGTTTGGACATTGGTTGGTTCACCTGAAGACAAAACTGTTTTAAGACAAAACTGAGCCTATCTATTAAGCTCTGGGAAACTGTGATTTCAGTATTCTATAGACGAAACGATTACTCCAAAAATAGCCAGGAACATAATCAATACTGAAAGTAACTGCTCACCACAGCCCTACATGGCATCTAATCACTTACAAACAGAGAAGAAGAAACATGATTACCAAACATACCTTGAGGAAACTGGTTGTGGAGCAGTGTTCAGTCACCTTCTCTCCTACTACAAAAGACAGAGGACACATCAAGCTATAAAGATCATTGGTTAGATATTGAGGCCCAAAATCATGTGTTGTGCACGTTATCAGAGGGAAGACAATAACCTTAAAAGTGAATTTGTGATATGGACGGTGGTAATAATGGCTGCCTGGCTGACCTGAGAGTGCAGCTATGTCACCCCTGATCAGTGGTGTTACAGTCCGCTGCCGTATAGTCCTTTCACTTCCCATTAGGCTCCTCACACTGAGAGTCCGCGTGCAGTGGCAAGGGCCATAAGTCCTTTGACAGCGACCTTGAACGTGTGTGTGTGTGTGTGTGTGTGTGTGTGTGTGTATTCATCCATGTGCAACAACGACCAGCATTTCCACCCATGTGTTTGTGTGCTTGTGTATGTGTGTGATATCTCTTCCTCTTCCCACCACTCCTTCCTTGTCAAGGCCATCGGTGATCAGTGGAGGTTAAAAGTTACAAATCACCCTTCCTCCCCCACTCTGCCCTCCAACCCACCCCCACACATGCCCTCCATATCCACCAACTCCCCTCCCCACCTGTCCTTACACTCTCGCCCAGGCGAGGCCCTCTAGGGGCCCGGGTCTCATTCGTATTTGGGGCCATGGCTCCTGTTGAGGGTCTGCAGGGGATCAGAGGCAGCGGAGGGCAATTACTCCTCTGCTTTAATTGGCATTATCATTTTAGCAGGCTGACAGAGATGGATCACCCAACAGGACCTTGCTACTGTTGGTACAGGAGTGGGGGGGGGGGTGGAGGAAGGAGGAGAGGGAGACAGTGTTGGCCTGTGGGGTACGATGAGAGAGAGGATAAGGGGAGAAGAAAATGTAGGAGGAAAAGAGCAGCACAAAATGAAGGGCAGAAGCGAGGAAATAAATCTGATACTAACATCAGCCGAACAACTTGAACAAATAACCCCCATTATACAAGAAAGGTGTGTGTGGAGGAATTGTGTGGGCTGGTAGCTCTCTAGGTGAGTGAGGATGTGCGAGCCCTCATAAATGTGTGTGTATGGGTGATTTTATATCTGTGTGTGTGTGTGTGTGCGTGTGTGTGTGCAGGGGGAAAGGGCAGGGGAGGGGGAAGGCGGTGGATTAGTGTAACCCAGTGTGAAGCCTTGCGCGGGCCTAACGAGCAGCATGGCTGTGGCTACATAACTCAGGTCCTGTAAAGCTGTCAGTGAAATTAAGAGGCACCCATTATAGGTGCCCATATGAGTGCCTCAATGCAAAATACTAGTCTTCTCCCGGGGGCCAGCAGCGGCAGATAATTTTAGCTACTTAGTGAATCATCTTCAAAGCTGGAACCGAGCTTTTTCAGCTCTGTGGTTACAGCTTTTGCTGTAAGCACACATTGTTATATTCTGTTCAGCAGCTTCATTTGTGCTATTTGAGTTCAAGCTGGTTTTCTTTCATCACAGGCTCCCAGATCTCCCAGCCAAGAATACCCCTAGATCCCCAGAGGCTGAACCAGACAGCATGCCAGAGAAGTACACTGATGGATCGATGAAAAATTATTATGAAGCTGTCCAACCTGAATTATTGTGCTGTCTGTTGATAATCCCTTATTTGTCTCTTCCTGGCATCCAACAAAACCTGTCAGTCTGAATAAAAAAAGCGAGGGACGGTTGATGGAAGATGATGAAGTGAGTGGAAGGGGGGGGGGGGGGTCACTTCCTGCCTCTTTTAAGGAAAGAACATACTTGAAGGGAATGCTGTGCACTCTCTCTCTTTCTTTTTCTCTCCCTCTCCCCCCAATATGAAAAATGAAAACTATAAGGGAGACAATAATAAAAATAGCAGAATGAGTGGACAGGCCGGAGCAGTCCATTACTCACAGCTGCTTTGGGCTGCGTGGTAAAAATGTGCTGCTTGCTGCAAAAGCATGCATCACCGCCGGCACAAAACAAATGGGCTGTCTCCAACGTATTTACCTCCAATTGTTCAAGCATTTGTGGAGAGAGCTACGGCCTGTCCAGACGACTCAGGCCTGTCCATCTGAGGGACAAGAGCGTGGGTTCCTGGGAGACATGATGAGAGAGATGCTGGATGCACTGGATGGCAACAACACAGGAGAGAAAGGATTGAGATGAAGGAAAAACAGGAAGCAAGGAAAGGTCAGAATCTGGGAGAGCATAAAAAACATTAAAACTGACACTGAGAGAGGAAGTAGTTGAATAAAATGGTGGATGGAAAATGAATCAACAACAATTTTCAGAATTGATTCATGGTTTGTCCTTTAACAAAGCAAAAATGTCCAACATCTGCTGCTTTTTACTGTTAAACATCATAGTAGATGGACTGATCTTGAACTGTTGGTTGGACAGAGCAGCAGTCTGGGGACTCTGTGGACTTGGATGTACTACGTAACAATAAAAAATGGAAAATGTTGGGTTACACAGAGAATGTAATTGAGAAAGGTTGAGCCTTAAATTCAGCTTTAAAAGTCCCACACAGGCTTTAAAATTTGACTTGTAAAACATTTTATTGTGAAGGTTTTATTTAGGTTTACGAATCTGTAAATATATTCCTTAACAAGTGGGAATTGGGGAAAGGATATGACAATGAATGAACTTAATAAGATTTTATTAATAAGATCCTATAAGGTCTTTGATCTTCCATCGTACAGCATACTTTCTATATACTGTGTTTACGTCTTCACGATAAGTTCATTGACCTGGAAAGAAAAGCAAATCCTCCTTTAAGTTGTTTGAGTGTGTGTACACGCACATGTTCGTCTGTGTTGCAGAGGAGTATCATTCTCATGATTACAGATCTATTTGTTTTCCACTGATGATTTTGCAAAGGGAGACGAGCAGAAAAGGGAGTGGTGTGTATAAACAGAGCGGAGGAGACAGAACGAGCGAGGGAGTGGGATTCACATAAACGACAAATTCATCTCATCTAACCCCCCCTTCATGCTATTGACTGAAGTTTGTGAGCATCCCTGGGAGGCTGCGACTAGAGACCTACAATGGTGGGTAATAATTTAACTTGGCTGGATGTTTCAGGCACTTATCTTTCTATTCTTGATCATTATGGATTTAAAGGGGTGATCAGAACAACACTGAGCCCCTGCGGAGCTCGAGGCTGGGGTCTGGGCCGGCTTCACAGTGCAGCTTTACAGCTCAACATCTCCCATATCCTGGTGTGATACAGCTGTGCGTAATGACAGAGCCCCACTCCTAAACGGCCCTCCTGATTAAGATGGCTCTCCACATCGCCCCTGTTCATCTCCAGTGCGGTCGTTAGCCGGGATGGGCCCACTAATGATGAGTAGTTTACAATATGGCACTCTGGAATAATCGGCCTCCTGTCATCATCTTGTGACAGAGAGGAACCCGCCCAGCTCCAGCCTGTAGCTCTTTACCCAGCGTCCATCTGAAAGGCAGCAGATTTAGAGAGCGTCACAGTGATAAACAGGAACGAGTAAACAAATTTTCACTTATGATGATCCATCCTGAAGTACGTCAAGTGTCGCCTGATGATGAGTACATCAAATAATATGCTGGAGGCAAAGTGGTAATCAGTGAAAAGCACCTTTATTGTCTCCATCACATTACAGGGAAATTTGTGATTGAGATATATGTAACAACTGCATTATCATTACTCCCCCAACATCAAAGCTCTGGGTTTGATATGTGTGCGTGTGTGTGTATGTGTGTGTGAAACGAGGTAACCAATATAAAATGTACATAACGTAATAAAACAAATAAAGCTTAAAGGGGTAATGAAAAGGGAATCGGGGAGCATGGAGGAACAGATGAGAGCGAACACGAGAGGAGAGGGAGAAAGATGGTTATTTAATTTATGTGGGGAGTGGGAGAGAGTGGCAGTGATACATGGGTTTGTTAGTCAATTGATAAAGGAGAGGAAATTTCTAAAAAACATTCAGCACCGAGAGATATGGCCACCATACATCACCTATTTGCAAACAACAAGGGCTAATATTTATCCCTGGGAGGAACAGAATGACCCTCACGCACACACACACACGCACACACACAAGCATGACTCACAGCTCACCATGACCTAATTAAGCCAAGAGAATAGACCTTAATTGGAAAAAGAAAAACTGAATTCCAAAGAAAACAACAACATGGCAAACATCTCATCCCTTTATTGTAAAAGTGAATGCCTTTATACTGTTGTTGTGGGCTTCTTTCTATTCTTTCTTTTTTTAAATACAGACACATATTGCCCCACGTGAACTTTTAGTGCTTGCAGTAATGGAAGTGTCTGCTAGAAGAGGCCCAGATAAGGAAAGTGAAAAGGAATCTGGTGGGCCTACATGGTAAGTTGAATGTACTTACTGCAACCTATATGTCAGGAAAAAGAGTGGATAGAGAGAGAGAGAGAGAGAGAGAGAGAGAGAGAGAGAGAGAGAGAGAGAAAGAGTGTGTATACATGCAAGCACATAAGCTAAAAACACCCCTATGCTAACACACATGCACACACACACGCTTTGTCCCTGTAATGTATTAGATGTTGAATCCTGATACATTGCTGCAGGCAGAATCTTTCATCTTTCCCTCTTTCCTCATTCAGTCGACTAGGTGTGGGGAGACTTTTAAATTGTCAAGGCTGAAATTTAATTATTTAATCCCTTGTGATCGATCATTAGTTAAAACGCCTGGTCCACAAACCCTACACCCCCCCCAACCCCACCCCTCCAAACCACCCATTAAGACACAGAAAGCATTTTAAGGAGAGATGGTGGTGTGTGTGTGGGGGGGGGGGGGCTGAAAAATCCTATTTCATTCACAAAAAAACACAATTAATACACTTTCCAATTCCCCAGGAGCGGGTTTCATTTAATTCAACAAACAAATAAATACATGTGTAAATAAATATGGCTGCTGTGTGGGATGGGTGTTGGGTGTATGTGTGGACGTGTGTGTGTGTGTGTGTGTGTGTGTGTGTGTGTGTTGGGGAGCATCGGGGATGTATTGGGGGCGTCTTTGTTGCGACTCATAGTCCAGATGGATGACTTGTTCGGGGGAGTGTATTTATTTTGCGGCGAGGCGACATCAGGAGATTTGTTATTCCCTGGCGTTGCCGAGTTTTTCACATTGCTCCACATCCCTGGGACCATATTTCATCCCCACACCCCCAATCCCCAAACAGATTTATTTACAGGCTCTCTTCCTGTACATACATACCCCCTTCCAACACATGCATACATACTGCTGCAGACACGTATACTCATGCATATACGCTATAAACAGCAGACGTGTGCAAGCGCTGAGGACCACAAACACACCTTTTTCTGGAATCAAATGTATGAACACACACGACACACATTTTTTATCTCTGTGCTGCAGTGCTCTCTATGAGGATATTCAACAATATTGCCATTTTACCATTCTGTTTAGGTCCACAGTCTCTTCATGATGGGGTTATAATTGCTCTCATATATTCACAAAGCAAGGGCTCTTCCTCAACCTAGAAAGAGACAAAATGAGGAACCAAATAAGAGTGCAACTGGGAAAGACTTGCTATTAATTCCAAATGATTATTATAAATAAGCCGAGGAAACTGTGCCAGAGACTTAAATTCTACATCAACAAATTCAGTTACTTCACAAGACTTTGCCTGAATGTTTGACATTACCCAACTGGTGAACTGAGCATGGCAGCACTGGTTTTGGTGTGGGAACATGGTGATCCTGCCCACTATGATTATTATTATTAATTATGTTTATTAGAGCACATCTCCACCAGTATAGCCAGAGTATACCAGAGCCTAATCAGGGTTCATCCGCTTTTCCAGGACACACTAAATGTCCATCATCAGTGTGGATTCTGAAAACTTTCACTACAACTCTAGAGGTTAGTAGCTGCTGATAATCAACGATAAGAGATTTAAAGCATATGTACAAACACAATGTAAGTTAGCAGAGGTATTTTCTTCATCCTCACCTTTGGTCTTGCAAAACAAGTCTCTTTTGGGGGGTGGGATGGACACTTTCCCTAGAAAGAAAGAGAGAACAACACAGAGCGAGGGGGACAAGAGATGGAAATGAAAGATTAAGAGAAATGACGAGAGAACAGGCAAAGAGGAAGGGTGCAAACAAAGACTATAAGGCCCAATCGAAAACCATTTCTCTCTCCTCCTTTCCAAGAAGGCACCCAGAGCTTCAGTCTCTTAATAAAGGGGGTGGTGGATGTGGTGAAATGCCAGGCACTCTGCTTAGAAATGAATAACCTGGGGATATATATATGTGTGCGTGTGTGTGTGTGTGTGTGTGTGTGTGTGTGTGTGTGTGTGTGTGTGTGTGTGTGTGTGTGCGGGAAGGGGGAGGATGTTAGGGGTTCCTCGGCCCTGGGTCTCTCCCTATCTTTGTGAGTAATGATTCAGACTGCCAGTGTGGTGGTGTCGCCCCATCTATAACCATTTACACACGGGCGCACATACAAACAAACACACGCACATGTACGCAGGCACACACACACACATGCACACACAGAAGATTAATCAGACAGGAAACAGGGCAGGTGGATGGACATGGCGGCAGGCTGGGTTCATCCATTCTGTCCTAAAACAGACATGCTGTAAACACACGGGGAGAGCTGACCGACCAGCAGCCTCACTGACAGCTTCACTAACACAGAGGAGAGCAAAATATTCTGTTTTCACATATACACACATACAGGCCTTGAAGACACACACACACACACACACACACACACACACACACACACACACACACACACACACACACACACACACACAGAGTTTCTTTCACTGCTGCTCCACAGATATTCTAGAGATGAAACAGACCCTGCATTGAGTAACATTAATGGCAGAGCAGACTATGAAATATCTGCAGGGCATATTTGAGTTTTAACACAGATCAAAGGTATCAAATGTAAAGTTTTAATACACATCATTTTTAAGGTCCAGGCTAGTCTCTACTAGTCTATAGCTTAAATGTCATTAGCTAATATCACATTTTTTCAAGTCTATCTCCAAACATTACTCACATGGCTATGCATACAGTGGAATGCATAGCCATGCATTCCACTGTATGCATAGCCTTGACCTGTGAAGAGACCACCCCCCCACCCCAATATGTCTCCAATTTAAGTGATGAGGAACAAAATCCCTCTTTTAGCACAAAAATACATTCCAAAGTTCAGCTGAAGCTAAAATTAAGAGTTAATTAGTCAAATCGAGTGCACATTTTACAAAGTCACAAAACTCCCCCCTCTGGTTTCCTCACATGGTGCTTTCTGACCGAGCTGCAACAGAAGGATTGTAAAACAAAGAGAGAGTTTTGCATAACTCAGACTGCTGAAGCCTCATATTAACGTCACCTGAACGAACGAAGACTGTAGATATTGGCCCATATCACTTAAAATGAAGCTGTATTATGAAGGGAACAGGATAAAGAATTACAGCAACCAATAACTATTGAGCTGTATGTGAGTATTGTTTTAAGACAGATTTGAAGAAATGTGAAACTATCCTTTAATGTTCATACGTCATGACAGACTGGCTGTGGGAGAAGTGAAAGAGGATGTGGATTAAAATGAGAATCTTCTAAATTCAACATGTGGCTAAGCTGTCTGTGTACACATTAATTCACTTTGATCATATGACTCCTCTTAAAGTTCAGGAAAAAGGAAGAAATATACATGTTTTATATGCTTGAAATGGTTAAACGTGTCCGTGTGAGGCTGTGCTTCTGAAAAAATCCAGCCAGTAAATAAAACAACCATTACATTAGGTGATGTAAGTGAACATGAGTCCTGCGTAAATACTGCTTGTCCTGTGGGTTTAGAGTAGGTCGGGGTGTGGTCCAGTGGTCAGGGAAATGGCCGGATGACCTGAACTGTGCTGAGTCATGTCCCAGGTGAGGGATAGAGCTGCCTCCACTGGGCTCCGGGACGTGCACTTAACCTGCAGTAATTACTGGAAACAACACTGAGAACATGGCAACATGGAAGTCGTGGAAGTGGCTTGAAAATTTTGAATTACTCTGCGCCTCTTGAGGCACACTGCGGGGAAGTCTGCCTGGATTGTATCGTGAATGCTCGAGTTGGTTTCATCACGTCCTCAGGCAGGAGCAAATCACTCTGAAAGAAACAATTGAATATCATATTTAGCAGCTGCAATGTATCATAACATTTGTAATACAGAGACACTTATTATATAAATATGGGGCTGCATTCAGTGGCAGTCACACTTGTATGGATAATGACCTTACAAAGTGAAGACACAGAATGGTCAACATTGATTGGGGTAACAGCAGAAAGGGAGGAGGGGAGGAGTCAACCAGAGAGTGAAAAGCGAGAAATCGGAAGGTAGAGTAGTAGAAGAAATAGGTTGAAGAAAATAAGAGGATAGAATAAGTGGAGAAAAGAGAGTAGGGGGCAAAGGGAGAGAAAGAGAGAAGGACCCTGCGTATGAGACCCAAATGGCTGCTAAAAATCATTAATCTTGTGGGGATCTGTGTCAGCGAACGGCGGCAACACAAAGAGCTCTCGGAGTAGCACGGAGAGCAGCTCAGTGACCCGAACCCAATTGGCTGAGAAAGGCCCACCAGGCTTTAATAGACTTTTGCTGATCCGACACTTGTTTGCTAGGAGCCACAAAGAGGCGATTGCAGGGGCTGACAGGGGCTTGCAGGCCCAGGGGCTCCCCTCCTGGCCCATGATAAATGACCCAGGGTGGGCAGGGCCAGCTAGGGCCAGGGCCAGAGGAGAGGGGTGAGAGAGCCAAGAGGCAAGGAGGTCACCCAGCAAGACAGGGTGGACAGAGGAAGAGAGAGGAAGAATTAAAAAAAAAAGAAAAAAAGAAAAAAAGAGGGCTATGGAAGAGAGGAGAGGAGATATGTTTGATAAAAGTCTTCTGATGCATGGTGAAAGACAACAGGTCCAGAGATGATGGTATGCAGGGACAGTGCTGGGTAGGGCCATCCCAATCATCCTGAGTGGAAGAAAACACTAGGAGAGAGGAGAGGAGAGGAGAGGAGAGGAGAGGAGAGGAGAGGAGTTTGTGGCAGAGACAACCTCTGGAGAAAAAAAATGCTGCTTCGGCTCTAAAGTCCGAAAAAACACCCGCTGCAGCACCCACCCACCTCCAGATCAATCATGCCCACACACTCATACGCTGGCATAAAACTGACCCGGGGTCAGCAAGCAAGGGGTGCTCGCTGGCGAAGAGGTCAGCAACGCATCTTAAACAATCATGAACATTAATACATTACACACTTGACAGGAAAATAAAAAGTCTTCTAAGATATTACACAGAGCCATTCAAGGCTTATTAAAACCCCTTTCTTCACTCCTGGATAAATAACACACTGGTGCTGTATATAGTGTAGATGACGCATATTTTCCACATGAACTGGAAATTTAATATAAGACACAGATATGGTCTGACAGCTCCATGTGCATATACTTAGAGAAGGCCATGAACAACAAAGGATGCTCCTCAACACTGACATGGTAATGTCAGAGTTTCAGAGTAGACTGATTATGTGCAAAGCAAAAAGCAAGAAAAGACAATTTTACACATAAAGTGTATGTCAATTATTTTTTACAAGAAACAGGTGCTCCTCATGGGCAGAACTGATCACAATTATGTATTCAGTACATCATAAGAACTGAGTTACTCGTTTGTTTCTTTGGAATTACAGTGGCCTGTTACTGGCTCAGAAAGCACAGATGTAAATTGTGGTTATGACCAGAGAATATGGGCTTTAATTATGTTATGCCTGCACTCTGATATTTGGTTCTTGTGGTGTCGCCTGCATTCTGTGGTTGCACAGGCCCAGTTTATGATAAGACCCAATGTTATGCATGAGCCTCAGCAAAGAGCCAACTGGAAGCAAGCCAAACTATTGTACATAGCATTGCAATTTACATTAATGAAATGACCACAGCAAAAGGCAGATTTATTGTTCTTTTTCTTCTGGGATTAAGCCAGTACAGTGCGCACTGACATTTATTTGTTGTTATATTTACAACATGTCAATCAGAGACATCTAATCTCAGAAAAGGCCTACAATTATACCATGGCCCACCATCATATTTCATACCCTCTCTGCCTCCGTTGTTTTTTTCAAAAAATGACTAAATACCTGAAGTTCTGAATTTGGAGCTGTCTGCGTGAGGTTAGTGGCAAAAAAAAACGACTGCATGTCACTAATGATACACATCAAACTATTAGCAATGAGTGAATGCGCCACCAGAGGCGCCCTGTCACAAGAAATACGCTCTAATTTTCCCTGCAAACACAACTACCTCCTCATCGGGTAGATGGCGAGAGTATAGCTGCTGCGATAACACTGAAGACTCGTGGCTGTCAAATGTGGGCCTGTGCACGAGGAAGACGGCATACACAGGAAACTTTTTTTTTTTTTTTTTTTTTTTTTTTTAAGATAAACAATTTATGTTCACTGTCAAATCGATACTTTTTCATATTAATGAGACAATTTGCACTTATTTCACCTCTTGTTCTTTCCAGGAAAAAACAAAACCTCCTCAGTCAATTATCCCTGATGGGGATGTTAGCTTTCTCCAGAGGCTGGCCTCTGCCTGTTTACACAGACGACACGTCTTAATAATACATGTTTTCACAGAGATAATCGATCAGTCTGGAGTAAACAAGAATGCCTGAGTAACTTCACGTTGTAAACGCAAGATGTAAAATTAGTGGTGCACTGTGAGCCTCTGTGTGTGCACAATTAAACTGGAATTTTTAGAAGCAAATGCAGACAGCCTCAAGTTTGCTCACTTATGTCTTACTGGCATTATTATTATTTTATACCAAATTGCAGAGTTAGTTAATGAAAACACCTGTTTACACACTGTGATTCACGGTGGGGACATGGGCCATACACTTGTGGCGATAAAATGCATTTATAAAAAGTTAAAGCTAAAATTTCAGTACATAATTGAACGTGAATTTACGCCAAATTAACGACTGGACGTTATTAATTCCGGCAGTTTCATTCTGTAAAATCACATAAAGACCACATCCAACATATGGCAGCTGTATGTCGCGGTGAGAGAAAGGGCTGAAAGTTGAAATTTACATTTGCTTTTATGAGTTCCCCAAATGAGGACTCACTTTATAACACTTTAAAATCAGCAGTCATTGTATAATGAAAGCGGTTGCGGGTAAAACTTTTGGACGTTGCAGCGAGGCTGCACAAGCTCTGCGCGTCTCTTTTCTCCCTCCTGCCTCAAAGCTCGTCAAAGCAGCACTTCCGAAAGCACCGACCCTCCATCTCCATCCCTCACTCCCCCTGTCAGCGGCCTTCCACAACGGCTACCTTCCGTTTTGTTCTGTAACACTTCCAGGGATGGTCGAGGGGACCATAAGAGTTAATCATTACGCACGCTAAACGGCCAAAAGATGACTTAATAAAGCAGGTGTTTACCTCAGAGTGAGCCACAGAGTCTGACTGTAAAAGAGAGGGAAAAGTATTCCTTATTGCCACTGCATCCTCCCATACAGACGGAGTTTGAGTCCACCCAGATCCAAGCGGTCTTGGCAATGCAACCCGGCCGGACAGCAGGTGCACATGCATGGATGGGTCCTGGAGCAGAATAGAAATCCATATTTGAGAGGGGAATCGTGTCTCATCCTACAGACGCACCATGGGCCTCCCGTGCGAAGCCAGTAGGCCTGTTGCAGGTGTGAGATGTGAGCTGTGGGAAGCTCTGCAGCCACTGCAGCCTCCATGCCTCAACTGTTAAATGTAACATTTTAAAGGTGATTTTATTTCTGTTATTCATTCCTAAAATCCGTAGGATGGGACTCTCATTAGGGGCGAATAAGCAAGCATCAACACTTTTTTTCGCTGTCCATAAGCACACGGATCACTTAATAGATCATTAACCACCGATATGCTGCTGACATGGACGCTTTTTTACATCTCGTCTCTCCATTACAGCCCGTTATTACCGAGGGGGGAGAGCCGGCGGCAGGCCTGCCTGGATCTATTAGACGGTGGACTCGGGCTATATTAGAGAGCATTACAACCTAATGGGGCTGCCGTTGGGTCGGCCTCGCTGGGAAGAGGTTTTAGAGCAGCTCGGCATGGCACGACTCGCTCGGGGCGCTTTTGAAGTTGGAGCTGAGAACTGAGAAGCTCGCCTGCTTCCCAGGTTCAGGGAATAAAAAGAGGAAGACATTACCTTGAACGCTATCTGCACCTTTTTGATTGTGCACGAGGGAAAAAAAAAATAGGCTTGAGTTTGCATTTGAGGGTGTCAGTATGGGGTCACATGTAGGCGCTCTGAGGCTGAAAAAGGAAAAGGAAAGGAAAGGAAAAGAAGGTCTAAAAAGGCTAAGATGTTGGAAATATTCAGGATAAATGACCATTCTCTCTTGATAAAAGCTAAAAATCACACGAGGAATAAATGCAGTGCAGGGTCGCCTTAAAGTGCACTTTAATTAGCCTTGAATCAAAATAACCAATTTTGGTCCAAAATACTGATGCAGGCGCACAGGCTACAGATAATAATAATAATAATAATAATAATAATAATAATAATAATAATAAACAGTGACAAAGATGTAAGTGATTATCATCAATCATTCTAGTCTCTGCCTCTTTCTCACTAATGCGTCATGAAAATGTTTATATTCTCTTTAAATGTTTTATTTTATGATTTCATGTATTTTTATCTTTTTTTTTTTTTACCTTCTTGCAAACAGGTCAGAATTTTAGCTACGTACACGACAATAAAAATAAAAATCCTGAAATTATCCAAACTATAACTTGAAGTGCGTTTTTAAAAAATCCAAACGATGATGATTTATGGCATGTTGGGCTCAGAGTTCATCACTGTTGCACAACTCAAGCTGATTAAGAATTTAAACCAAACAAATAAGCCCTTCATTTATCGGATCTCATCTTTGGCAGCCTCCTCTTACATCCAGCCTGATCAATACGCTCTGGTCGCGGCTGTACTCAACCGTGGATATGAGGTGGAAACGAAATGATAATCCAATCGATCCTTCAAATTGACTCATTTACAAGCGGCTTCTCCTCGCAGGGAAGCGAGACATTTGCTCACATCACTTCTCTCTTTTTGGGCAGGCAATTAAAACACAGATCAAATCAACGATACGCGCGCACATCCTGCAGGATCTGATCTTGTGTTGGCCAAACTACCTGTTAGACAGTGACAGTGAGCTGATTAAAGATGAGACACTGAGTGTTTACGAGGCTCAAATGACTGAGATTAATTGTTGTCAGTCATAATTGCAGGATGTGACCTTTAAAACGAGCAATTAGCGCGGAGATAAAATTCCAAGCGCAAAATAAAAGGAAATCCATACGACCAGCATCTCACCGGCTTCATCGGTGCACGTGTTGTCCACGCAGGGGCAGCCTTGAGCCTGTTTTCTGCTGAATCCCCTGTTGTGATGCTGCCCGGTGTACAACAAACTGTCCGAGCCAAGAGGAGCCTGATGTGGGAATCTGGGAGTAATAACAGGCTCGGAACAAAGTCAACTTTATTCTACCAAGAGAAAACACACTTAACCCATAATGATTATAACACAGGGTTGTTATATACATACAGGAGTGCTGTGGTCATAGCATGGCAAAATCATTTAAAAAAAAAAAATCTAAGGAGTTCTGTGCAGCAAGGTCACCAGTCACTTTTGGGAATCACAGACATATAAGTTATGTCAAGAACTGTATGGATTTTAGTCTGATTCTCCATTATGGGATATAATTAGTGTAAAGCTCATCATCTGACTGTAAGCAGACTGTGTTTGTAACTGCAACCATTACGGCGGAATAGCACAATGAAGTTATGTGTCCTTGTTTGTGAGAAAGGTCAACATTCAAGTTTTTAACCCTGTTAAAAATGGTGACCTCTCATCTCGACCTTTATCTGCCAACAGCAGATACTGTGAGTGCTTACTTTGTTAAATCTGAAGAAAGCTTATGTGAGCGTTGCAACGTAGGTGTAAAAAGTCAGATAATTCAATTCAATCCTTTAATATCAAGCACTCGAATGGCGAGATTAAGGGAATAATGTGCAATGTTTTATGGAGTTAAAGCGTTTTTCTGTGAAAAGAAGTCAAATTGCGTTTGGAAGCAAATGGAACAGCTGATTTTTCAATGCTGCCCCTTTTCTACAAACTGAGATTTAATATTTAACGTTTTGGTTAATTCTTAAGTTTTCTCGGGGAGTGTTGTGCCATTAAAGTGCCATTAGAGGATTTTCACTTGGCTCACAGCGCTGCAGCCTATAAATCACTCACATTACTCTCATCGAGACCTGAAAGTCACAAGAGAAGACCAGAAGCGATGCGCTACGCCGGAGCCGCGGATAGCGTCCGTGAAGTGAAGGCATTTCTCTCTCCCTCTCCTCCACTTTCCTCCCACCCTCTGCTTTTAGGGAAGTCGGTCAGCTGACTGTCTGTAGCTGTCAAGACTGTATTGTGCGCCCTCCTCTCCGCGGCTCTCCTCCTCCTTCTCTTCCTCTATTTCAGCGCAGAGTCCCGCTCCCATTGGAGAGCTGAGCGCCACGGATCCAGCCTTTCAGCTCGACGTCACGGTGCGCTATAAGGATAAAGCTCTGGCTGGCTCCGAGCGCAGTCTGCTGGATACCATAGAGTGGGAGAGAGTGAGAGAGGCGAGCCTTTAAATCTCTGCGGTGCAGAGCTGGAGAAGCTGCTTCTCAGCGAAAATCAGACGCCCTATTTACTCTGCTTATTTGCTCCTGTTATTTTCCTGGAGAAAAAAGGGACTTACAACCAAGAAGTTGCAACGAGGACTGGTGCCCGTCTCAGCGACCAAACGTGGTATTTCCTTTATTATTATTATTTATGCTGATTTTTTTTTCTTTTTTGTTAATACACTTCTACTGAAGGGACTGAGGTTTTTACTTTTGCACTGAGACGCATTGCTTTCTACCTCCTGCCTGGTCTCTCTGCCAGATTATCCCAGTAGAAGTAGGCTATATGACGCAAACCGTGTGCAGAGCATTAGTCTGAAAGTTTTCCTCCACTACTTTTTTTCTTTTTCCTTTTTTTCCACCAATCACACGGTGTTTCATGCTACAGCAAGTCAGTGCGCAGCGGTGGAGGAGCCAAAAGAACTATTGCATGAAACAAGAAGGGAGAGAAGAGACGCTGATTAATAAGTCAGTTTTTGCGACGCTCGCAAGTACCTTTGCATATCTGCAAAAGAGTCGCGACAGCAACATGAGCACAGAGCTGAGCATGGGCCCGGAGCTACCCAGCAGCCCTCTGGCTCTGGAATATGTCAATGATTTTGACCTGATGAAGTTTGACGTGAAGAAGGAAGGCCTGGCCGGGCTGGAGCGCAACGGGGTGCGCCAGTGTAACCGTCTCCAACCCCAAGGCTCTGTGTCTTCCACCCCCATCAGTACACCCTGCAGCTCGGTGCCCTCTTCACCCAGCTTCAGCCCCACAGAGCAGAAAAACCACCTAGAGGAGCTGTACTGGATGCCGAACAGCGGGTACCACCAGCAGATAGACCCGCAGACGCTAAGCCTGACCCCAGAGGACGCAGTGGAGGCCCTGATTGGCGCCACAGCTCACGGCCACCCTCCGCCTCCGCACGTCCAGCAGCAGCTGCAGCAGCAAGGCGCCTTCGAGGGCTACAGGGGCCCGCATCACCATCACAGCCACCACGGCCACGGCCAGCAGCACCATCACCCATACGCGGGGGGCATCCCGCACCACGCCGAGGAACTGTCCGGGCACCCAGCAGGCGGACACAACCACCCACACAGCCAGCACCACCATCACCACAGCCAGGACCCCGACAGCCCGTCCCCGGTCTCCCCAGAGTCCCACCAGCCGCTCCATCACCACCGCCACCATCATCACCACCACACGCACGGCCATCTGAGCCAGTCGGCGGGGCACCACGGCTCCGGGGGCGGACTCAACGTGGAGGACCGCTTCACCGACGACCAGCTGGTGTCCATGTCGGTGAGGGAGCTCAACAGACACCTACGGGGCTTCACCAAGGACGAGGTCATCCGCCTCAAGCAGAAGAGGAGGACCCTGAAGAACCGGGGCTACGCTCAGTCCTGCCGGTTCAAGCGGGTGCAGCAGAAGCACGTGCTGGAGAACGAGAAGACGCAGCTGATAAACCAGGTGGAGCAGCTGAAGGCGGAGATCAGCCGGCTGGCGAGGGAGAGGGACGCCTACAAACTCAAGTGTGAGAAACTGACGGGGTCAGGGGCCAATAACGGGTTCCGCGAGGCTGGCTCAACCAGTGACAACCCTTCATCACCAGAGTTTTTCATGTGAGTTGTCATAGCCTTTTCTTGTGAACCCCCTCACAACAAACTTTCCCCTGCACCCCCACCTTTCTTTTCTCCACAAGTGACTGACTGGCTGACGAACAAACGATAATAATCCACACTTCCCATACTGTTTATGATTATACTAATAACGGTAACAATTATATTCATATTAGAAGAATAATCCATCAAATAGTATTCTCATATATAATCATCTCTTCTCCATCCACGTGTCAACTGAGATACAAAGAGCAATGTAGAGTGTGTGATCAGTCGCAGCATCTTTGTAGATTAGTTGCTTGTAGTGAAGAGACTTTTTTTCTTCTTCAAAGAAGAGGATCGGCTGATGAACTTTTCTTTTTGTTTTTCTCTCTCCTTTTGAGGCTACAGCTTTTAAATAATCTGTAAGTAGTGTGGGATGGCGTCGAGGCAGTTGTCTTGTAATTTTGTTCTTCAAAACGATGACATTGTTGACAACAAGCAGGCCTGGCCTCGCAGCCTGCAACACACGAGACTCACAGAAAATCTCCAAAAGCAAGACTCCAACTTTATGCAAATTTAAACTTCTGTCTACTAACCCGTCACGCGGGGGGAGGGGGGGAGGGGGGCATTTTATGCAACATCTCATTGATTTATTGCCTGCTTGGTTATATTCGAATATATATTGAAACAAAAAAATCTGCATTAAATATTAATCCTGCATGCTGGACATGTATGGTAATAATTTCTATTTTGTACTTCCATCTTCTCGTGTATATTAAGAGCATGTTGTTGATCTGCGCTTCTCCATAGTCTTTGGGGTTAGAGAGATGCAGCGGGGACAGAACAGCAGGACTGCCGGTGCAGTATCATATGGTGCGGGTTTCTTTGGGCTTGTAAATATTATGCAACCGCAAAACTGCACAACAAGATTGAGGAGGCTGGTTTGAACTTCTTTCTTTCTTTGTGTTGTGTTTTTATTTCAGTTATTTTTTATGTTTTTTTTTTTTTTTTATCATTTGGGGTGTTGATTGAGAGAGGAGTGCATTTTTCAGTTGCATTTAAATACAACAAACTTTGTGTGACAAGTGCACTTTTGGATAATGATTTAAACGTTTTCATTTTGAAATTTGTGCAGACCTCCCTCCAGGAAGACATACTATGATAACATATTGTGATATTATTCAACACAGGGCCTACGTGCAAAGTTTTAGAGGAATATTTGGACACGTGTTCCGTGAGGCTGAGGAGACCAACATGTGGCCACAATATTTCTGGTCCCAGATTGCATAGAATAGGCTATTGCGCAGCGAGGCCAGGTTACAAGATTTCTACTGTTAAACACACTCAGTGTGGGTAAATGCTCTGTGTCATTTTAATTCAACGTGGCTTTTGTGCCACTCATTCAGGAAAGTGCTGTTCTGCCTTTCTATTAACTCTTTAACAGACCACATCAAACCCAAACAAAAACGTATCCTCTCATTACCATGGACGGCCACCTGTAGCATATTATCACTGGGCCTGATATTAATGATTTATATTTTTTAACACTATTTAGAAAAAGGTGCAACAACATACTTGTCAGGGGTTTTATGTAGAGCTAATATTTAGATAACGCGAGCATTTTAATACAAAGTTTGACTTTTAATGCTCTATGTTTTCCTGATTTTTTTCTGCCGGTCAGTAAAAAAGGGGACTCAGGTTGTGCAAATTCTCAAAATGAAAACAATGTGTATTATGTAATACGTTTTTTTCTGTTGTATTATTATTTGATTATTCTGGTTCTGCTGGCCAGATGCATAGTTAAAGTTTTTATTTTAATGATTTAAATTAACAAACTGTCAGATCATATCGAATAAGCATGGTGCTTGCATTTGAAACTATTGTTGAAAAGTCATGCATTTAACAATCTTTGGTTTGTTACTGATTCAACTGTGTTGAAATCTAACTGAAACTGCAGCAGCGGGTTGTTGTTTTGTTTTCATCTATACCATGTACTTTGCGATGATGGGGATCAATTTTCAATCCTGTTTATATAAATAATAGTTAAAACACTTAAATTTGAACTGTTCCATTCAGGCTGGTTTCTGTTTTGTCTTATTTTTGGTTGTTTTTGGAAGAAATTGTTTCCTATTTTGCTTATTAAAGTCATTGAAATGGCAATAATTACCTCTCAGACTTTTTTTCTGCCGCCATAGTTAAAGATCTGTGATCTGACAGAGTCACATTAACAACATATTAGCCATAATTAATAATCCCACGCACACTGCAGTGACAGGAGAGCCACAGCACTTTAAAAAAGGAAATGTTTTTGATTTTTGCCGCAACACTCAGACGAGACAGAATGCAGAGCTTTAGGAATATTATTCTATCTTTTAACAACTTATTCATACCAACCTCTAAACTACTTGCGTTTAATTTGTCCTTGGCCTTTATTTTATTTTCAGACTTAAGACTGATGTGGAAACTTTGGACCAAAGCCCACTGGCCTACTGTGATTAGATCACCGGGTCTGGCCGTTTATGTGGCGCTGCAGGGAGACTCCTATATACATGCTGCTGGTCTCTGCTGGCATGCTGACTTCTGCAGAAACCCCGCCGTCACAAGAGCGCGCGTAAAAGGAGCTCTTTGACCTTGCAAAATACCAGAGAAGAGATGAAAACCTCCGATTTACATTAAGTGGTAAAAGAATTTGGAGTTTTCGGCGTGCTTGGCTTTGAATACACTTAAAAGCTCAATCTGACTTGTTGTTACACGATCAGAGTCTTTAGAAAGTCCGACCCTGTCGCCCGATGCGCGCAGCCAGACCCCAGCTTCAAAATAATCCCCTGTGCGCGCCTGCGGGTGTGATATTTTTATGGTTAGCATTAATGGAATTTACGATTGCCATGTGTCAACACACTTGCAATATCATAGAAGACTGTATTCCCTCGAATCTCTGCAGCATGCGCGGGTGCGCACAAAAACCCCAAGTTGAGGGATTTCTGTGAGGTTTGCTTTCTAAAGGTGCGTGCAACGTTATGAGTAAGACACATTCCTGACTCCGATACACTAAAATATCAACGTACGGTATCGTTCTTCAATCTGCATGTCCGGATAGTATGATGCAGAGAGGTAGAAGGGAGTAAGTGTTGATCTGGTCCAGGTCTAGAGTTTCTGGTGTCAGAACATTATCTGCCCCGTGTCTGCACATTCTCAAGGACAAAACCGCTAGGCAGAGAATCAACCAATGAGACCCAAGGAAGGCGAGTCTAGTTTACATTCTCTCTCTCTCTGGACAGCCGCTGCAGCCTGGGGGCATGAGTGCAGCTGGGGTGAACCAGGAGAGAGAGGCCTATATTTACAGCTATGATAATATCACAAAAACAACAGTTTTTAGGTGTCTAGGGATCTTTTTCACCCCCTTCTTCACATTTTTATAGAAGCTGCTGTATGAGTGAGTGAGTCAGACACACAGAAGGGGGAACCAGGCTTTGTGTGTTATGCACAGTGTCATATGGTCTATTATGACTCCACAACTCAACACACATGTTGACACTAAGCCTGACTCACAGAACTGCAAGGGCAAGAGCCTGAAAGTGATCACCAGAGAAATCAAACACATAACCTTACAGCCATTTCTATTAAATGTATAAAAGCTGTCTGACAGGGAATGGTTTCACAAGAGAGGCTCAAATTCTTTTCCCGCCTCCTTTATGATAAATCTCTGAAAGAAGTCAATTAATAAGGGGCCGTTTGGGAAAAAGTGAATTGTAATAATGGTAATCTGATTTCTAAATCAATTCTGATCCACTGAGGGTGTGTTTGTGTAATGTTTTGTTGCATCATCACTGACTTTGAATTATGAGTGCACAATTAAACAGCGCAGAGATAACAGCTCCAAAACAACTTTTCACAGATTCGTACCTGCAGGAACCATTTTTTAATTTTGTGAAAAATAGCATGTTTTTTTGTCAATAGTCAGTCATGTGTAGAAACAGATAGTGGAAAATTGTTGGAAAAAAAAAAGGAAAGACAAAGTAGGGGAGAAAAAGGCAGGGGGGGAGCAGAGGAAAGCATCAGACTCAGCTCAGCGGAAGAGCCAAGGACACAGTGACCAGGCGTACTGTAATGATTTTAGTCTCCGATCACACATTCACGCCCCCCCGCAGAGATCCTATCTGCATTCAGCCTGCTCTGCCAGCCTCCACCTCCAGCTCCTTGTTTCAGCAGAGGCAGCAGCAGCAGCAGAGGCAGCAGCAGCAGCAGCAGCAGCAGCAGCAGCAGCAGCAGCAGCAGCAGCAGCAGAGAAGAGCCCAGGCACAGCAGCCCCAAACCTGGCCTGCTTCTGTTGGACCCCACCACATTTTAAAGAAGTACAGCTACAGCAGGCCAGCGGCTCTCAGACTCTCTCGAAGCGTTAGTCTGAGCCCTGCTGCAGGTATTTCCAAAACGCTGTGTGTGTTTCTGTATTTCTGCCTGCTCTTCACATTCAGAGCTGAAACACCATGAACTCATTTGCATCTTGCGTAATTTGTAAGGGTGTGTGTTTGCTAATTCCACTGTATTTACACCATTCACAGAGCCACATATGGTTATTTTAATTACCACGAGCTTCTGTGTGGTTTGAACTCCATCTGTGTTATAATGCTGATTTAATCGCATTTAGATAAAATTCCGGTTAGGTATGTTACACATACACACACACACTTACACTGAGAGAGCCACACACATGCGTACACACACACAAGCAGTCCAGCCCACTACAACACCAGCGGCCCATTGACTTTCATTGGAAGTGACTTCCCTGCTACTCTAAATCACAATGATTTCCCAAGGAATTAAAGCAGGCTTTTCCCAAGGGACACACACACTAGAGAACATTAACCAGTTACTGAGAGGGTTTTGCAGAGTGTGTATGTTGGTGAGTGTTAGTGCTCACCTACCAATGTAAACACAATGAGAATAGGGGATGAAAGAAATATGTGCTCTAATTAGTCTTTGTGGATTTGTGTTTTATACTGTTGAGTGTTGTCAGACTCTCCTTGGTGTTGAAAACGACTGCTTATTTTTCCAACTGTTCACCATGTCTCATAGGTGTGTGTGTCTGTGTGTGTTTGTGTTTAAGGCTGGCTGTTGGAACCTCAGTTTCAGTGCATCGGACCAGTCAATGACAATCAATCCTCACCATCCTCTTCCTTGTCTCTCTCTCTCCCTCTCTTCTCGCTTTCCATCCTTCCCTGCATCTCGTCACCTTCCATCGTCAGCCAAGTCCAGTCAAGTCTGCAGTTCAGGCTAAGGCGGCATCACTGTGTCTGTTATCTTCTGCCTGTTACACTGCACACACATACACACACACAAATACGCACACTCTTAAAGAATTGCACACAAACACACATCCCTGCAACACAGACTAAAATAAACAGGTGGACATAAATAAGTTTTTTTTATAGTATGTGTCCACTACATGCTGTCAAACACACACACACACAGACAAAAACGCACTCTGACTTGGTACTTAAAGTTTGAGCTTAATATTTTGTTTTACAGGCTTTGATGTGGGAAATTGTAACAGGCAGAAAATCTGATTTTCCATATATTAAATACTCATCCAATGCTTGACTCTACAACAAACTTTATGTAGTTGCACACTCATGTTATACTGAAATTACATCAACATTAATTGATAGCATCTCAAAAGGCTCCATTTCCACATGGTTGCAGACAAGAAGCAGCCGCTGCTTTCCGCTGACCTCGTCCACCGCAGCCTCTCTTTGTGATGAATTTGTACCTTCATGGTCACAACCAGTCAATGGTCTGTATGATGGATACCTATGGCCATGGCCGCAGTGAGTCGATGAAAAGTGACCCATGTGTACATCTCTGCTTCCGGGATGTGAAACCCAATTCCGGGTGGGATTGATCCATGTCTGGCCGCTGTGGGGATAAGGCCAGCGGGAGAAGATAAGAGCAGACACCGAGCGGTCAATGATACGTTTGAACCATCAACCTCTAATGCAAACAGGACGCTATAATGCCCCTCATCCTCAGAGTTTTAAAGGTGCACAGACCATATTTCATCAGAACATGTGAAAGGTGCTTTCTGCCTTTTAAGCACTGCTGACTTTCACTGAAAATCAGTGGTTAAATATTCTGATCTTATACTCAGAGGAGCAATTCTGCAATATTAAAGTATCCAATTACAATAAAAGTCGTATACTTACAATGTGGATTAAGCAAAAGTGCGTACATATTATTAGGGACTACTTGAAGTAAAATAAAAGTACTCAGAATGCAGAAAAATGCCCCCCATGAGTGTTATACTGTCGTATATTATTGGAGTATTATTACTGTTGTATTAATGTGTAAGTAGCATCTTACCCTTCCAGCTGGTTGAGACGGATCTAATTTTAACTATTCTACATACTGTTGGGTTATTTAATCTATAACTGTGCATAATATTGCACAAATTCATCACATGTTTTGAGTGTAAAATCTTGATTTGAGCATAACATTTAATATCATATATCATATTTAAGATTAAAATTTAGTGGAGAAGAAGTCTAAAGTCATATGATATGGAAAAGGTACAACTACCTGAAATTTACACTGAAATACAGTACTTGTACTTAGATTCCACCACAACTGATAATATTACAGACGTGTTCAGAGGAACTGCAAAGTGAAATAAAGCAGAATCATCTTGGGAACACAAAGCGTGAATGTGATCCAGTTTGTGCCAAAACAATTTGTCAGTTTACAGAAAATTAATTGACAACTTTGATATTCAATGAATCCAATCATTTATTACAAAAAGGAGGATTTTGCGACATTTCGCTGTTTTCTATCCTTGTAAATTGAATATCTTTGAGTTTTTGGCTGCTGGCCAAACAAAACAAGCGATATGAAGTCGTCACCTTGAGCTCAGACAAATTGTGATCGGCCTTTTCACTATTCTCTGACATTCAATAAACTAAATGATTAAATGAAAAATAATCCCTTGATCAAAGTAACAGATTGCAAAGCCAATTATCTCAGTTAAAACGTCTATAAAGATAATTTTCTATTCACCAATACACTGCAGATGTGTATCCTACCAGTCAGTTAACTCGACTGAGCACTTGGACTACCTTGCATGAGCACTGTTGGTGTGCTGTATCATCTCCATCCTGTGTGCTGTGCTCTGGCCTGTTGTCGCCCTAAGATGTGAAGTAAATAATTGAATGGATCCATTAATAAATAAAGTGCACGGGGAGAAAGGAAGAGGAGGGAGGGAGAGGAGAGGTGGGAGAGACAGGTCACTCATCTTTACAATCACCGCTCAGAGAGTGGCATGACTGCAAACACGCTGCCACTTCTCCCTCCTCTGTGCTCTTTTTCTCTCCAGGAGGTGTCTGGACATAATAAGCATTAGCTGCAGTGAACTCTGACTCTGAGCTTGGAGCAGGATGTGGCATTTCAACACATTTCCTCTCTGATCCACCGGGACAAGGCTACTTCCTGTAAAACAGGTGGAGAGAGGTAAAATGGAGCTACCACCAGAGAGCCGGGCCAAGTCTACCTTCGACCCAGCCAAACTGTTTTCCAGTAGGCCTTGGTAAATTCCAGTTGGTGGGTGTTATTCCTATGTGCTATAGCCTGTTATTTAATATAAAAGCCTGCCAAGGGAGCTGTAACTGGAAAAGCGAATATGAAGTTGTGGTTTTGAGCCATATAGAATTTTACGAGGATTCATTATCAGCTATTGAAAAGCTGCAGTAGTTTACTGAAAATGTATGTTTCCTGTTACGGTAGGTGGGTAGCCTTTTGGCTGATGATGATTTTATGCTCTAACTTTATCTTTCATCTAAGAAAAGAGACATTGCAAAAGACTTTAGTATTTAATTCTGGCTGTATTTGCCTGCTGTTTGAGTAACAAATCAGAAGTTGCAATTCTGAGGAAAACGCTTCAAACTAGTTTTAATCCAAGTTCTTTCGACAAAACAAAAAGAGCTGCCCTCAAGTCACATCACTGTTCTTACATGCCCATAAAGTATAACGTTTTTTCTCTCGGCTAATTCTATGCTCACTCACTGCTCTTTGCTTTCTCTCTCACCCATTCACCCCATCCTAGCATTTGCTCTCTTGCTTTCCCCTTGTTTTCTCTCTCTCCGGGCCGTCTTTTTTATTTTACAGCCTGATCTCTATTTAGATTTCCTCGTTTGGAGTTGCCACAACGCTCCCCGCTGCCAACATCTGTAAGTGGTTTGGAGGCAAGAGACACTATGGAAAAACATCAAAAAATAAAAAGAGCAGAACGGCGCTCTACTACCAGGGTTCGATAGAACAGAGGCTGCGAAAAGGATATAAACTGCACTGGGATCAGAGGCACAGGCAGGCGGCAGGCCGGGCTCTGTCTGACTGTGAGTGTAAGGTTGGCGGTGGAGGGAGATAAGTCTGAATCAGGGACAGACATTCAGACATTCTGTGCAAAACATAATACCTGCACATACTGTACCGCAGCTTAGATGGGTGGGGGTGGCGTGTGGGGTTCTTGGGACCCCACAGTTCGGGGTTTACTGTGGATTGACCTCAATCACGTGTCAGGTTTTAGGCAGATTGGACTTAAGCTGCAGCACTTTTAAAGAGATTATGTTATTGTAACAGATTAGGGGAAGTAGATACATTGAAGGGAGCTAATGAGGGGTTTCTCCCCTCCCCAGCTGCCAGCCTAATTCAGTGCTCACTGTCCTGTTGATAATACACACTACAATAGTATTACTGTGGCATTAGAGGCTTTACAGTGTTGTGGCAGTGAGAGCCACTCTGTTGACAGTGCGGTAGAGGTTCAGATGGTTGTGTACTGCATTTACTATACCATTTAGTGTGAGCATGTGGCTGCGCTTTATACACATGTGTAAGGGGGGAAAGAGAGAGGGAGGGTTTGTGTGTACAGTAGGGTCTCATTAGGTAATGAGGATGATTACGCTGCATTAGGTGGTGGAGAAGAGAGGCAACAGCCACAGGGTGGGAGGGGAGAGGAGAACATGTGTCTGTGATTTGCGGCATAAGCACATACCATTTAATTGACACAAGTTCTCTCTGTCTCCTGATTGGTGTAGAGCTGTCCTCTGCATGTCTGCTTGGCCCTCTCTGTCCTTGACTCGGAGGGCAGAGAGACAGATGTGGTGTGAAAGGGGCGGAGTAGGGGAATACAGAGAGTGTGGAAAGGTACTAGACTGAAAGTCGGCCGCAGTTAGAGGTGGAGAGTGGAATATTGGACGTGCGTAAAAGTGTTTTGTAGGTCAGTCCGTCGTTGCCATGTAAAGCAAAGGAAGAAGACGGAAAGGTTTTGTCTGGGAGTCCCCATGACAGATTGTTAAGTAATGCAGTATGAGTCTTCTAAAGGAACAGTAGATCGCCCAACACAGAGGAGAAGTTGGCTGGATGCACGGGGACAGGTTTCCCTTTGCATGGAGCTGCCCTCTCCGTTCCCTTTCTATAAGTAGGCAGGTATTTTTACCCAGGATAAAGTGCTGACCCAGTCTCAGGTAATAACACCCCTGTTGGGCTTTGGCACAGACATGTCAGGGCGGTGCTGAGTGCACCTTACACCCCAGCTACGGGTAAACCACACTTATCTCACTGTTTACAAGCGAATATAGAGCCTCGCTCCACATGAGAGAGAGGGAGGAGGGCATACCTTGGCAAAGCCAGGAAACCTTTCTTCTGGCAGAGGCCCACTGACATCCCATCACCCATCAAAGAACACAAAAGGACACAAAAGAAATGAAACTATATTCCATATTTATGCAGAAAGTGTAATCAAAGTAAGGAAAAAAGCAACATAAATACTGCTAAACTGAAGGATTCTGGCAATGTTGTGCTCGTGTGTGGTACATTTCCTGGCATGAATTCAATCCAATAATCCCTAAGAGGGTTAGGCATGTTCTAATCACTTCTAACAAAATAATGTTGAATGATCATGAATGATGCATATCTTTCTTGGAATCGGTTTTCAAAGAAAACAAAGGCTCCTCTAAGTTGTCAGGATGTGTTGATGCTTCAAAATGATTTGAGGAGCGTGACACTGGCTTTGTTTTTAGACAGAGTTGTTAATAACATAATAATATAATGCCACCATATGATCCTACATAAACATACAGTGCATGAAGGTATTTAAGGTCTGCAGCCGGGCTCAAGGCCAACAGAACCTGAGGGTATTTGACAAGAGTTCAGTTTCATTTTCAGGCTTAAACCTAAAATATAAATAACACTTCTGAACATGCAATGTTACTATTAGATATACATTGTCATATGAACACTGTGATGATAGACTAAATACAGTGCACCCTGACCATTTTGTCCTTGTCTTCACACACACGCACTACAAGTTATGGAAAATCAGCAGGTTGCAACTTGCTTGCTTGTTAAGTTTGACTGCATTGGACAGAAATTACAGAGAAAACATATAAAATTTTTTAATGGGTAATGCAGAGCATCATCAATCCAACAGTTGTCTGTATTTGAGAACACTTTCGAGCCTCCTTTTTGTCATAGTTTGTCTCTCACGACAAGGCAAACTGACTTTCCAATTGACTTTAATAGAGAAAAAGACAGTTTTGACATCAAAATATTGGCTTCAAGCTTCAGGCTGTGGTTTTTTAGCCCAGACTGGGCTCTGGCCTGAATTAGGCCGGGTCAGACTATGGATGAATTTTCAAACCAATGCAGTGCTTGACACGAACTGTTTTACTAGCTTCAGAAGAATGGAGGGCTCAAATTATGATCACTTTGAGTCACTTTGTTAAACAATGATTACTCTTTGTGTAAAGGCTGGACCAAACCCATAACAATAAAAACATAACCCACCACCACAAGGCTAAGTAATTACATTGGTGTTTCGTTTATCAAGATGACAGCAGCATTAAACACAGCTCCATTCCATGTACAGTATGGTCTTCCACTACATGCCTTTAAGAGGAAAGTCTGCACTAAAGCCACTGAACATGTGTTTTTCAAACTTTGTCTGTGAGCAGAGCAGGAAATCTTCAGACCCAGTTGTCTTTACAAGAGACTTTCTGCAGTATCTATATATCTTCTCTCTCATTAAATACATGTTCTATGGAAACTATGTGCTGTGTGTTGCTAGGCAAAGCAGAGGCTAAGGGAAATGGCTGTGGTCAGACCATAGTCCTTGAAAGAGAGGAGAGGAACACAAGAAGACGGACGGGGAGAAAAGAAAAAACAGAAAAGCAAAGCGCTTTCCGAAGTTGAATGATATACCTATGTGCGCGTGAACACATATGCGCGTGTACACACATGCATGAAGACACGCACGAGCACAGGCTAGGACTGTTCCAGCTGAGGTGCTGTTTGTAATAATACGCTGGTGGGAATGTGCCACTGCACGTTAATTCTCCCTTCACGCTTGCGTTGAGGAACACAGAGCCTCTAATTGATGCTAAACAAACTGCTGACCCAGACTCAGGATGAAGGTCTGTCACTGATGCACACACACAAACACACACTGGTACACAAACCATAAAATGTACTATTTGCCCCAAATTCGCAAAATGTGAACATGTCCAACTCCAGCTGAACAAATCCAAGGTTTCCCAAATTGTCACACACTTCCTCTATACTCTGTAAGAGGCTTATAGGTGCAGAGCTTGAAAGCCATCCACCACATGTACAAGAATGGGAAGCCTAGGTAGCAATCTGCAACGTCCTTGGCTTTTTGGAGGTGTATTTGGGAGAGTGTGTGTGTATGCCTGCATTTAGAGAACCTTCTGGTGGGTGGGGGGCCTGAGAAGTTAAATTCTTACTCATCCTTGTCACACACAAACACAGGCATACATACACACATGCCGGCCCCTAAAGGAAGCTCCAGGGAGGCACAACGACGCCTTTGTGCAGGCCAGATTTCCCATGTCTCCCTGCTCAAGCACATAGATAGATCATCTCAGTATAGCCTGCTGCATGAAGGGCAAGTGCATGCACGCCATGCAGAGAGAGAAAAAGAGGGAGGGAGAAAGAGAGCGGAAGAGTGGGAAAGAAGTTATAACCGAAACCACTTCTTTCCTTTCTCTTTTCACACTTTCCCCTTGTCTCATGTCTCCCATGTCTTTCCCTCTCTCTCTCCCCTCATACACTCCCCCTTTTCTCTCCCTCTCTCCGCAGAGGAATCCAGTCTCTCCGTTGGGATTGAAGCTCTTTGAAGGTGATCCAGAACTGTACTGCTCGCTGCCTCTGCTCTCCTCCCTCTCCTCCCTACCTCCCACCCTCCACCCCCACCCCTTAGGCCTCAGGGGGCCTGGATCCTGCTCAACCGAGAGCAGCCATGCTCCAAATCCAGGTCCGGGCTTAGCACTCCTGCCGCAGGCCTCACTGGCTGTCCCACTGCACCACAGAGAGGCAGAGAGGTGGGAGGCCTGGGAAGAGAGGAGCAATGGGGAGATGACAGAGGAAGAAACAAGAGGGAGGTAAAGGGTAAGAGGTGTGTTTGGTCACATTCATAGTTGGCATTTGAGACACGGAGCAAGGGAGATGCTGCTCCACCAAGTTCCTCTAAATCCAGCTCTCCCCTTTTCCCTCACTCCTTCACATGACTGTTTATTTTCCCATTCATTTCATCCTCGCATTCCCTCTCTTTTTCCATCCCACTTCCCCTCTCTTCCCTTCCCCTCTTGCCTCCATCCCAAGGGCACGCTCTTCACAGACTCGTCGGACTGGTTTCTTTGGCACACCTCGAACACACAAACACACACTTGGATGCCAACATACACTGAGACACATACCTCTGCACTTTAAAAGAGGGTCCTTCACTAAATGCCTCGGAGTCGAGCAGGAAAAGACAGAGAATGACAAACAGACAGAGGAGGGAAGAAAAGAGAGAGGCAGATAAAGGGAGGGAGTGAACTGGAGAGATGTGCATTCCTTTGGCTTGCCTGGCTCGGGAGTGCAGGAGACGTGTTGCTGGCTGTTCGGTTTATTATCCCCAAGCCATATGGGTTGGCAAGCTTTTGGGGCGTGGTGGGATACATTTGTGTGTGTGTGTGTGTGTTTTTGTGTGTTTGTGTGTCAGGGTAAGGCAGAAAGCATGATTATACTTACATTATGTCTTTTATCACCTACGGTATGCATCTGTGTGTGTTCCAGGCCACAATAACCTGAGGAACCGCACTTCCAGATTACTGCCTTCAATAAAACATAAAGAGCTTCCAGTATCTCATCAATTCATACCACACATTTTTAACACATGCACACACAAGTAAATTTACACAGGCAGGTAATTTGAGCTGTTAGTGACATAAATGCAAACTTAATCAACTGCAGCTTAATCGTAATCACATGACGGGATGGCACCATGCGGCTGTCTCCATTTGATGTTTTAGGATAACTCAGGTTTATTGCAGTCTGATTTTCATAGTTGTGGCCATCATTTGTATTGCTTATGATAAGACTGTGCTCCCAAAAGTAACAACTGAGTTCTGGGAACAAGCATCTGGACTGTGATGTATATTCGTTGGCACTGTGTGTAAGCATGTTGAGAGTTACTGAGCACCAAAGCTAAATTCCTAGTGTACGGCAACACACTTCAGTGGACAGTTTGGAAAAATGGTTTTACTTTCCACCTTTATTTTGTCTTCCAAGTAGGTCGGGCAAAGCTGACTGTCGGTGCTTGTTGCCTATTTGGACTTTCATTTTAGCAAAGTCATCTTGTTCCCTAACCTACAAATTTATGAGCAATGAAGGAATGTTAATTCACCTATCTGTCAAGGAGCAAACATGTTGATACTGAGTCAGTCATGGATGTGCACAATTTGTCAATTAAACATTGGTACCCTTGCTAGGTGGCATCAGATGTACTAGCTGGTTAAAGTTATTACTATTATTTTATTAATATACATATTCAAATGAAAAGATAATGTCCAATCATTATGCAAAGTGCAACATTTAAAATACAATTTGGTTATTGAAGGATGTGATAACGGTTTCAAATGGCTCTAATAATATATGCATGATTTTAACCTTATAGGTTCAATTGTGCCCAATTTTGACAGCGTTCTGAGTGTTTTCTTACTTTTGGACAAGTGGACCAGTCACAGTTTAAAATTCTGTTTAAATGGCAGGGAAATTAGTCGTCAGGAGCATCCCTAGTATCAGTAAAATGCTCATTAACAACGCACATCATTTGTTTTCTGTTGAAATGTCCGTTTAACTCATTGTAATAGAGTAATCATTTGCAGTGGAACAGCATTAGTACAGCATTATTAAGCTATTTATGATTATGTTTAGGCATTGGCAGCACTTGGTTAAGGTTAGTGAAAGACTGCGGTCTTTTTTTAATGCAAAAAGTACTGCAGTGACTTGTTCATGATGTTCATGGTGTTTATTAACATTTAACCAAAACCATGATCTTCCCCCAACCTTAACCAAAGTGCTTTTGTTGCTAAAACCTAACCACAGACGGGAGTCTGGATCCAAACTCTGGTCTCTGGCGTCAAAGTCCTGTGTTCTGAGAGCTCCATATGAGCATATGCTTAACAGGATGAATAACAGAAACAAAAGTCAGGCACCAGTTCAGGATCATTTCTGGACTTCTATCACACTGACCGATAAGCCTGTGTTATGAATGTTGGGTCCTGACAGTGATTAATATCATCATATGCTGCACGGATATTCTTCCTACTGATGTTATTCTCAGTATGTCCTTTATGCTATTCATTTCATATATTACATTTTTTTGTTCGTTTCTTGTGCCACAGATGTAACATGTATTGAAAGCAACGTCTCACAGTATGAAACAATGCACTGTCATGCTGTCATGTGTCACAGTGATTCTTAATCACAACTTAATTGGGAGAACAACTGGGAGACTGGACTGGTGTTCCCAGATCTCAGCTATGAACATGGTGACTACACTGCTATCATTCCCAATCAGAATGATGACCAAAGCCACAAAATAACACTCATTCTTTGAACTTAACAGCCAATCAGCAGCCCCATAAGCAAATTCTTTATTTTCTGCATTCCTCAGTTATTTCCTCCATTCACTGAAATTCTTCTGACTCTGTTACTTTCATCTTAATCACCTCTTTCTGGTTTCTCCCTGTTCTGCCCCTTCAACGTCACAAGGGTCAGCAGCGGTGTGTACACTGTGTGTGCCCAAGTGGGACTGCTGCTGAAGGTGTGTACCTTTTGTGTGTATGTGTGTGTGTGGAAGGAGCAAGCTATCTATAGCCTGTGTATCCCTGGGGATTTGAGTCTTAAACTCCATATTCATGACACATCACTGTGGGGATTAGAAGGGCATCATCAGATAGAGGGGCTTACGTCAGCGGGTGCGTGCGTGCGTGCGTGCGTGCGTGCGTGCGTGCGTGCGTGCGTGCGCACACACACACAAAATAACACAGGCACACACTCTCAGCAGCAATCTCACCCTGGAAAGCACAGCATACACACTTTCCAGGAAGTTCTTCTCTCATTTCTGAAAGAGGTGCCTTTCTTCCATACATGCACATTAATAAACCACTGACAGGATATAGAGGACACTTATGGCAGAGCAGCCAGGATGATTGCTTTGTATCAATAACATGAACAGTTCTGTGTTAATTTGAGCAGCGATTATTTGCCTATTTGAAACTAACAGCCTCCAGTGTTCGTCTAGCACCGCCAATTCAAACACTTTGAGTTGGACAAACCAAAATGTGCGAGATGGAGGTGGAGGTAGGTGGGTGTGTGTGTGTGTGTGTGTGTGTGTGTGTGTGTGTGTGTGTGTGTGTGTGTGTGTGTGTGTGTGTGTGTGTGTGTGCAGGGGGTTGATTAAGGCCAAACCACGTGGAAGCTGATCTGCAGGGGAGGTGGAGAGGGAGGGGGTGTTAGTGCAGGCAGCATGGATCTGTGCTGTGATTTGTTTGTTCATGGCTGTGTGTGTGCATCCGTGTGTGTGTGTGTGCTCTTATCTCCTCTGGTCCACAGCAGCAGGAGCATCAGAGGAAGCACGGCCTTTCCTTCCTGTGCCTTTCACACTGTCACAACACTCATGAGCCATAAAACTCTGGCTCCATGCAACGTATATGTAGAGGGAGAGAGAGACAGAAAAGGGGGGGGGGTTGCTTGTGGGTGCAGCACATGTGTGTGTGATTTGTGGCATACAGCGCATACCATTAAATTGACACAATCTCCTTCTTCTGTTTGGCACACAGTTGTTTTCTACTGGGAGAGAAGCAGGGAGCAAGTGAGGGCGAGATCGAGGGAACAAGGAGGAAAAGTGGCCGAGCAGCGGTGGAGGGTACCGGGACAGTCGAGGTTCAGTATGGGCTGGTGCCCTCCACGGGGGAGCTGGGGAAGGACACTTCTCTACCCTACATTCTGCACCTGGCGCTGGGCTCTGGCAGGCAGCCATTCCCTCGCTTCCCCGTTTTAGCCTGTGCTATCCATCCACTGCTTAACAGTACCTCAGCCTCCCTCAGTCATCCCTCTCTGTCAGTACCAGGGTTGTCAGTAGCACATCATTCACAGAGTGGTTTACACAATCGAGCCAGGGAGGCCCAATGAAAAACATAATAATTGAGAGTTATCTTATGCTATTTGTGAGTAATTGGCTTTTTCTCGTGTGAAGTTCATAAACATGTGTTTATGTAAATATTTGATTTATGGAAATTATTTCAAGTTTTCTCCAGTTATATTCTGTTTACCTCTGCCTGTACGAGTAACCCTGCGTCATCAAGCAGGACTGAGAGAAGAAGACTGAGGCTGCCTTTCAATTACCAGGTGATGAAACTAGCTTGCAAAGAGCAGAAAACCTCTTAGTTTGCACTGAGAACTGTCAAAAACTGAGACTGTCAGGTCATTTAGTATTCATTTGAACTGTCTAGTCTGAATTGTTGAGGATGTTTCCTTGCAGCACAGTAAAGCAGCGTTGGTCCACCACTCTCTGCTAAAGTCAAAAAAAATTTCTTACTTTTATAAAATACTGCACGATCACTTTTATCCTTCAGGATAATCGAGCTGCACCTCTACAATCTTCACAAACCAGTTTCATGTGAGGAAAGCCAGTTATTGGTAGATGATGTTTAGCTCCATTAAATATCACATGCACAAGACTTTTCACCACTGTCTCCTTCTCCTCATTCCTGACTTGCTCTCCCCTGGTATCACTCTCCTATGATTTGTTTTGTTGTCTTTTTTATCTTCATCTAGCTTTCATCTCTACTGTTCCTGGTTTCCCCCTCTTTTCAGTCCAGTTTTGCCTTCTGGATTCTGTCAAACTTTAACAAATGCTGCACTGACAAAGTGCATATGTGACTGTTCTCTGCTTGATATTCATCAAATGGAAAGCATTCGAACCTTAAAACCACATTTTTCAGTGACACAAGTTTTTACACTGTATTTTTTATAATTACTCCACAAGAGGATAAAAATAAGCACATATTGAACCAAACTCTTCGTTCAGTGTTGATAATTCTCTGCACCCTGAACGATGAGTCGAATTAAGGTAAATCTCATTGTCTTGGCTTGAAAGGTGGCTGTGAAAAGTTCATAGGCTGCTTCTCTGTGGACAGCCGGTGCAGTCAGCTTGGATTCACAGCTGTTACAATGGACTGCAATGGCAAACCACAGTCATGGGAAAAAGAAAATGAATGAAACAAATGAGTATCAAGACTTGTCAAACTGATGCATTTTCTAATTATCTGCCACTGATCTGTATTGTATGTTCAGTATGTTTCAAACATGCTTGCTTTGCTATGAAATCTGCTACTTCTGGCAGAGTTTTGGAGTAATGAGGAGCACAAATGTAGGAACAGAGCTGGGATGTGTGGTGTTTTTGGTGTAGTGGCCACAGTCTGAACTACAGGTCACATGATGCGCAAGGGCCTAAAAGACTTTCCCCTGACACAAAACCCTTAAAAAAAAAAAAACTTTCCAAAACTACAGGACACTACCACAAAACAATATGGTGCTGGATGCAAAATCAACTCATCCACATCGTTATCTCCACTGCACCAAGTATATTATCCAACTTTCAGTCACAAAGACCTGCAAAAGACACTGCAGTAAAACACTGTATGCATTAAACTGAACATCATAAAAACTCTGAAGTGATCCTCTGCATTATTACTGTACAATTTGAGCCATTAGATACAATAAAATTTAAAGACCTGAAGAGCCCCATCAGTGCATCATTTCTGAGCCATTCGTGTGTCGAGGGGTCAGCCTGAGAGAAGGGGTCCTGTAGCAGAAGCCTGAAAAAATATTTTCAGAGTACTGAGCAG